>ONZH01019686.1:0-347223 GCA_900303285.1 Rhinella marina | reverse complement strand
AGTCTTCATCAATTTGCATTGATTATGTTCTTTTGATGTTATTGAATAGATTTTTACTACCTTACCATGCTTGGCAAGCTGTGTACCACACTACTGTAGCTTTCCTGTACCTGTATTTCAAGTAATGTCTGAAGATCATGCTGAGACTAATAGGTTATGAAAAGCTGATGGACAATGCTTTTCATACTTCATATAGTATAATTGAAGAAGTAATAAAATACTGAATCCAGTGCAGATAATATAATTATAAGATATCTTTGGAGGATTATGACCCAAGAGCGAAAGTTTGTTGTTATTGAAGGGAAATGGGAAAATCATAAACTATTACTAACATTTAGATGAAATTTACTATTTGTCCTACATAGTGTTGAGCGAGCATGCTCACCCGAGCACTATATTCGCTCGAGCATCGGTATGCTCGGCACATCGTGGTGTTCGGCGAACACCGCGTGTACTCGAGTGCGATGCCCGAGTCTCCTCCCCGCATGTTTGTTCGCTGCTACGCAGCGAATAAACGCGCAGGAGAGTACTGGTGTTCACTGTAATGCCGTAGCCATGTTGATTTGTACGTTAATGCTACGCATTGTACGCTAATGCGTACAAATTTGTATGCTAATGCTACGCATTGTACGCTGATGCGTACGAATTCAGTTAATTAGCGTACTTTCATGAGTGAAAGGAGTGAAAGAGGAGAAGTCACGATTCTGACCTCCCCATGCTGTTCCCTAACCATTTCTGTGGTATTTTCACCATTTTCTCACGTTTCCCTATCAACCAGACATTCTCCCCTCTGCAGAGCAGGGGTTGCTTGGTCTTCTCCCATTGACTTTTATTATACTCGAGTGCTAGGCCGAGCACTCGAGCACCACCTAGTGTTCGGCCAGAGCACCCGAGCACCCGAACATCGGGGTGCTCGATCATCACTAGTCCTATACCTTCTGCAAAGTTTTTTGTCATGGTGGTATTAACTGTGCTTAATTGTAGAATTGTGCAATTCTATATTATAGCCAGGTATTATTTTAATAGCATTCCATTATTCCATTATTCGGTAATGCCATAATGTTATAATGTGTGTAACGCATTATAAGTGAGCTATTATGTTCTTTTTAATAATATGATAATAGATTGCATCATAGACTAATAGTTAACTTAAAAAGAGCATCTGTGAGCAGGATCGACTCTAATAAAAGAGGCAAAATGCTAATTCAAACAATACCCTATTGTGATTCTATGTGGCACCATTTCCAAGTTTTACATTTTTAATATACAAATGAGCCCTGGGAGCACCACATGTTCACCACCCTGCATCCAGATGGTATGTCTGGTGTAATATGGTTGATTCTACTGATAGGTGCTGTTTGCTTATTCATGTTTAATACTACTTATGTTACAGCACATTTATTAGTATTGCATTTAAAGGAGTTGCCCGGGTTCAGAGCTGCACCCGGATAAATCCCCATTTTCACCCAGGCTCCAATGCTCCAATGCTCTCATTTGCCCTGCGCTGAATCGCTCAATGAAAAGGCTTTTTTTTGGAGATCTGGTTACGTACCGAGCTTTCCATGGGTAAAGCTAGGTGAAGGCTTCCACCTAGCAGTGAGCCCAGTAATGTCACTGGCACTAATGGGCTCGCTTTAGCGCTGCCCTAGCATGGTGATGTTAGCCTCCACCTAGCAGTGTAAAAAATATAGACAAACAGCATCATGCAGGGCAAGGGAGAGCATTGGAGCATGAAATGCTCCGATGCTCATATCAGGGGGGCTGCCTGGGTGAAAATGGGGATATGTCCTGGTTCAGAGTACAGATTTTGCACTGATCAATGACAATTTCCTATCTGTGCTGGTGTTTGTAATGGAATGCATACCAATTAGGACACATCTATCCTATATAACTATTTACTTATCTAATATATTTCTCAATCAAATGGGCTAAGAATTTTTTTCACAAGCACTTTTATTTTTATTTTTTGTATTAGATCTGTGTTGGTATTGCTTAGCTTTAGAAAATTATATAAAACATGTTTTAATGACTATATACTTGTAATTTATTCCTAAAGATGAGAGAAAATTAAAACCCAAGAAACAAAAGCTATTGATATCTCTGCATCGTAATACCACATTAAAAAAGAAATGAGCAACAGAATTCTGGAGGAAAACCATTGAGGTTTAAAGAATTGTTCTGTCTCCGTGTCCATTAAATCATTTAGTGTTGAGACTGGCAGCTATGGTTCCAATTAGTGCCAATTGTGATGTTGATTTTTCCTCGTGTGGACACCTGCCCACTTAAATTGAACTGAGACCACCAACTCATATTACATAGGCAACTTAATGGCTATCAAAAAGATTTTACTCGAACAATGGATTAATCAAGGGAAGTTTTGATAGGCAGTGGTTTCACACACTTTATGCAAAATTGTAAATCACTGAATGCTTTCTACAGCACTGGGCATGTGGATTGATATCCCCCAATTCATAAATATGTTATAATTATCAGAAGACTCCCTGGAGGTACATGGGATAGGTATTACTGTTTTGGAGAAACAAAATAGAAAAATAATATTTGACATTTTTTTATATGCAAGATTTTACAAATGAGTGTATTTAATAAGCCACATGTGTATTCAACAGTTAAATAGCCCAAAACATTATACCATATTTTTGAATAGCACAATTTTTTGTTGCCCAGAATAACTTTTTATTTTCTGGCTATTAACTAAGGAATTTTTGGATCCTTTCATCCCACACACATTATAACCTTGCTGTTCATCATCTCTGGTTGCTCTCCAAGCACTACTCCATTAAGCCATAGTTTCCATATCATACACTGAAGAGGGCTATAAAGCCTTGTATGCAGTGTAGAGTAAAGAGCTCTCCACACGGCTCTCCATAATTAGAAAAATGCAATTCATAACACTGGCTGAAATGGGAAATGGCATGCCTTGACTGCTGCCAAGCTGCTATTCTCATTTTTGCTCTCCGAATACAGCCAACCCAGCTTTGAGTGAAACAGCAGAGTCATTTGAGACAGACTGGTCGATAGAGATATACTGCTTAAGAGCCACAGTCTTTTACATTGAGTTGCCAAGTAGAGCTCATAGCAACCAAGCTTTCTCAGATTACTACAGTCTTCATCTCAAGGTTGAAAAGGCTGGTGAGCTAAGGGCTTAGTTAGAATTGGTAAGAATGCCTGGCAATGCTCAAACCACAAATTCTAAATTCGAGGTTATCCAAGTTTAGGATAATAGGGTCTTTTGGGCTGTAGCTAGTATTGCAACTTAGTTACCTAGAAAAGGGTTGAGCAATGGATGAGAGTGGGCATGGAGAAAGTCAGCTTTTTTAATCCTGGACAACATCTTATTAGTTCATTAATTATTAGTAAGGATTTTTAATATATATACATTTAGGTAAAGAAGCCCTGAAATGAGCAGTGGGTGATATCATTCCACACTGGTCTTCTCATTTTGTTAGGAAACAGGAACCAAACTGAATTTCCAACCATTCAAGGAAGAGATATCTTTTCATTATATTATTGAATGGCACATTTATTCTATTCATACCTCTCTTATGCAATGTAAATGTCCATATGTTCACCAATGTTACTGTTATGGGAGATGTAAGGAATGCAATAAAGTGCATCATACCATAGAAAAACAGAACTTCAGCAGTGTACAGTATGTATATTTTAGTAATGGATGGCAAAGCTTAAAAGGTCTATAGATGTTAAGCCAAGTGTAACACTGCACTCTGTAATATGTATTAGCATTCGGACACTTTAAAATTTTTGACAAATTGATGTGACAACATTAACGTCTAAATTCTCAGTATTTCAAGGTCCAATAAATTTGAAAAGTGGCTTCAATGAAAGTACATATTTTTAGCCATGTATGCCTATGGATTAAAGCAAAGCTTTGTAGTTTTATAATAATAATAATATAAACCACATAGGTTTGTGTAGATGGATGTATTGCTTTCTTGCAGTTATTTGCTGGGGACTAAGAAAAATATGTTGTTTTTCTTCATTGATTTCCTGGTCCATTCTAGAAAATTTCAGTCAGAAGTGTGACATATAATGCCAATGATACAGTGTATCTTTGTTGGAGGTTTTTTTTTGCAGGTGGAAATGTTCTGATGCTGGTGGACTTCTTTACTTCATCATACTGTAATACTGAGATTTTATCTGCAGAGATGCTAACCCATCACAGACCACCAGTTTTGATTTTCAAAACAGTCGTTAAAGTGATGCAATCATTCAATGTCACCACTCTCACTCATAGCAGTGAACACATAATAACCAGACCCACCACAGCCCTGATTGTCATCTCAGTGTCAGTAGTTGTACATAACTGATAAGACTAATATCCAGATGCTAGCCAATAATTGGGTCAGGAGTGAAAGCTGCAGCTACAGTGCCTTGCGAAAGTATTCGGCCCCCTGGAACTTTTCAACCTTTTGCCACATTTCAGGCTTCAAGCAAAAAGATATAACATTTTAAATTTTTGGTGAAGAATCAACAACAAGTGGGTCACAATTGAGAAGTGGAACGAAATTTATTGGATCATCTAAACATTTTTTGTAATAATAAAACTGAAAAGTGGGGCGTGCAAAATTATTCAGCCCCCTTGCATTAATACTTTGTTGCGCCACCTTTTGCTGCGATTACAGCTGCAAGTCGCTTGGGGTATGTCTCTATCAGTTTTGCACATCTAGAGACTGAAATTCTTGCCCATTCTTCCTTGCAAAACAGCTCGAGTTCTTTGGGGTTGGATGGAGAGCGTTTGTGAACAGCAGTTTTCAGCTCTTTCCACATATTCTCAATTGGATTCAGGTCTGGACTTTGACTTGGCCATTCTAAGACCTGGATACGTTTATTTTTGAACCATTCCACTGTAGATTTTGCTTTATGTTTGGGATCATTGTCTTGTTGGAAGATAAATATCCGTCCTAGTCTCAGGTCTTTTGCAGACTCCAACAGGTTTTCATCTAGAATGGTCCTGTATTTGGCTCCATCCATCTTCCCATCAATTTTAACCATCTTCCCTGTCCATGCTGATGAAAAGCAGGCCCAAACCATGATGCTGCCACCACCATGTTTGACAGTGGGGATGGTGTGTTCAGGGTGATGAGCTGTGTTGCTTTTACGCCAAACATATCGTTTTGCATTGTTTCCAAAAAGTTGGATTTTGGTTTCATCTGACCAGAGCACCTTCTTCCACATGTTTGGTGTGTCTCCCAGGTGGCTTGTGGCAAACTGTAAACAAGAATTTTTATGGATATCTTTGAGAAATGGCTTTCTTCTTGCCACTCTTCCATAAAGGCCAGATTTGTGACGTGTTCGACTGATTGTTGTCCTATGGACAGACTCTCCCACCTCAGCTGTAGATCTCTGCAGTTCATCCAGAGTGATCATGGGCCTCTTGGCTGCATCTCTGATCAGTCTTCTCCTTGTTTGAGATGAAAGTTTAGAGGGACTGCCGGGACTTGGTAGATTTGCAGTGGTCTGATACTCCTTCCATTTCAATATGATCGCTTGCACAGTGCTCCTTGGGATGTTTAAAGCTTGGGAAATCTTTTGGTATCCAAATCCGGCTTTAAACTTCTCCACAACAGTATCATGGACCTGCCTGGTATGTTTCTTGGTCTTCATGATGCTCTCTGTGCTTTAAACAGAACCCTGAGACTATCACAGAGCAGGTGCATTTATACGGAGACTCGATTACACACAGGTGGATTCTATTTATCTTCATCAGCCATTTAGGACAACATTGGATCATTCAGAGATCCTCAATGAACTTCTGGAGTGAGTTTTCTGAACTGAAAGTAAATGGGCCGAATAATTTTGCACGCCCCACTTTTCAGTTTTATTATTACAATATATGTAAGAACGTTTTGAGCAGAATTGACCTTCCTCATCTGCTGTTTATGAGTCTGTAATAAATATAGTTAACATGTGGACATCTGGACCTCTGGACATCTTGGCTGTATCTGTAACCTCCTGGTTTTGGCTATTATCCTTTCTGCTTTTGTTTGATCATCTGGTTAGGTCTGCAGCCTGGGAACTCATAGCTGTTTTGTGCCACCTTACACCGCAGATGTAACCTGGGTCCCCAGCAACCAAGTCTATCCTGCCTTGCAGCTGGCTCTGGTAAATAACTAGGGGTAGCCTTAGTTTCTGCTAACCAGAGTGGTGTAGGATGACAGGTAGCTGTTTTGACTGTTGGACTATTGAGCTGTTGGAGTTCTGGTCAGTGATCTCTGTAGTTATCACTGCTAAATACATATGTGGTGTAGCGCGTCGTTCACACCTAGCCCAGAACCAAGGCAGTGACATCAAGAAAAGTCCATGCAAATACCTTTATTGTAGGTTTCTTCAGGCTCAGATAGTCAACATCCCCGGTATGCAGTCGGGTCAAGGGAAAACACAGGTATGCACAGTCCCCAAAATACTCCATGGGTCTCTGGTTTAGTCAGTGTTACCTCACACCTTCCTGGACAACTGTAAACTGAGACACACCTAACCCTTGCTGCAGGATTAAATGGGAATGCTGGACATAGGCTCCAGCAGAAACCCAGAGTGGAACAAGGGGAATGAGCACTCACCCAGCACTTTGCTCATCCCCAGTAAAACCAGGCCTAGATGACTGTTTCCAGCCATGTCGAGAAATAACAACGTCCGCTACTACTTAGCGGACACTTCACTCTGGTTTTACTTTACCAAGAGTGGTTTTCTTGGTAACCCGCCCTCAAATTACAACCTGACATGAAACATGCTACATATAACATGCCTCCTACAGCAGTCTTGGAGAGATATACCTGCCCTCATAGACACAGCCTGTCACTGCCTTACAGTGGTCAATGCAAAGAACTGGCTCATGATTTATTTATTCCAAGGATTTTACAAAGGACCAGTAGGCAATCATTACATGTGAAGAAATTTGCTTTAGGCATCAATGAAGGAAAGGGTTTTTTATAGTTAGAGTATCAGAGTATGGAATGTCCTACTATGAGAGGTTGTACTAGCAGATACAATGTTAGCATTTTAAAAAGGGCAAATGTTTATCTAATCACAAATGACTGAGTAATATAATTAATCTAACAAATAATGGTGTATAATTTATATGAGAAAGATTGAACCTGATGGACATGTGTCTTTTTTCAACCTATTGTTTAACACACAAACAGTTCTACTATCTGTTTCTTTATTGAGCATATTTAATAAATATCCTCAGTGCAAAGATAAGTAAACCTTTGAATTTAATAATCTGTAAATCTGCCTTTAGCAGCACTAACCTCCAACAAACTTTCCTGTAACTGCAAATAACATTTGCACAACGTTGAAGAGATATTTTTACCATGCCTCCCTGCAAGTATGTTTTAGTTCAGTTCTGAGAATCCTTGCACACACAGCCCTCTTCAGATCATGCCACAGCATCTTGATAGGGTTAGGGTGACTTAGGCTACTTTTACACTAGCATTTTTGCTGAATCCGACAGGGCTCAGCAAAAACGCTTCCATTACTGATAATACAACCATCTGCATCCATTGTGAACGGATCCGGTTGTATTATCTTTAACATAGCGAAGACGGATCCGTCATGAACTCCATTGAAAGTCAATGGGGGACGGATCCATTTTCTATTGTGTCAGATTGTGTCAGAGAAAACAGATCCGTCCCCATTGACTTGCATTGTGGGTCATAACGGATCCGTCTTGCTCCACATCCCAGGACAGAAAGAAAACTAGAGCTTGCAATCAAAGGAAACGGAATGCTTTTTGGAGCATTCCATTCTGTTCAGTTATGTTTTATCCCCATTGACAATGAATGGGGACAAAACAGAAGGGGTTTCCTCTTGTATTGAGATCCTATGATGGACCTCAATACTGGAAAATAGAATTGCTAGTGTGAAAGTAGCCTTAGCTATTCCATTAGATTTGTGATTTGGCCATTCAAAGCACAAATCTTTTTGAACTGTTCTTTAGTTAATCAATTTTTATGCTTTAGATCATTGTCTTTTGCATGACCCAACATCTCTTCAGCATTCTCTTCAACATTCTCCTGTAAAATGTTTTTGTACCCCTTAGAATTCATTGTTCTCTAAATGATCACAATGCATGCAGGCCTAAAGACAGCAAAGCAAATCATGATGCTCCCCCACTTGGTCCACACTAACCAATCTTTCTGGAGATAAACACATTTGTCAGTAACCAGGCTGCGTGGTAACCAGGCTTATTTTATGAACAAAGTTCCTGTGAAAACCTCACTTCCAATCTCATCTCCTTATATAAACCACTTTTTGCCATTTAGCTGTTGAAGAAGTCATTAAGACAGAATTTCACTTTCTTTTTTCCCCTGCACTGTGGATGTCTACTAAACGTGCCCAATAAGACATGAATGGTACAATGATTTGTGTATTAATATAGAAAGTCAAAGGTAATTTAATCCAAAAGTAATTCTAAAGGTTCCACTAACTTTTTCTTGTAGTTGTATTTACTTACGCCAGCTGCATTCATTGACCACATAATACCACATTATACCATGCAGGTATTAGTGCAAATTAGTTTTGGACAGTACCCTAAAATGGCATTATGCCATTCCTAAATACAATCATTGACAAAAAAAATAATGCACCCAGACAGAAATGTCAGATTGCTTCAAAACTCAGCATGTAGTTGTATCTCAGAAAGATATTAAAATGATTGCAAGTGTGGTCTGATTAAACACTGGGTCTTGCAACAAGGGTGTAAAAGTGCTTCCCCCGCTGCCCTATAAATATGCCTCTACAACTGACTAGAAGGCATTTTGGCCAGTTGACAGACTTTGAAAGGGGGCGCATTATTGGACTGAGAAAATGTCACGAGTGGTCTTGCGTCTGGAATCAGACGTTCTGCGCGGCTTTCTAAGTGACAGGTTTGACAGGCTATTCCCTGTGGTTTGGGTGCTGTTCCCCACACCCCTTTCCCTCAGCTGTTGCCGCTTGGCAATTAGCTGTCTCCTACTTACCTCTTCCTCTCCCAGTATCCCTTGCGGTTTATATCTGCTACATCCCTGGTTGAGAGTGGTGTGGATCTCGGCTGAGATCCTGTTGCTGAGTTCTACTTTAAGTTAAGTGTTTTCCCTTCCTTTGGTTAATCCTGTTGGAGTCTCCTGTTCCTCCTTTCGCTTGGAGGAACGGGTTACTCTCTTGTGTCATTAGACTGCAGGGTGTTCTAGGGTTTACTCAGATTAGGTTCCTGTGTATGAGCTTTCCTACCACCCGGGTTAGTTCATACTGGTAGCCAGCTAGGGCCTAGTCTTAGGGTCCCCTGCAGGAGGTGACCAGTTCCCTGGTTTTGTCTGTTCCCATCCCTCATACGCTCGGTGTGGCTTTTCCCCCCACACCCGAGCGTGACAGAAAAGCAGGATGGTCATTTTGATGAATTGCTCGTTATCTAGGCTGTTCTGACCTAGCTGTTAGGATGTGTTGTTTATTGGTTATGTGAGGGCACGCACACAAAGCAGATTCTGGATGGTCCAGACAGACCACCAGGAGAGAGGACAAGCACGAGCAGCTCCCATAGTTTCGCTGTCACCAATCCATGACTTTCTCTGCCTGGACCATTTCCAGGAGCTTAGCAAAAGGAATTTTTGTGTCATGCTGCCCTTTATATGTCCTGCCATTGACAGCCAGCCATCATTACCTTCATTTGCACTGGTGTAATGGACGAGAAACTTGGACTGTTATAGACTGGAACGTATTGTCTTTAGTGACGAATCCAGCTTCTGTTTGGAATCCGACAGCAGTCGGGTTCCAGTATGAAGCCCATATGGTGAGCGCTGCAATTCTACCTTTTCTGTGGAGCAACTCAACTCCCCAAACTGTTGGTGTGATGATCTGGGGAGCCATTGTATATGACAAACAGTCACCCCTAGTAGTCATACGAGTAGGGATGAGCAAACCCATGGAAGTTCGGGTTCGCCAGGTTCAGCCGAACTTCAGGCCAAAGTTTGGGTTCGGGACCTGAACTTGACCCGAACTTCACCCGGAACCCGGACCCCGATAAAGTCAATAGGGACCTGAACTTCACTTTTTTCCATTATAATGGAAAAAAATAGCATTCTTAAGACAGAATGCTAAATAAACTGGCCATTCAGGGGTTAAAAATAGTTTTTAAAAAACTCACCTCATTGACTTGATCGCACAGCCAGTATCCTCTTCTTTATGCAGACCTCATTGCAAGTCCTACTGAATGAAGATAGAATCACGCGAACTTTAGTGGAAAAGTCCGAGTTCGGTTCCGGGTACCCAAACTCACAAAGTTTGGTACGAACCTGAACTTTGCATTTCAGGTTCGCTCATCTCTAAATACGAGGGATACTAACAGCTCAGCGATATGTGCAGGGCATCCTGCAGCCACATGTTGCCTCTCATGACTGGCATTTCAACTGGCATTTTTTAGCAGGATAATGCTTGCCCACTAGGCAATCTTTCTTAAAGTGGTTCTCCAGGAATTAAGAAAATGAAAATACTTAAATATTACTTTATTATAAATATATTCCCAAATACCTTTCATTAGTTATAACGGCCCGTTTAGTCTGGGGAGCAATGATTACTAGAAATAAAATGGCCACTGTCCTTGTCAGAATCTGACAAGTTACTTCACAACACTGAAGTAAAGAGCTGCCTCATCCTCTTCTCTGCTCTGCTTGTCACGGATTTTGATCCTAAATACAGATGATAAGCTCTTCAGCTGAACCTCTGTAGGAATGGAGTTGATGAGGAGACATGAAGTACAGAGGACAGACAGGATGGACTGTGATAATGTGGGGCTGTGGTAATGGAGACTGTGTACAAGTGCTGCTGCTTATTAGTCACATCTGCTCATGGACTCCATTCCTACCGAGATTCAGCTAAAGATCTTATTATCTGTATTCGTTATCATAATCCCTGACCAGCAGAGCAGAGAGGTGGATGAGGCAGCTCTTTAGCTCAGTGTTGTAAAGTAACTTGTCCTCCTGTGTGATTAGGACAGGTTTTGTGTGTACTTATAGGACAGCGGCCATTTTATTTCTCCTGATGATTGCTCCCCAGACAAAACAAGTCCTTATAACTAATGAAAGGTATTTGGGAATATATTTAGAATTAAGTAATATTTAAGTATTTTCATTTTCTTAATTCCAGGAGAACCTCTTTAAGATAAATTCATCAGTAACCATGCTTTGTGTGCTTTTAATTAATGGACACAGTGCCTGTGAATACCTCACTTTCAACTTTATCTCCTTAAATAAACCACTTTTTGCCAGTTAACTGTTGGAGCAAGGGTTTCCAGAGTGCAACCAGTCACCAAATTTATCACCAATTACCTGCCAGTCACCAGATTTATCACCAATTACCTGCCAGTCACCAGATTTATCACCAATTACCTGCCAGTCACCAGATTTATCTCAAATTGAGAATGTATGGGACCAGCTGACACATCAGCTTTGGCAACCTACAAGAGTGCAGGTTCTACAGGCCCAGCTTCAACATCTGTGGGCAAATGTGCCACTGGATACACCATACAGACAGGGCCGCCATCAGGGGGGTACAGCAGAACCTGCTGTGGGGGGCCCGGGTGCAGAACCTGCTGTGGGGGGCCCGGGCACAGGGCCGGCGTCAGCACCCAGCAAACCCGGGCATGTGCCGGGGCCCTGAGCTCCTCGGCAGTGGCGTAGCTATAGGGGCCGCAGCGGTCGCAGTTGCGACCGGGCCCCTAAGCTAGGGGGGCCCCAAGGGCCCCCCTTGCCACTTGCAGGGCCGCACCGTCAATTAGGCAAGGTGCGGCGCGGCCCTGCAGAGGGAGATGAGCGCTTCCATTGTGGAAGCGCTCATCTCCATAGTCATCTGTATCGCCGTCCTCAGGACGGCGATACAGATGCCTGCACTGCGGGGCAGGGGAGGGAGAGGCGTCTCCCCTGCCCGTTCCTCTGATAGGCTGCAGGCACTAGGCCTGCAGCCTATCAGAGGCCGGCTCAGGCGGCGCGATGACGTCATCGCGCCGCCTGAGCCGTACAGCGCGGGACACAGGCCGGAAGAGGCCTGCATTGCATCGCTGCCAGCACCATGGAGGTAAGTATAAGGTTTTTTTTTATTGCGGACCGGAGCTTTATTGGGGGCACTGGGGGCATTTTTACGGGCACATGGGGGCACTGGGGGCATTTTTACTGGCACATGGGGGCACTGAGGTCATTTTCACTGGCACATGGGGGCATTTTCACTGGCACATGGGGGCACTGGGGGCATTTTCACTGGCACATGGGGGCACTGGGGGCATTTTTACTGGCACATGGGGGCACTGGGGGCATTTTTACTGGCACCTGGGGGCACTGGGGGCATTTTTACTGGCACATGGGGGCACTGGGGGCATTTTTAATGGGACATGGGGGCACTGGGGGTATTTTTACTGGCACATGGGGGCACTGGGCGCATTTTTACTGGCACATGGGGGCACTGGGGGCATTTTCACTGGCACATGGGGGCACTGGGGGCATTTTCGCTGGCACATGGGGGCACTGGGGGCATTTTTACTGGCACATGGGGGCACTGGGGGCATTTTTACTGGCACATGGGGGCACTGGGGGCATTTTTACTGGGACATGGGGGCACTGGGGGTATTTTTACTGGCACATGGCGGCACTGGGCGCATTTTTACTGGCACATGGGGGCACTGGGGGCATTTTACTGGCAAATGGGGGCACTGGGGGCATTTTTACTGGCATTGGGGGCATTTCTTACTGGCACATGGGGGCACTGGGCATTTTTACTGGCACATGGGGGCACTTGGGGGCATTTCTTAATGGCACGGGAGCACTGGGGGCATTTCTTAATGGCACATGGGGGCACTGGGGGGCATTTTTACTGGCACTGGGGGGCATTCTTACTGGAACTGGGGGCATTTCTTACTGGCACATGGGGGCACTGGGGGCATTTCCTACTGGCACATAATTTGGGGGGCATTTCTTACTGGAAAATAATTTGGGGGGCATCTATGGGGGTGGGACACTTTACTGGCACATGATTTTGGGGGGGAATCAATGGGGGGAACTTATGGTGCATTATTGGGGCGTTTCTTACTGGCACATAATTTGGGGGGCATCTATGGGTGGGGACTACTGGCACATTATTGGGGTGAAATTTTGGGGGCACTTCTGGCACATTATTGGGGGGTAGTAAACTAGTAAACTTAGTAGTAAACTAAAAATTTTTTCTGTCAAACTGCAGAGATGTGGCGTCTGGTCTGAAAGGAGAAGATGAGGAAAGAGAAGATCTATATTAGAGGAGATGACACTGGATGTACGAGGTATGGGGCGCTGTATTATACTGGATGTAAGAGGTATGGGGCGCTGGATTAGGCTACATTCACACGAACGTTGTTTTTTGCAGTCTGCAAATTGCGGATCCGCAAAAAAAGGATGATGTTCCGTATGGCATCCGTTTTCTTTTTTGCAGATCCACTGTAACAATGCCTATTCTTGTCCGCAAAACGGACAAAAATAGGAATGGACATACAGATGCGGACAGCACACAGTGCTCATTGAAGTGAATGGGTCCGCATCTGAGCCGCAAAATATGCAGATCGGAGGCTGCCAAAACAACGTCGTGTGAATGTAGCCGGGGGGGGGGGGCCCAAGATGAACTCTTTCACCAGGGCCCATGAGCCTTTAGCTACACCCCTATTCATTTTTTATTTTTGCTGCTCCCTCCTGAGTCCTGTCCCACTGAGCCGCTTTAATGCCGGCTCCGAGTCCCCACTCACCCCACTGCCCTTTAACAGTGCCCAGCCACAGTCTTCTCCACGGCTCAGCGGGTGCCGCCTACCTCATTGCCGCACTTCAGCTGTCTCCTCCTTCCCACCGCCACCAGCAGAGGAGGAGACAGCTGAAGTGCAAGGGAGAGATGAAGACTGAGGCGGCGCCATCTTAGTGGCAGGTGCAGCGACAGCAGCCCAGCAACGCGGTGCAGTAAGTAACTTGCCCCAGCCAGCCCAGTCTGAAGGGTCATTTTGCTTGTATTTTCATCTCCAGCTCTGGGTCATTATTGAATAAGGTCATCTTCTGTACTTCTGCATTGCAACCTGGGGGATGTAGGTCTGATGGGGGCACAAGACGCCAACCTGAGGTCTAATGGGGGGGGGAAGACCCTGATCTGAGGTCTGATGGGGCACAAGACGCTGACCTGAGGTCTGATGGGGGCACAAGACACCGACCTGAGGTCTGATGGGGGGCACAAGACACCGACCTGAGGTCTGATGGGGCACAAGACACCGACCTGAGGTCTGATGGGGCACAAGACGCCGACCTGAGGTCTGATGGGGGCACAAGACGCCGACCTGAGGTCTGATGGGGGCACAAGACGCCGACCTGAGGTCTGATGGGGGCACTAGACGCCGACCTGAGGTCTGATGGGGGCACGAGCAGTGTACCCTGTAAGATGCGCGGGCGCGTGGCCGCGCAGCTTACTTTCTGCCTCCGCTCAGGGCCTTTCCTGGCCCGCTCACCGCCGCAACCCGGACTTCATTTATAGTGTATGCCTGTTCCGATGGGGAAGCCCTGTTGTGGTGGGCTCGGAACAGGCATACACTATGCTTCCCTTAATGTCCTGACGCTCAGGACGACATTCCTGTGCGGCGCTCCCAGCTGGCCCCGCCTCCTCCCTCTTGCCGCGCTGCTGCTACTGGAGGGGAAGACCTGTGCAGCGCGGCAAAGAAGGGAAAGAAGAAGGGAGAAGAAGATCAAGGCCCCAGCCCCCTCCAGAGCGTTGAAGTGGCGCCAGAGACAAGGGCCAAGTAACTGTAAGTTTTTATGTGTTTCATGTGTGTGTGTGTGTGTGTGTGTGTGTATGTGTATATGTGTATGCATACACTGTGCCACACAATATACAGTATACCTATACATATACTCTACACTGTGTATATACTGTATATTGTACAGCATGGCACAGGGGTTATATTGTCTGGCATGGTGTAACCGTCATGCATTTGCTGTACAATATACATTATAATCCGTACACCATGCTGTATAATATACAGTATAATCCGTACACCATGCCGTATAATATACAGTATAATCCACACACCATGCCGTATAATATACAGTATAATCCGTACACCATGCTGTACAATATACAGTATAATCCATACACCATGCTGTATAATATACAGTATAATCCACACACCATGCTGTATACTATACAGTATAATCCGTACACCATGCTGTATAGTATACAGTATAATCCGTACACCATGCTGTATAGTATACAGTATAATCCGTACACCATGCTGTATAATATACAGTATAATCCATACACCATGCTGTATAATATACAGTATAATCCATACACCATGCTGTATAATATACAGTATAATCCATACACCATGCTGTATAATATACAGTATAATCCATACACCATACCGTACAATATACAGTGTAATCCATACACCATGCTGTATAGTATACAGTATAATCCGTACACCATGCTGTATAGTTTACAGTATAATCCGCACTCCATGCTGTATAGTATACAGTATAATCCGTACACCATGCTGTATAATATACAGTATAATCCATACACCATGCTGTATAATATTCAGTATAATCCGTACACCATGCTGTATAATATACAGTATAATCCGTACACCATGCTGTATAATATACAGTATAATCCGTACACCATGCTGTATAATATACAGTATAATCCATACACCATGCTGTATAGTATACAGTATAATCCGTACACTATGCTGTATAATATACAGTATAATCCGTACACCAAACAGGCCGAATTGGATGAAAACAGGCCGAACTGGATGGACAGATGTCTTTTTTCGGCCTTATAAACTATGTTACTATGTTTGTATAATATACAGTGTAGTCCATACACCATGCTGTATAATATACAGTAGAATCCATACACCGTGCTGTATAATATACAGTATAACACCTACACTGTGGGGTTATGCTATATATTATACAGCATGGTGTATGGATTATACTGTATACTATACAGCATGGTGTAGGGATTATACTGTATATTATACAGCATGGTGTACGGATTATACTGTATACTATACAGCATGGTGTACGGATTATATTGTATACTATACAGCATGGTGTACGGATTATACTGTATATTATACAGCATGGTGTACGGATTATACTGTATATTATACAGCATGGTGTATGGATTATACTATATATTATACAGCATGGTGTATGGATTATACTGTATACTATACAGCATGGTGTACGGATTATACTGTATATTATACAGCATGGTGTATGGATTATACTGTATACTATACAGCATGGTGTATGGATTATACTGTATACTATACAGCATGATGCACGGATTATACTGTATATTATACAGCATGGTGTACGGATTATACTGTATACTATACAGCATGGTGTACGGATTATACTGTATATTATACAGCATTGTGTATGGATTATACTGTATACTATACAGCATGGTGTAGAGATTATACTGTATATTATACAGCATGGTGTAGAGATTATACTGTATATTATACAGCATGGTGTAGGGATTATACTATATATTATACAGCACGGTGTAGGGATTATACTGTATATTATACAGCATGGTGTAGAGATTATACTGTATACTATACCGCATGGTGTAGAGATTATACTGTATATTATACAGCATGGTGTACGGATTATACTGTATATTATACAGCATGGTGTACGGATTATACTGTATACTATACAGCATGGTGTACGGATTATATTGTATACTATACAGCATGGTGTACGGATTATACTGTATATTATACAGCATGGTGTACGGATTATACTGTATATTATACAGCATGGTGTATGGATTATACTATATATTATACAGCATGGTATATGGATTATACTGTATACTATACAGCATGGTGTATGGATTATACTGTATACTATACAGCATGGTGTACGGATTATACTGTATATTATACAGCATGGTGTATGGATTATACTGTATACTATACAGCATGGTGTATGGATTATACTGTATACTATACAGCATGATGCACGGATTATACTGTATATTATACAGCATGGTGTACGGATTATACTGTATACTATACAGCATGGTGTACGGATTATACTGTATACTATACAGCATGGTGTACAGATTATACTGTATATTATACAGCATTGTGTATGGATTATACCGTATACTATACAGCATGGTGTAGAGATTATACTGTATATTATACAGCATGGTGTAGAGATTATACTGTATATTATACAGCATGGTGTAGGGATTATACTGTATATTATACAGCACGGTGTAGGGATTATACTGTATATTATACAGCATGGTGTACGGATTATACTGTATACTATACCGCATGGTGTAGAGATTATACTGTATATTATACAGCATGGTATATGGATTATACTGTATATTATACAGCATGGTGTACAGATTATACTGTATACTATACAGCATGGTGTATGGATTATACTGTATATTATACAGCATGGTGTACGGATTATACTGTATATTATACAGCATGGTGTACAGATTATACTGTATACTATACAGCATGGTGTACGGATTATACTGTATATTATACAGCATGGTGTACAGATTATACTGTATATTATACAGCATGGTGTACAGATTATACTGTATACTATACAGCATGGTGTACGGATTATACTGTATACTATACAGCATGGTGTACGGATTATCCTGTATACTATACAGCATGGTGTATGGATTATCCTGTATACTATACAGCATGGTGTATGGATTATACTGTATTGTACGGGATGGTATAGGGGTTATACTGTATGTCTTTGATGTGACAATTATTTTAGGTTTTCATATCGCCCACCTTTGATGGCGCTGTGCCCAGCCCTGAGCCGACCCCGCTCAGCAGCTGCCAAGTCTTAGAGGGAACACTGCAACATCTCAAGCAGCCTATGTTCAAATAAAAAACTGGATAGATTATTTAACAAACTACCCAATTTATTATTATAGATGCACTGGGCAATCTAGGCACATAGGCAGGCCAGCCAGAATCCTCCTTTCACAGGCATTCACCTTCTCAAAGTTGCTGCAAGGACCCCCGTAAGCAATCATCTTTTCTGTGTTGCTGCGGCGGCTGCACAAACAGGTTTTCAAGTGTTGGCCACAGCACACAACCTGTGAGAGCTTCAATGGGTGCGCGTCTCTGCGATACCCTCCACCATGGGGATTAAAGCAATTACTTTATCCAAATTTCTGAGACAGCATGCCAGTATGAGTTCATAAATAATATTTTTTTTTATTTTATTTATGCATGTTCAACATCAGTGGTATACAAACAACGTTTCGGGCCCAAATGAGGTGCCCTTTGTCAGGCCTAATGTTTAGGTGTAGGCTCGAGAGGTGGACGCCGTACCTCTCGAGCCTAGATCTAAACATTAAGCCTGACGAAGGGCACCTCGTTTTGGGCCGGAAACCTTGTTTGTATACCACTGATGTTGAACATGCATAAATAAAATTTAAAAAAATATCACTTATGAACTCATACTGGCGTGCTGTCTCAGAAATTTGGATAAAGGCTGCATAAACAGGTAATATTTGCATGTTGCTTTACAGTAGGCCCCAGAATGGATTTTACTGGAGGGCCCTAGGCACCCCACTCCGACACTGTCTATAGTTTTTACTTTAAAGAACACTAAAAATAGAAAATATCCCTAAAAATACAAACTATCCTAGCAATTCCTTCCCTTGATCCTATTTTGTATCATACTGCAATAAAAATGATAGACATAGATAATTATCAGAGCTATAATTCAGTCCCATCCCATTGGATAAGCCTCGCCCCCTTTAATTGTTAGCTTACAATGGAAGAGGTCAGCTGAAAACGAATTCTGCATTATTTCTACAAGGCTATTTCAGGAGCATGCAGAAAAACTGTGGTCAAGTTTATTTTTCATTTCTAGGCTTAGAATCCAGCTTATTCTCTGTTTCAATAGTTTTTATTGAGTTTTTCATTTCAAACAGTTAAAGAAAGTACATTACAGTTTTATTTGTTACAGTGTCAAGCAGAATGCCATTATAATCAGGTAATTTTATGTAAAGCATCTACAAGTGCCTTCTGCAATGTCATCAGTCCAATAAAATACTTGATGAATGTATCAAATGTGTATCCCATCAGATATGATATTCCCTTGCCTACTAGGCTGCAGCCTAGTAGGCAAGGGAATATGCCATTCCAACGATACTTCACTCGAAACGGGCGCAAGCAATAAGGCTGGATACCATTTGACCTAGGTGATAAATTATCTTATATAATTCAGTATATTTTTGTTGTCTCCAGGTAGTAAGTGAACTCCGGAAAGTTGCTTTTTATTCTCTGTTCTCCTGTTGCTGTATTTATTCGTCCAGCGCCTGTTAATCGCAGCGAGTTTACAGTCCTATTCCACACCTGTCACAGGTGCTGATCATTAATCAGTTATTGCAGCAGTTTATTCTGCTGTTGACAACTTGCAATTTCTCTGTGATTCAGCCAGTTTGTCAGGTGGGAATTATGGCATGCCGCATGTGACAAAACACATCACTATTTTTTTTTTCCCTTTTTTTTTTTTTGCAATTTCAGACACACTCGTCCTCTCTTCACATCTCTCCCTCCTCCTTTTAGACAAACAATATCTGGGAACTCAGAAGTAATAAGGCGGAATGCATAATTAATTACCCAGCTTGCTCTAATTAGGGATGAATAAGTTGTGTCCCTCTCATCATCGCAAATGTGGTGATGGGTAATACCAGTTTATGCTATATTAACTGCAAATATGCAATCCTTCTGAGTGCACTTTCCTTGATGAATTTGATGAATGTGACAATAATTAGCAGAGACAGATGAGAGCTAAATTACTACTGACAATGTAATGTTATCCTGCTCGAGGGCCTGGGAACATGGCAGGCTAACATGCCAGGGACCAAGGCCTCCTATTCTAATTAATATTCTTTTTTTTTTTTTTTTTTTTTTTTTTTTGCCAGTGGAGAAAAAGGAACGGTAATTGTTTTCGTCAAAGGCTGCAGGGAGTTATCAGGGTAATAAAGTTAATTAGCAGAACAAACATCCTTTCACTGCTTTACCAGATTGAGGAAAAGAGGGCAATTCAAACTGCAGAAAGACATAACTAGATGAGATGATAGGGGTGCACCATTTACACAGAAGGCCAGCCATGAAAGCTATTCCATGCATCTCCTTAGGTTTATTGCTTAGGAATGAGTAGTTTTCTTATTTATAAAAATGTATTTACATATTCAAAGTCATTTTTATGGGGAGAATATTTACTACTAGGTGTACTTGTGATTTTAGCAGCATTCACCATTCAAAGTGTCCTTTTAGCATGGAAATAAATAATGTAATCTAAGATTTCAAAAATCAAATAAAATGATACCTACTTGTGTGAAGCCAAATAAAACACACACAACACACTGTTGTAATAAACTCATAAGGGATGGCAAGAACCCTTATGCTATAAAGGGACAGATTGATCAATGGTTAATCATTCTACACGATATAAGAATAAAGAAATGGCAGCACTCCAAATGATGGCGTTTATCAAGTGGACTCTTTATGGACTCATATGGGTGGGTCCACTTGATTTTTCACAGTGCTGCCACATCTATTTTTTCTATTCATTATTTGCTCATCAGTTTTGACAGATAAGTTAATACCGTCTTTTCTTTCACAGCTTACTGCTGTTTAAACTATGGGCAGTATGCCCAGTAATACGTAACTGAGTGTGGTCGACAAAAACTCATTTCCCAATGTTGCAGATCTGTCTTGTCAGTAGTACAATATACTTGTTAAACCCCTAGTCAATATCAGACAAAGGGTCTATGTGTCAAAAAATGGCTTCAAGCATGATGGCAAATGAGTCATGGTTATGTCAGCAAAATTAATACTGGTTACACTAATGTGGTTAGTGGTCATTTGCCACGATGCAACTAATTTCATGGGATGTCTTCGGTTCTTCTAAACACATTTGTATTGTATGTATTCTCTTACTGACATTCAATGCTGTAGTGCTATACTCGGTTACCTCTATCATTTCCAAAGAGTTAAACAGAGTGTCTGTGGGGTTCCCAAGGATGGAGCCCCCAGTGATCAGATACTGATCAGTTATACTGCCGATAGGTGATAAGCATTATTCCTGGTAAAACCCCTTTTAACATAGACCTTTAAAACTTTTATCAATACCAGTCTTACACTTTGGAATAAAATAGCTATGGCAAAAAAGATAGATTGTTTGGGAGTGTTGATTATAATTCTTTCATGATCTTAAAGTTTACCTATCATTTACCATTAACATTTTTCCATAAGTCAATAGTGTATTCAAAGATAATAAACTTTGTAATATATCTTGGTAAAAGAGAATCTGTCAGCAGTCTTGACCATGTTAATCTGCTGACAGCACTAGGTAGCAGGATAAACATACCTTTTGTGATGATGTCATAATCAAGACCTGAGCCCCATAGCAAAATTTAAACATCCCCCTCCTGCAGTTAGTCAATATCACCTACACTCGCCTTATATGTGCCCCACCCACTCAGTCATGTGCTCCCTAAACAGCAGAATGCCTCCTTTATGGCCCCACACAGTAGTCATGCCTCCTTAGTGCCCCCACACAATAGTCATGCCTCCTTAGTGCCCCATTCACAATACAATGCCCTCTTAGTGCTCCCACACAGTAGTCAAGCCTCCTTAGTGTCCCACACAATAGTTTTGCCCCCTTACAGTAGCACTTGACCCTTAGTTCCCCCTTACAGTAGTGCTGCACTTTTAGTGCCTCTTACAATAATATTGCCCCTTTCAATAATGTTGACCCCTGACTGTCCCCTTTCAGTAATGCTTGCCCATTAGTGCCCACTTTACTGTAGTTCTTCCCCCTTAATTATCCCCTTATTGTAGTGAAGCCCCTGTGGTCTTAATAAAATAAAAAAGTGATACTCACCTATCCCTGTACCCCTAATAGCACATCCTGCTCTCCCCAGCAGCAGGTGCGATGCAGTGATGACATAGCACCTGCTGAGCAGGAGAGTACATAGGCAGGACACAGGTTGGGGGATGATCCTGGGCAAATGCAGGTGCGATTATGTCACTGCATCGCTCCTGCTGGGGAGAGCACAGGCTGAGGAATGAGGTCCGGGCCCTAATCAATGCCAGACACAGCAGACAGAGATGATGTAAGAGGAGGGCTGCCTCAGTTCTCCTACTAAACATAACTTCTAGTGAGTTTTTTTTGCAATTTTACACCAAAATGTGATTGAGAACAGCATTCTTATCTATTAGAGGTGAGCGAAGTATTCAAAAATTCGATTGGGCCGCTTCACCGAATTTTACTAAAATATTCGCTTTGTGACGGCATTTCTTTGTAAGTAGTGGGTGCAATAACAAGGAGTGGGTGCAATGACATAGGATTTTGTGCAAGATCTTCAATCAAGATGGTGGCGGCCAGCCCATTGCGAGCAAATACATAGTAACATAGAAACATAGTTTATAAGGCCGAAAAAAGACATCGGTCCATCCAGTTCGGCCTGTTTTCCTATAAGTTGATCCAGAGGAAGGCAAAAAACCCCTGTGAGGTAGAAGCCAATTTTCCCCACTTTAGGGAAAAAAATTCCTTCCCGACTCCAATCAGGCAATCAGAATTACTCCCTGGATCAACGACCCCTCTCTAGTAACTATAACCTGTAATATTATAAATGTTTAAACAATTTTTATTGAATATTTTCTTTTCTTTTTTTACATCTGCACGTTGTATCATAGCAGATGTCAACATTCTTGTTCAATACATTACAAAATGTAGAAACATTTAACAAAAGGTAAAGTGTCTGTAGCATATAACATATACAAGACATCGTGTATTTGCGTCTCGATCTCACCCTTAGCGCCGACTCCCCTATCAGAGGAAAGTAAGAAGGAAGAAGGAAAAAACAAGAAATATAAGAGGGAAAAAAGAACAAAAAAAAAAAAAAGGGGGGGGGATACTTTATGATGCAAGAATGGACCTGAAGCCCGGGGTCTCCAGGAAGTTAGTCCAAGGCGACCATATTTTTATGTATTTCTGAGTTCTGTCTGCCGCTTCTGCAGCGATTTCCTCCATGCGAGCAATGTATAGCATTTCCTGATACCATTCAGTGACAGTAGGAGTATGTGTTGTGCGCCAGTGTCTCGGTATAACCGATCTGGCAGCAAACATACAGAATCTTAATAGACTCTTCTTCTCAGTTGAAATTATGCCAGGCAAGATGGAGAGGAGCGCTATCTCTGGAGAGCCTACCACTCTCCTCCTAGATATCGATTGAAAGACCTCAAACACCTTATCCCAAAAGGTTTTGACCAACGGACAGCTCCACCAAATGTGTAGCATGGTTCCCGTATCCATATTGCATCTCCAGCATAAGTCCGGTACATTAGGAAATATTCTATGAAGTCTAACCGGGTCCCTGTACCATCTGGAGAGTATTTTATAACCTTTCTCTTGAGCAGAACATGCCATAGATAGTTTAAGTGTAAAAAGGAAGGCCTTTTGTAAATCAGCACTCTGCAAAGACGTGCTTAATTCCTGTTCCCAACCAGCCACAAACGCCGGCATCCCACTATCTGATTACTTGAGTAGTATTTGGTACATAGTGGAGACCAACTGCGCTGGTGGAGACCTCAGCAAAAAGAGTTTCTCAGTCTCCGTCAGAGAAGCTTCAAAATGACCCTGATCTCCCTTGGTACTAACATATGATCTTAATTGACTATATTCCAACCAGGATATGTGCTTATCTGGATATTTAGCTACCAAGTCAGAGAATGAGGGTAACGGGGCACCCGAAAGAAGATGATAAAAGCGGGGCTCATCCCTGACTTGAAGACCCAGGAATGACTCCTTTACTTGCTACAAAAGCAGGGTTGTTAAATATTGGAGTAAGGGGGCCCAGCCGCCTAGAACATATGCCTTTGCGAGTTAGGGAGTCCCACAATCTGAGAGTCTGTACTAATAACATGTTCTGTTTTCCTAATTGTGGTCTGTCCTCCGAGTTGATCCAGTGAGCTATTTTAAGGGAACATGAGTAGAGGTCCTGTTCCAGTGTGACCCACTGTTTTGATTCGCCATGGTACTGCCAGTCTAGCAATCTGATCAGGGAGGACGCCGCATGGTATAGCTTAAAGTCTGGGAGGCCCATTCCACCATTAAGTTTGGATTTAGTCAGGGTGGAGAGGCTAATCCTTGGGCTACCACTACCCCACACAAATCTTATAACTGCAGTCTTCAGTTTCCGAAAGAAAGTAGCCGGAGGAATAAGAGGGACTGTTTGGAAAATATACAAAAGCTTTGGTAAGACATCCATTTTTAGAACGTTGGCCCGTCCAAACCACGACATACCCTGCTTACTAAATGCAGTCAGGTCTTTTAGAGTCCGGCTCAAAAGAGGCAAGTAATTCAATTGAAACAGCTGATGTGGGTCGGCCGGGATCTGAACCCCTAGATACCTAAGAGCTGAACTCTGATGTTTAAACGGAAATGACGACAGGAGGGAAGCAAGGTCTGATTGAGGGATGGAAATGTTGAGGATTTCCGATTTATTATAATTGACCTTAAAATTACTTAATTGACCAAACCTGTCAAATTCCTGCATAATGGATGGTAAGGAAATTAACGGTTGAGTAACATACAGTAAGAGGTCATCTGCATATAGCGCACATTTATAGTGACGGCTCTTGATCCACATCCCATGAATGGAAGGATTTTGTCTAATGGCCATCGCCAAATGCTCCATCACCAATACATATAGCAGGGGAGACAGGGGACAGCCCTGTCTAGTGCCATTCCGAATCCATATGGAACCAGACAAAAGGCCATTAACCCTAACCTTGGCCGTGGGGTTGGAATACAGTGCTTTCACCCAGACCATAAATTTAGGTCCCAACCCCAGCTGTCCCAATGAAGACTCAAGAAAACTCCAATGCATCCTATCAAAAGCCTTTTCGGCATCTACAGATAGCAAGCATAGTGGAGAGCGGGTATGACGGGCAGCGCCAGTGAGTATTAGAGTTTTAATAGTGTTGTCCCTAGCCTCTCTACCACGGACGAACCCCATGTAATATTATAAATTGATGAGATAAGTATGATTTATTTTGTTTTTTTACACCATTTCATGGAAAATCGATTTGATACCACAAAGTAAATTCGGCTTTGCAGCTAATCAAATTTTCCCTGAGATTCGCTGAACACTATTATCTATAATAAACACTCCGCTTCTGTATCTGACATTGAGGTAGACATAGAGTTCTGGCTATCAGCTGCCATATCTCATGTCATATCTTATATAGAGGTTGTCAGAACCTGGAGAGCTCACCAATGACACTGATCAGAATCCTCTGTTATTTCATTCAAGCCAAGCTCAGACTTGTGAGCTGGGGTATAAATAGGGGTGGGCTTGACATTTCCGGAGCCCCAAGGAAAGTTATATCCGGGGTCCCTATTCAAGACAGCCAGCCAGGAATCTATATTCCCGGCAGTGGTTTCCTCTTTGTCCACAACTGTATGTGCATCCTTAGAACACAGATGCAATTCAAAGTTGTGGCCAGGGCCATATCGAGTTTTCTGCTCCCAGAGTGCCCTCATTAGTATTAGTGCCCTCCATATTGTGCCAAATAATAATAATGCCAAAGAACCCCCCAGTAGTAATAATGCAGTGATAATGCTCTCAGTATTTATAATTTCCCCCTTTAGTAGCCTCAGTACTATAATTATATCTGTACAGTTGGTAAAAGTTATACGTCTTCTTGTATATATTGATATGGGCCATGCTGGTATAACCTGGGCATCTTCTGTATATAATTATATATGTACAGCTGGTATAAGTTATACTTACTTATACTTACACTAAGCAGTTTCTGCTATATATTTCTATATGGACAACTGGCATATATTTTTCTTATGTAAAGTGATAAATGGAGCAATTTTTCTTATATATCGTGACATGGATCATGCTGGTATACCCTTATTCATAAGATGCCTAGGGTATAACACCATATTGACTACTCACAAATAGGGATATTTGGCTTTTGGGTGAAATTTATGGAAAAAGTTCACGCTACAGTGATATCATGAAGTAGTGCATTTAAGTAGAAGCATGCAATGGTGATTTCCTCATCTCAAACAATTTATTGAAACAAAAGCCAACAACAGTGGTGGGTATACCCCCACAAAAATGTCAACGTCTCAATAACTTGTCATGTGGCTTTGAGCATCAATTACAGCTTGACAACGATGTCTCATACTATTCACAAGTCATCTTATTGTCTGCTGAGGCATGGCATCCAACTTTCTTGAACGGTGGCCCTAAAGGTTTCTAATGGGATTCAGGTCTGGAGAAAATGCAAGCCTCTCCATTTGAGGTACCGCAGTGTCCAGCAGCCGTTCTCTAATGATGTGACCTTGATGAGCTGGCACATTGTCGTTTATGAATATGAAATCCAGAGGCACAATGACTGGCTTAATGATGTTATTCAAGTAGTATAGACTTGTCACTGTATCATTCACCAAGTGTAGGGCAGTTGCGTATCGACTAGACACACCTGCCCACACTGTAATGCTACCACGACCAAGAGCTCAACTGGTGACAACAGTGGCTGATGCATAGCGTACTCCAACATCATTGGCAGCCATCATTTGTTCTCAGCGTGTATTGACTTTCATCAGTGAACAGCACTGAGGCCCACTGGTCCCTTGTCCAATGTAGATGCTCCCTGTCCTGAGCAAGACGATGATGCCTGTACCTGGTGGTGTGGTCAGGAACCCTGCTGGTCAACTAGCACGCAGATCATGCTGATGTAAATGGTTTTGAATGGTCTGACATGACCCTTGCATGCCTCTCACCTCCTTTAAATGTGCCTGAAGTTGTGTGGCAATCATCATCTTGTTTTGCAGGGCATTGTTCACAATGAAGCGGTCATCAGTGTGGGATGTGGCTAAAGGATGTCCACTTCTATGCATTTCTGTGACTTTTCCAGTCTCTCTGTATCCCTATTGCAACCTGCTAATGACACCCTGTTACACTCTAAGCTCAGAGGTCACTTCCGTCTGAAAACATCCTGCTTGAAGCCTCGCATTGGTAAGGTACTGTTGATCAATTGTTAGGTGTTGTCTTGGAGGAGGACTGTTTAAATATCAATTCTTATTGAACCCAAAAATGTATTGGGCGATTCATGGATCAAACATCTGTTGTGAATTTTGCTGTTAAGCTCCCTGTTAGGGAACAGCAAGTTGTGCAAAAAGTACTGAAACATTGAACATTGAAGTTTAGAGAAAGTATGTATATATATATATATATATATATATACAGTACAGACCAAAAGTTTGGACACACCTTCTCATTCAAAGAGTTTTCTGTATTTTCATGACTATGAAAATTGTAGATTCACACTGAAGGCATCAAAACTATGAATTAACACATGTGGAATTATATACTTAACAAAAAAGTGTGAAACAACTGAAAATATGTCTTATATTCTAGGTTCTTCAAAGTAGCCACCTTTTGCTTTGATTACTGCTTTGCACACTCTTGGCATTCTCTTGATGAGCTTCAAGAGGTAGTCACCTGAAATGGTATTCCAACAGTTGGCCCTTTTGCCTTCACTCTGCGGTCCAGCTCACCCCAAACCCTTTCGATTGGGTTCAGGTCTGGTGACTGTGGAGGCCAAGTCATCTGGCGTAGCACCCCATCACTCTCCTTCTTGGTCAAATAGCCCTTACACAGGGCTGAGAAGTGTGTCCAAACTTTTGGTCTGTACTGTATATATATATATATATATATATATATATATATATACACACACACACTCCAGAAAATTCTTAGAGCAAACCAGCATGGCCCATATCATTAATACGCCAATATAGGCTACTTTCACACTAGTGTTTTTGCTGGATCTGGCAGGGTTTAGCAAAAACGCTTCCATTACTGATAATACAACCATCTGCATCCATTATGAATGGATCCGGTTGTATTATCTTTAACATTGCCAAGACGGATCCGACATGAACTCCATTGAAAGTTAATGGGGGATGGATCAGTTTTCTATTGTTCCAGATTGTGTCAGAGAAAACGGATCTGTCCCCATTGACTTGTATTGGGGGTCATGACGGATCCGTCTTGCTCCACATCCCAGGACGGAAAGCAAACTACAACATGCTGCGGTTTTTTCTCTGGTCTGGGAAGCAACTAAACCTAACTAAACAATGAATGGGGACAAAACAACTGAAACATTTTTTTCCGGTATTGAGACCCTATGATAAACTTAAACGCTAGTGTGAAAGTAGCAATAGGTGGATTTCAGTTTAATAAGTTATCCCCTATATGTCTGGTCTGTGAAGTATACGGTGATGTGGGAGACAGCCAAGGGATGAGAGAGTTTGCAAAAGAAAACATTAGTCAACTGTGTCAAAGGCAGAGGACAGATCAAGGAGGTGGAGGACAGAGTAATAGTATTTGAAAATGCTCACCTTCTTTTGTTGGGCAAAGATAGGCACAACATTATTGTGTGTGTCAGAATAAGCTCTGAAGGCCAATGCTGCCGAAGTTGTCAAGTTCCTCCCTGTTTTGGGGTCCAACTCTCAGGAGGTAGAAGTAAAATGAGATTCAGCATTTGAAAAAATTTTAAGTGTGCTGTTAGATAGACATCTTCTAGCGCAAACACGACCTAGACATGTATATCCAGATAAATCTTTTGGGGAAAATTTAGACGCCAGTCTTAATAAAGCCCTAAACTGCTGGTGGATTTGCTTTAGTTATGAAGAGGCTCAGGCCTCTACATAACTTCAGCACATCCAGCGCCAGTTCTAAATGTAAGACAACTTTCTAGCTGTCTTACATTTAGACCTATTTCTGTGCCTGAAACAGACGTAGAAAATAGTGAATGAGATGGGCCTGCAAACCAGTCCCCTTCCCTGCCTATGCCACGCCCACAATTTTAGACCTGAGTAAGCAGGGTGAAGTTGCTGATAGTGGTGCAACTAGCCCTTGCACCGTTATCTACACCCGAAATACGACTAATTTAGGCGTATTTCAGCATAATAAATGACCCCCTTTATTTTTAAAACAGTTCTATTACAAAGCTAAATGGACATATATGAAAGAGAAAAATGAGAATACGATTATGAATAATAAAAACAGGATAACAAAGGTTTGAGATTAATAATAATAATACATGGTAAAGGTAAACCTTTATGATTGGTATTCAGTTCTCAGTCAGTAAATTCCACAATGTTATCTGACTGGTATAAATAATAATTAATATTAAAATCTGACACCATAAATAATTCAACCATTTTATCCAGGTGAAGCATATTATGCAGAAAATGGCAGCAGCTTGGAGTTTGGTGGTTTCATAAAAAATAATCACTTCACTATATCACTACGAATATAACTCCTATAGATGATACTAATCCACTGTCAAATTTTTTATTTGCTTTCGTTGATGTTTTCACTTAAGCTTGGTGTGCAACCATCTTTAGGCACTTGATCTACAGCTATCTTCAGTCACTTCATTTATGGCCATCTTTAATTATAGGACCCAAGGGTGTCTTTTTGAAACACAAACCTCCCTTGAGCCCTATAAATAATTCTGCTGTAATTTGCTCTTGTATGTCTGTGGTAACAAAGTGATTGTTTCTGAATGGAGCACATTTGTTCCATGGGACATGGAAATTTATTGGACATGCTTAGCGCTGATCATTATCAATCAGTACCTTTGTAGCATTTGACAGTAATGAGTGGCATATTTCATGTAGAAGGCCTTAAAATTGTTAATTTGTTATCACTTGTACCCTGAAAATGCATGTCCCTTTGCTATTGTGTGCAAATATTTATTAAACCAGAAGTAACAGGACAACTAAAATAAATGTATAATACACATTATGTCCAAAAAGAATAAATAATAGTAAAATAATCCTGAATGTAAAATGCATTGCCTGTTACATAATATTTGGCTCAAATGCACTGCCTTACTATTGTGCCCACGAAGAATATTATCTGAAGACAGTTTGATCTATGCTGTACAACATCAAATGACTTTAAAAACGGAACGGCATGGTGGATACAGTTGAAGCCATTTTGCACTAACCATACGCCTTTAGTCTTTGCTTGCATTGAATATCTGCTGTATATTGTCAGCCGTGTTGCTGCTATGATGTTTATGAATATGCATAGAATGGTTTTACTTTGCCTGTGTAGGAGGTGTTTCCCTGGTTCTAATTACTAGTATTGAGCGAAGCAAAGAATTCAAAGGGGAATTTGGTCAGAAATTTAGGAAACGCAACAAATCCAAATTTCCTTGCGCTTTATGGTGATGAATCAGGTTTTCCTAAAATGGCGGATGCGTTACAAAGTGAAAGTAAGAAGACTGGGAACGCGAGATCACCCATAATCCCATGCAGCCAGCCAATCCGCACATAGCCAGCCACTGGGATGTCACAGCGGGGATAGGGAGAGACGTGGCAAGTGCTCAAGACAGTGTTGCTGAAAATGGAATGAATGAAAATTGCGTGGCAATGCGCTAGGGACAGTGTTGCTGAAAATAATTAATACTGGAGAGGTAGAGTAGAGGGAGAGTGCAAGGAGACTGCAGAAAGACTGCAGGGAGAGTTTTTTTTTTCCGTGTGCATCATGTTCTAATGCAGATTTAATCCATTATTTTATAGATACAGTTAGTGTGCCTCAGTATTAAAGGCAGGTGTAATATATCACCATGTCCATCACATTCTAGTGTACTGACATTCAAAAATAATCCATTATTTTAGTGATGCAGTTAGTGTGCCTTAGTATTAAAGGCAGGTGTAATATATTGCCATGTGCATCACGTTCTTGTGCACCAACATTTGGAGTTAATCCATTATTTTAGTGATACAGTTAGTGTGCCTCAGTATTAAAGGCAGATCTAATATATCACCATATGCATGACGTTCTAGTTCACTGACATTAATAGTTAATAGGTTATTTTAGCAATCCAGTTAGTGTGCCTTAGTATTAAAGGCAGGTGTAATATATCACCATATGCATCACGTGCTAGTGCATCGACATTCAGAGTCAATCCGGTATTTTAGTGATGCAGTCAGTGTAATATATTGCCGTGTGCATCATGCTCTAGTGCACTAACATTCAGAGTTAAACTGTTATTGTAGGCAACTTTAGCATCTGCGTTTTCCTTTCCGGTATTGAGATCTATCATAGGAAAATGCTTCAGTTTTGTTCTCATTCATTGTCAATGGGGACAAAACTGAATGGAACAGAGTGCACTAGAATGCATTCCGTTCCGTTCAATTCCCATGACGCTCTGTAAGCAGCGTTTTTGATTGTGTCATGGGATACAGAGCAAGACGGAATGAAACACATTGTAAATCAATTGTGCCGAATCTGTTTTCTCGGACACAATAGAAAATGGATCTGGCACCAACTGATTTAGAATGGTTTTAGTGCCGGATCTGTCTTGGTCATTTTAGAGATAACACAATCAGATCCATTCATAACTGATGCAGCCAGTTGCATTATCCTAACGGAAGCGTTTTTGCTGATCCATGATGCATCCAGCAAAAACGCAGATGTGAAAGTAGCCTTAGTGATACTGTTAGTGTGTCTCAGCATTAAAGGCAGGTGTGCTATATAACAGTGTGCATCACGTTCTAGTGCATGGACATTCAAAGTTAATCCGTTATTTTAGTGATACAGTTATATTGTGATACTGTGATATTGCCAATAGCCAGTTGCTTAGGCCCTCCAAAGGAACGGGCAGTGACAAAAATGTTACTTTAGCTGGTACAAGTAGCAGCAAAAGAAGGGGAGGTGGTAGCAAACACAGCAACAGGCCAGAGCTGCCACTGTCATCCAGCGGTTGTGTTTTGAGCTGTACTTGAATGGTTTACTTGCTCTTCAACATCATCTCAAGTGACAACAGATAAACACAGTCAAAAATCGGTGGTTTCCTCTGACACCACGCTTAGTTGGCATGGCCCAAGAACTGACTATATGCCCTAACCTGTCCTAAACCTGCCTCTTGCTTTTGCTGCTGCTTCTGCTAGCCAAGTTATGGTAGCTCAATAGCCTATGATAGCAGACCTACAATGTACATACCAAAATTACCGCACTATATCCTACAAGAAAGAGCGAGCGTGACACAAGTGACAAGCAAGCACATGTAGATGATGATTTAGCCGATCACACGTGGGAGCTATGAAGACAGGGCATTTTCAACATCAGGGAATAAGGGTGGCAGTGTGCCCGTGAGGCAGGTTGGAAGCAGTGGCACATCTGGAGTGAAACGTGGGAGTGGTACACCATCTCCTACTCTGGAGACTACCTGTGGGGAACACATTAGCAGTGCAGGAGTTCATAAAAGCAGTGGCAGGCACAACGCAGTATGGGAAGTTTTCACCTAGTCACTGGGGGACGTTAGTGTGGTGGTATACAGGATATGTGGGCAGAAGGTGAGGCACCACGGCCCTCTGTCAACTTTGGCACCACAGCCCTGTGTCAACAGATGGAGCCTCACCATAAAGTGGTGAGGGAAAAACTTGCCACTCATTTAGTGTTACAGCCTAACGCAGCAACGGCTGCATCTCCCACACCCCTTCTCAAGCAGTCAAGGCTCGTCAACATCCGCAGGAGGAAGCTGTTTTTCCATACCATCGACTTCAATCTCATCTATTGCTCCTGATGCTCCTTCTCCTCCTCCTCGTCACTTGTTTCGATAGCAATCGATCACTGAGGTTATTTCAAAAAGGCAACAGTATGTGTGCACTCATCCAACAGCGCAGAACCTGGCCAGGTTGCTGGTACTACAGTCTTTCCCATTCCATGTATTTAACTCTGCAAATTTCAGAGAACTGATTGCTTGTGTCCACCCAAGGTGAAGAGTCCCAAGCCATTACTTTTCCAAAAAAGCTGTACCAGCCCTGCACACGTACATTGACCAGAAGGTGGGCTAGTCCTTGGGTCTCTCGATGTCTGGTAGAGTTCATGTCAGCATTGACATACTGAGTTTTAACTATAGTCAAGGACAATATATGTTATTCACAGCCCACTGGGTAAATGTGGCTCCGGCTTAGGCACAACAGCAACTTGGCCAGGTGATGGCAATGCCACCATCATATTGTAATGCTGGGATTTCTGCGCCAATGTCCTCTTCTGCTGCCTTATCCTCCACCTTGTCCTCACTGTCCCCTCTAGGCACACTTCATAGTGGTCCTCCAGCATATCATCTATGCACAACTAGGCATTTTCATGAGGTTCTGCACCTTTGCCAAACAGAGCCAGCCTGGAGAGTGCTCGGCATCATCAATAAAGAAATCAAATACTGGCTGTCTCCTCGCCAACTGGAGATAGGAACCATGGTTATTGATAACGGGAAGAACATTTTGTCTGTGCTGTGTGTGAACAAATTGACTACTAGAGACATGCTGAGTGGTTGGTTGGTCTCTGTTCATGTACACTATTGCCCGTCCTCATAAATGTCTCGCTGGGGGGATACTCTGTGCTCACGTTCCACTGCCATGACTATTGGAGGAGGCAGGAGCAGCACCAGCTTCATATGCTGCAACTTCAGTCTGGAGTCTCTGATGGGAGGCTTTCTTCAGCCACCTAATGAAGAAACCACCTAGCAGCACGGGGACATCCAACAGAATCTCAACCAGCAGGTGGTGGTATACTTGGACTGCATCCTATCACTCATGATCCAAGATCCCCTGGACTACTGGGCATGCAAACTTGAAGCGTGGCCACAACAGACTAAGTTTGCCATGGGCAGCCTTTTCTACCAGGCCAGCAGGTGTTAAGTGTGTTGGGAGGCATAGTCACCCCTAAGAGAACTCGCCTTTCCAAAATGTTGAGAGACTAACCTTCATAAAGATGAATCAGGCGTGGATCATCCAGGATTTCCAGACATCAGTCCCTGATGCAATAGAATGGATCATTCTGGCACTAATGATCACACTGTAGTGTGCTAACAAACTGTAATATTTTGCAAAATGGGATTTTACTTCTGGCCATGTGCTGCTGCCACCATTCTGATGCTGCCACCCTCCTGATGCCACCTGCCTGCTGCCTCTGCTGCCATTTTTACAATGGGGCTTTTTGGCTTACTGATATGCACATGTTACATTTTTACAAGGATATGCATACCCTTGCTATCACACTGCTGTTGCTGGGTTCTGTTACTACTGTGCCACCATCTTGTGCTGTATGCCACTGCTGCTGCCACCATCCCCACTCGGTTATGGAGTCACTACTGTCACTGGCACTGAGTTTTTCAGCAATAACCTCAACCAACCACAAACCTCTTGTAGTTGTAAATAAGATTTACACAACACTGAGGAGGAATTTTGGACCATTCCACTCAGCAAACGTGTCTCAGTTCATCAGTATTTTAGGGATATCTTGCGTGCAAAGCCCTCTTCAGGTCATGCAACAGCATCTTGATAGAGTTAAAGACAAGACTATGACATGGTCATTCCAAAACACAAATCTTCTTTTCCAACCATTCTTTAGTTCATTTTCTTGTGTGCTTCGGGTCACTGTTTTGGACATCACCCAACGTCTCTTCAGTTAGAGCTCATTGACTGCTGCAGGTACATTCTTCTATAAAATGTTTTGAAATACCTTACAATTCATTGTTTACTTGATGATCCAAAGGCACCCAAGTCCTGAGGTAACAAAGCAGCCTCAAACCTGATGATATCTTCACCCATGCTTCACAGTTGGGATAACATTTTGGTGTTTGTGTGCAGTGTTCTTTACCTTCTGTTTTAACCCCTTCAAGACACAGCCAGTTTTCACCTTAAGGACCAAGCTACATTTTTCAAATCTGACATGTTTCACTTTATGTGGTAATAACTCTGGAACGCTTTTACTTATCTAAGCGATTCTGAGATTGTTTTCTCGTGACATATTGTACTTCATGTTAGTGGTAAATTTGAGTCAATATGTTTCAACTTGCTTTATAAAAAAATTCCAAAATTTACAGAAAAGTTGGAAAAATTCATAATTTTTGAAATGTGAATGTCTCTGCTTTTAAAGCAGATTGTGATACCTCATAAAATAGTTGTTACTGTACATTTCCCAGATGTCTACTTCATGTTGGCATCAATTTGTAAGCATCATTTTATTTTTCAGGAATTTAGAAGGTTTAGAATTTTAGAAGCAATTCTTAAATTTTTTAAAGAAAATTTCCAAAACTCACTTTTCAGGGACCAGTTCAGTTATCAATTCACTTTGTGGCGCTTACATAATAGAAACCACCCATAAATGACCCAATTTTAGAAACTACACCCATCAAGTTAATCAAAACTGATTTTACAAACTTTGTTAACCCTTTAGGTGTTCCACAAGAATGAAAGGAAAATGGAGATGAAATTTCAAAAATTAACTTTTTTTGCACATTTTCCATTTTAATTTATTGTCCCTGTAACACAGCAAGGATTAACAGCCAAAGAAAACTCAATATTTATTACCCTGATTCTGCAGTTTACAGAAACACCCCACATGTGGTGGTAAACTGCTGTAGGGGAACATGGCAGGGTGCAGAGGGAAAGGAACGCCATATGGATTTTGGAGGGCAGATGTCGCTGGGATAATTTTAAGTTGCCATGTCACATTGAACACCCCCTGATGCACCCCTAGAGTAGAAACTCCCAAAAAGTGACCCCATTTTGGAACTACAAGATGAGGTGACAGTTTTATTGGTACTATTTTGGGGTACATATGATTTTTGATTGCTCAGTATTACACTTTTTGTGAGGCAAGGTAACAAAAAAATGGCTGTTGGGGCACAGAATTTATTTTTTGTTTTTTACAGAGTTCTCCTGACAGGATAGATCTGCTTTGCTTTTATAGAGCAGGTTGATACAGACGCAACAATATCAAATATGTGTATTTTTTTGTTGTTGTTTCAGTTCTACATAATAAAGCATTTTTCTAAACAAAAATTATGTTTTTGTGTCTTCATTTTCTAAAAGCTGCATTTCTTTTATTTTTCTGTTGATCGTCTTGTGTAGGGGCTCATTTTTTGCGGAATGAGTTGACGTTTTTATAGATAGCATTTTTGGGTACATATGATTTTTTGATCACTCAATATTACACTTTATGTGGCAAAGTGACCAAAAAAATGGTCATTTAGGCAGAGTTTTTATTTTAGTTTTTTTATGAAATTCACCTTAGGGGTTATATCGTGATATTTTTATATTTTTATATAGCAGGTTTTTACGGACGCGGCGATACCTAATATGTCTACTTTTTTTAATGTATTTTAGTTTTACACAATAAAAGCATTTAAAAAAAAAAACATGTTTTAGCATCTCTATTTTCCTAAAGCTATATTTTTTTTTATTTTTTTTGGCGATTATTTTATGTAGGGGCTCATTATTTGTGGGAAGAGATTACGGTTTGATTGGTACCATTTTGGGGTGTGTATGACTTTTTGATCGCTTGTTATAACAGTTTTTGTGATGAAAGGTGACAAAAAATGGCATTTTTTCACAGTTTTTATTTTTTATTTTTTTATGGTGTTTACCTTAGGGGGTAAGTCAAATAATATTTTTATAGAGGAAGTAATTACGGATGTGGAGATACCTAATATGTCTACTTTTTTACATTTATTTCAGTTTTAAAAAATAAAAGCTTTTTTGAAGAAAAATAAATCATGTTTTAGTGTCTCCATTTTTTGAAAGCCATATTTTTTTAATCTTTTGGCCGATTGTCTTAGGTAGGGTATAATATTTTGCGGAAAGAGATGATTGGTCATTTTGGGGTGTGTATGACTTTTTGATCGCTTGAAATTACACTTTTTGTGATGAAGGTGACAAATGAAATTGCATTTTTGGCACAGTTTTTTTTTTTTTTACTGCGTTCACCTGAGGGCATAAATCATATGATATTTTTATAGAGCAGGTTATTACGGACATGGTGATACCTAGCATGTATACTTTTTTTATATTTATTTCAGTTTTACACAATAAAAGCATTTTTGAAGAAAAAAAATCATGTTTTAGTGTCTCCTTTTTCTGAAAGCCATATTTTTTAATCTTTTGGGTGATTGTCTTAGGTAGGGTGTCATTTTTTGCGGGAAGAGATGACGGTTTGATTGGCACTATTTTGGGGTACATATGTCTTTTTGATCGCTTGTAATTACACTTTTTGTTATGTAAGATGACCAAAAAATAGCATTTTTGCTCAGTTTTATTAAACTTTTTTACGGCATTCACCTGAGGTGGTAGATCATGTGATATTTTTATAGATCACTTTGTGACGGAAGTGGAGATACCCAATATGTGTGTTTTTTATTTTTTTATTTTTTTTTTTAAAAAACATTATTTTATGTGAGGGGGCGTTTTTTCTTTTTTTTACTTGAAACTTTATTTTTTTTTTTATTATTAAAAAAACACTGTTTTTCACTTTTATTTACTTTTTACATTTGTCCCACTATGAGACTTCACATTTTCAGGGTTTGATCCCTGTTTCAATTCAGTACAATACATTTTGTATTGTACTGAATTGAACTGTCAGCGTCTCACTGTGTGAGACGCTGACAGGTTGCCTAGGAGACCCAGCCCTCAGGCTGGATCCCCTAGGCTTCCGTACATGGCAGCTCCGATGCCTGTATGAGGTGTTGAAGTTGCCATGGCAACCATCGGCCCCCTGCCAGCGCAGCGTGGGGGGCCGATGGGGTCAGAGGGAGCCCCCTCCCTCTCTCAGACCCCTCACATGCCGCGGTCAGCGTTGATCGCGGCGTGTGAGGGGTTAATCCGCTGGCATCACCACGGACAGCGATGCCGGGGGATGCAGCAGGGGCTTGGCTATCGGCAACAGCCGGGCCCGTGCTGCTGAGCTGCACCCGCTACGGTTCCTAGGAGTAGAAGCTCTGACATGTGCTGACTCACTCCGCCACTATCTGAACAGGAACTCTCCTCTCTATAGCTAGACTTGAATCCCCCCCTTCTGACAGGAAGTAGAACCAGCCTACTCCTACCAACATGGGAGGAACAGGGTGGTTAGCCCTGTTCCTATCAACCATACCTTCCTCTAGCTGGAACACTTGGCCAATACTTGAACAATACATAACATTACACATAAAACATCACAATTTCAAATACTCTCTCTGAGGTATAGACAGGTAAACAGATTATCAGCTCTAGGTCCAATATAGTAGTCAACTACAACTTCCATATGTTTGCTATGTTGTGACTGCATTGAATGCCATCAATTTATGATAGATGCAAATAAAAATATACTGTAGGAAAAATTTGACCCAGATGGTGATAGTCAGACAGATATAACCATCTATCCATCCTTTAGTAATCATGGAGTTTCAGTTTGAATCTATTTTCACCACCCTGCTGTATCTTTACAGTTCTGATTTTGCACTCAGTTTGCTAATATGTAGCTGTTCACTTGACGATGAAGTCTCACATTCAATAAGCAAAGAGCAAGAAAGAAGCCTCAACTGAACAGGGATAATAAATAATGACAACAGATGTTTGTAAACCTTGTGGTCCCATGTTCAGTGTTTTTATGTGTTGTCTTGTCTTGATGTGCTGTCAGCCTCCCTTCACCTGGGACTAGTGATATCTTATCAAAGCCTAAACAGCTCCCCTTCACAACAGGCAGATAATAGTGCCTTTCAGTTTATCATAGTGAAAGCCTGGGAGAAGCATGGGAACGATTGGTCAGGTGACAGCATGATAGACAGTTTGACAGCACTTAAAGCATCATGGGAAATGGCTGTCAGCTGATTTCAAGAGCAACCAGGGAGATAACCTTCAGCGTGACAGGAAAAACAAAAATCTGAATATTTGTGTAGAGGTTTATAGCTTATTCAAAGCTCTCACAAATGACTCTATGCCCATATAAGGGTCTCCTGGAATAAATCATCAGGATATCAGTGGACCAGCAAGTTTGTAATGTTTTCTAATCCTTGCTAATAAAAATGGCAAGTCAGTATAAATTTTATGGTAGTGTGTTTTTTGTCATGTAAAACCGCAGGAAATATATGGACTTCTGCCCCACTTGTGATTTAGTGCAATCCTACAGTAAAAGTGCATAATAAAAGTTTCTACTATATGTAATCGCAGAATATAAACAGAAAATTTGAATAATCAAATAACATTGTTTTTGCAGGGCCTTGTTTCAGGTGGTTACTGGTTTCTTCATGCCTTCATGTTATGAACTTACAGACATACTCTACATAGTGGTTACAGCAAAGTGGAGGTGTAGGTAAAAATCATGACAGCATGGTTTAAGTGTAAATCAGTTTTGCAGCTAATTAGATACACAATATCTCTATATAATATATATATATATATATATATATATATATATATATATATATACACAGTATATATACAAACACCGTATTTTTCCTCCAAAAGTGACAGTCCAAATAGTTAATAGATAGTTATAGTCCAAATGCTAATGACCGCTTCCATTATGGTAACAGTCATCAGCATGAGGGAAATGCGGTGCTGGCTCTACTCACCCTCCCTGGTCTTCTTCCAAGTCCTTCTCTTCAGTGTGTCCTGACTGCGTGTGTAGCAGCGCCATCCAGAGCAAGCGAGGTGAGTTTATTAATTTATTTCTTTTAACATCTGATCTGAGGTCTGATGGGAGTCTGATCTGAGACTAATGGGGTCTGATCTGAGGCTGATGGGGGCTGAGCTGAGGCTAATGGAGGTTAGGGGTCTGATCTGAGGCTGATGGAACTTGGGGGTCTGAACAGGGTCTGATCTAAGGTCTAATGGAGCTTGGGGGTCCGAGTATGATCTGAGGCTGATGAAGCTTGGGAATCTCATGAGGGTCTGGTCTGATGGAGCTTGGGCGTCTGAGGGTCTGATCTGAGGTTTGATTAAGAATATCTCTGTCATTTGCTTCATTCAACTTTTCTTCACCTCTGACTAGTTTCCCTGCCCCAGCTGCTGAAACACAACCCCACAGTATGATGTTGCCACCACCAGGCTTCACTGTAGGGATGGTATTGGGCTGTGCCTGGTTTCTTCCAAACATAGCTTAGAATTTAGGCCAAAAAGTTGAATCTTGGTTTAATAAGAAAGAGAATCTTGTCTCTCACAGTCTGAGAGTGTTAGATGCTTTTTTGCAAACTTTCATGTATCATTTACTGAGGAGAGGCTTCTTTCTGGCTACACTGCCATAAAGCCGAGATTAGTGGAGTACTGCAGTGGTGATTGACCGTCTAGAAGTTTCTTCTATCTGCATTTCTGGAGCTCAGCCAGAGTGACCAATGGGTGCTTTTTCACCTCTCTTACAAAAGCCCTTTTCCTCCAATTACTTAGTTTGGAGTGGCAGCTAGAGTAGGATTCCTGGTTGTTCCCTACTTCTTCTCCATATGTTTACCCCTACAAGATTTTTTTTCTCTGATATGTATTGTCAGCTGTGAAATCTTACAAAGACAGGGATGTGTCTTTCCAAATCATGTCCAATCAACTGAATTCACCATAGGTGGAATCCAATCAAGGTGTAGAAACATCTCAAGTGTTCTAGCAAAGGGTTTAAATACTTACATAAAAAGAATACTTTCTTTTTAACAAATTTGCAAACATTTCCAAAAATGTTTTTTTTTTTTCACTTTGTTATTAAGGGGGATTGACTGCAGATTGATGGGAGAAAACTTAAATTTTTTATATTTTAGCACAATGCTGCAACATAACACAATGTGAAAAAAGTTAAAGGGTCTGAAGACTTTCTGATTGCACTGGAGTCTGGTTGCTGGGCAGAAGCTAGGTGAGTGATGTGACATCTGTGTGTGCTCCACATAGCGGACAGCGGAAGGCACAGAACACCACAAAGGCGCTCATTATTTTAAGAAAGTAAAAATATGCACTGTATGCTTTCTTATACCATTTGAAAATAAAGTTGCACTGTCATTTGCCTGGTCTACTAGTACCCTTGTCTTCATATTGTTTGTTTCAGATCACCTTCCTACACCTGAATGATTGTCAGGGATGCACACACTGGGGTCCTGGCACCAACACCAGCACATGGAGGAGCAGTCTGTAGGTGTATCTATACCTCCATCTGGGGAATTTACCTGCAGTTGTTCCTTTGTAGGGACACTTAGATTGCTCTGCAGCTCCAGGGGCCCGTTTTGTTTTGAGGAGGTGACCATCAGAATATGCATGTAATGGGTGTTACTTCACTTTTAATGTTGATCTATCAATAAAGTTTATTATTTTGTTTTTAGCTTCTCCTCAGGTAGTGATATGTAAATAGTTTTTGGACGCACACCCTTTCATTTGCAAACACGTGAAAGATGAAGGGAAGGAGTAATTTTTTTTTTTAGTACAGTTATAAGCTTTATGCTTATAACTGTAGTTTTCTGCTGATTAGTTATTTCACAGTAGAAAGTAGAGATGCCTTTGAATGCAGGTTTGGAGAATGCAAAAAAGAAATACAAATTTAGGGAAACTTTGTTTTTTATATGCTTGATTAACCCCTTCAGTACCGAGCCCATTTTTACCTTACATTCCAGGCCTATTTTTGCTAATCTGACGTGTCATTTTATATGGTAATAAGTGTGGAATGTTTTTACTTATCCAAGCCATTCGGAGATTGTTTTCTTGTGACACATTGTACTTCATGATAAATTTTAGTCAATATATTTTACTTTTATTTTTAAAAATTCCAAATTTACAGAAAATTTGGAAAAATTAGCAATTTTCAAAATTTGAATTTGCTTTTAAGGCAGATAGTGATAGTAGAAACCAGAAATGATCCCATTTTAGAGACTACACCCCTCAAGTTATTCAAAACTGATTTTACGAACTGATTCATTCCTGTAACACAGCAAGGACTAAAAGCCAAACAAAACTCAGTATTTACTACCCTGATTCTGTAGTTCACAGAAACATCCCATATGTGGCCGTAAACTGCAGTATGGGCAAAATGCAGGGCTCAGAAGGGAAAGATAGCCTTATGGTTTTTGGAGGGCAGATTTCACTGGGATAATTTTACAGACATGACAATACCAAATATGTCTATTTATATTTTTCTTGTTTCAGTTTTACATAATAAAGTGTTCTTTTGTCTCTATTTTCTGAAGGCCATTTTTTTCTGCCGATTGTCTTGTCTAGGTGCTCATTTTTTGTGGAAAGACTAGACATTTTTATTGGTACCATTTTTGGGCACATATGATTTTTGTTTATTCAATATTAATTTTTTTGGCAAGGTAACCAAAAAAATGTCTGATTTGGCACAGTTTTTATTTATTTTTTTATGGCATTCACCTGACGGGGTAGATCATGTGATATTTTATATAGAGCAGGTTGTTATGAATGCAGCGATACCTAATATGTCTACTTTTTGAAAGTTATTTCAGTTTTATACTATAAAAGCATTTTTGAAAAAAAAATCATGTTTTTGAGTCTCCATTTTCTGAAAGCCATTTTTTTTCTCCTGATCATCTTGTGTAAGAGTTGACATTTTTATTGGTACTGTTTTTGGGTACATATGACTTTTTGATCGTTTAATATTACACTTTTTAGGGCAAAGTGACTTAAAAATTGCTGTTTTGGCACAGTTTTTATTTTCCGCCAATGTGACGTGCACCTGCACATTGGGATGTGCTAACTAACCCCCATTTTTTTCTTTGCAGTCTACATTGGAGGTGTGGCTGACTCCATTGGTTGTGCACTCCTAACTAACCTGTCTGACCCACAGGCTGATTTTAATTAGTGCAAGTATAATGCCTTTTTCACACTTTAGAGTTTTTTGGTCGCTGATTTCCATCACAGATTGTGAGCCAATACGAGGAGTGGCTCTAAACACACAACATGTGCAGATCTTTCCCTTATACCGCATGTCTGTGTAGGCTCCAATCCTGGTTTTCGCTCACAATCACTGATGGAAATCACTGACCAAAACACTGAGGTGTGAATGAGGTTTAAAGCTGTAGCCGGCTCTCCCTGCATTTATTGGGGGCCATTTGGCACCAGGAGCAGAAAAATACAGAGTGGACTCAGCAAGCATGTGGAACCTGCATTCCCTGAATTTAATGAAATGTCAGGGAGCGGCGCTTGTGACCCGCCCCCCCCCCATCATTGTACCTCTCAGATGCTGCATTTCTACATGATTGTGGTATCTGATAGCAATAATATGGTAAAAAAAAAATCATACTTACCTTCTCTATTTGCCCGCAATGGGTCAGCCGCTGTCATATTGCTTGAAAATCTGGTGTGAAATATTGGACAGCTTGAGATGATGTCATCGCACCGCCCAGCGTGGTGACATCTTCAAAGAAGATGGCAGAGGCCATCCCGTCGTGAGCAAATGGTATATTTTTTTTTGTTTTTTTTGCACTATTTCAGGTTGACTCACTACCACAAAGCACAAGGAAATTCATCTTCATGGCAAATCGAATTTATCCTGAAATTCAACTGTAGTGTTCACTGCACAGAGCATATATTTTTATGTTTTAATAGTGCAGACATTTTGGTATTCCTGTTATGTTTTTACTATTAGTTTTATATATACAGTGCCTTGTGAAAGTATTCGGCCCCCTGGAACTTTTCAACCTTTTTCCACATTTTAGGCTTCAAACAAAAAGATATAACATTTTACATTTTTGGTGAAGAATCAACAACAAGTGGGTCACAATTGTGAAGTGGAACAAAATTTATTGGATCATTTAAACTTTTTTTGTAATAATAAGACTGAAAAGGGCGTGCAAAATTATTCGGCCCATTTACTTTCAGTTCAGAAAACTCACTCCAGAAGTTCATTGAGGATCTCTGAATGATCCAATGTTGTCCTAAATGACTGATGAAGATAAATAGAATCCACCTGTGTGTAATCAAGTCTCCGTATAAATGTACCTGCTCTGTGATAGTCTCAGGGTTCTGTTTAAAGCACAGAGAGCATCATGAAGACCAAGGAACACACCAGGCAGGTCCGTGATACTGTTGTGGAGAAGTTTAAAGCCGGATTTGGATACCAAAAGATTTCCCAAGCTTTAAACATCCCAAGGAGCCCTGTGCAAGCGATCATATTGAAATGGAAGGAGTATCAGACCACTGCAAATCTACCAAGTCCCGGCCGTTCCTCTAAACTTTCATCTCAAACAAGGAGAAGACTGATCAGAGATGCAGCCAAGAGGCCCATGATCACTCTGGATGAACTGCAGAGATCTACAGATGAGGTGGGAGAGCCTGTCCATAGGACAACAATCAGTCGAGCATTTCATAAATCTGGCCTTTATGTAAGAGTGGCAAGAAGTAAGCCATTTCTCAAAGATATCCATAAAAAGTCTGGTTTACAGTTTGCCACAAGCCACCTGGGAGACACACCAAACATGTGGAAGAAGGTGCTCTGGTCAGATGAAACCAAAATCCAACTTTTTGGAAACAATGCAAAACGATATGTTTGGTGTAAAAGCAACACAGCTCATCACCCTGAACACACCATCCCCACTGTCAAACATGCTGGTGGAAGCATCATGGTTTGGGCGTGCTTTTCATCAGTAGGGACAGGGAAGGTGGTTAAAATTGATGGGAAGATGGATGGAGCCAAATACAGGATCATTCTGGATGAAAACCTGTTGGAGTCTGCAAAAGACCTGAGACTAGGACAGAGATTTATCTTCCAACAAGACAATGATCCCAAACATAAAGCAAAATCTACAGTGGAATGGTTCAAAAATAAACGTATCCAGGTCTTAGAATGGCCAAGTCAAAGTCCAGATCTGAATCCAATTGAGAATATGTGGAAAGAGCTGAAAACTGCTGTTCACAAACGCCCTCCATCCAACCTCAAAGAGCTTGAGCTGTTTTGCAAGGAAGAATGGGCAAGAATTTCAGTCTCTAGATGTGCAAAACTGATAGAGACATACCCCAAGCGACTTGCAGCTGTAATCGCAGCAAAAGGTAGTGCAACAAAGTATTAATGCAAGGGGGCCGAATAATTTTGCACGCCCCACTTTTCAGTTTTATTATTACAAAAAAAGTTTAAAAGATCCAGTAAATTTCGTTCCACTTCACAATTGTGACCCACTTGTTGTTGATTCTTCACCAAAAATTTAAAATGTTATATCTTTTTGTTTGAAGCTTGAAATGTGGCAAAAGGTTGAAAAGTTCCAGGGGGCTGAATACTTTCACAAGGCACTGTGTGTGTGTATATATATATATATATATATATATATATATATATATATATCCCCAATCCTGAGGATAGGTCAACAATATAAGAAAGCGGACAATCCCTTTAACGTTTTTTTACTTTCTCCACAGTAACCTTTAGTCTCCTTAGGGGACTAGGACACAGCTTTACAGGCAGTTAACTATGACAGCCCTGAAAACTTGCAGAAAGCCCAGGACTGTCATGGTAACCAATCGGAGCCTTGTGATTTCACTGCGGGAGCTGCAATCAGAAGGCAGAGGGAGTCCCCTCTCTCTGCCTAATCCCACAGATGCCACATTCACTATTGGCTGGGGTATCTGAGTGGTTAAATGACATGGTTCAGCATCATCGCCAATCCCTGCCATTGCAGTGAGGTGTCAGCTATATTATACAGCTAAAAAGGGATAGGTAGTGGCTCACCAGTCTGCTATTAATGTGTTTGAAGTGCTTCTAATCACCGGCTATACCCTTAGCCTAAAAAGTATTGTAATGAATGAATAGGTGAATGAGTGATGAGCACCTTCTTACATTTGGTTATTGTATAGTATCAATATGTTGTATATTATCAATATGTAGTATATTTGTTTATATTGTTTTTATTGTTTTGTATGATGATGTATAGTAGAGCAATAAACAATCCACTTGCAGTGTCTAAATAAAATATTACTAAAATATTAAAAATATTAAAAATAAAAAAGTATTTGGTTTTAAAAGTAAACAACGATATTAAAAATGCGACGATATATGCTTATATACAAAATATAACGATATAAAGATGTAGTTATTTTGCACTTGTTTAGTGCAGTTCATCAGCCATCAGTCAAATATTGCACCAGTAAAAGTGTATTCTCCCAGCAAAAATATGCAAATTAGTATCTGCAATTAACCCCTCCGTGTGGGTGATATTGTATCTGGTGGACAAAGTTTTGGTATTTGTGCCCAATAATTCCGATAATGGTGTTGTACCTTATAGATTTGTTATATGGTCTATTGTAGACTTAGTATAGATCTATGATTTTGTCAGTGTAATCTTGGTACATTACCCTCCTGTAGAGGTGTGGGTGGTGAGATCCGTGACCAGCTGTCCTCAGAGCGCGCTGTTTGCTGGCCGTGCCGCTGTCTGTCTGCGAGGTTGGAGAGTGCGGCGTCCCATGTGGGTTCCTGCCTGGTGTTGGAGCTTGATCGCGCGTCACTTGAATGCGGAGTGAGTGTTGTGCTAGAAGGGGGTTTCCACAGCTATTATACAGCTGGCACCTGCCATGTATGGAACAGGCTCATGGAGTTTTTCATGCTGAATTATATTAAAATAACATTTAATAGAAGCAAAACCCCTTTAAATACATGTTAGTGTCACATAATGTTCTTTATCGTATTCTAAACAAGATATTCATTTACTAGCATTTCACTTATGCTATATCATACAGATAGGCTATTCGGTTAATTATGTGACATAAAAAAGTCATTGTATTTGCAAAAAGAAGCAGAATTCACAAGACACTAATCAGTTATTCCTGTTATTGCAATCATGACTGTAGACTTCAAGATAAAGAGCCTTCAAAGGCGAGTGCCTAGAAAGTGTCCTTACGTTTATATAAAAAGTCCATGCATGCAACACGTATAAATCACACTCTGCTTTATTTATCTCCTCAAGTACTTTTCTTTGTAAAATAAAAAAAGTGTCCTTTTCTCTAGTGGGTTTTCTGGAGCATGACTCAGGTGATTAAAGATTATTTACCACTTTCTATTGTGCCATTTGGATCATCTCTACTACCACATCTGTGCCCGATGATAGGGGCTAATGCTGAATCGGATTTTCTATTTTCCATCAGTCATATCATTGTAAACTCTTCAGTTCTGTAAAGAATCTCCTCTAAACAAATAAATGTATCCAGGGTAATCCTCTTTGAATAAGTAGAAAAAATTTAATCCCATGATTCTGTAAATCTAGAAGAGCTATCAAATTACTTGCTTATTTTTGGCATTATCTAAATCTGTTTGTACCAGGTTTGTGGTTGACATTCTTCCTTATGAAGATCTTATTTGTGAACATGGGATGGACAGACATGGTTTCAATTGAAAGATTGATCTTTCCAAATCACCATGATGATAAATAATGATGAATTGTGGTTTAGTGGGTTTATTTATTTATTAAATTGTTTTAGATCTGTAATGGGTCCAGAATGAATTTATCCAGTAGACTTCACAAATATCCAGAGATGTCTAAGTTTTTTTACTGTGAGATTCATACTGTACAAATTAAATTATTTTGGTATCAAAAGCAGTATGCTGTATTCACTATGAACATGGCCATACACATTAGAATTAGATCAGATGACGGTAATATATCTGTCATAACTGGCTGACCACAGCAATTTTTTAGAGCCCCCAAACTATGGGGGCACTATGGGGACCTTAACCCAACTGGGGACATTATTACTGTTGGGGGCACTATTACTTTGGGGGGCACACTGGCACAGTATCAGCTTAGCACAATTATTTTGGGGGACATTATGTTTACACTATTATTGTCAGGGACACTATTTCCTGGACACATTTATTATTTAGGGCACTGTGTGCCAATAATTATTGAAGGGGGTACTATCTGTGTGTAACTAGTATTTGCAGTGGGACTGTTTCCACAGTATTGTTTTGGGGAGCACAGTATTGGGGTGGCAGGATGGGGTGTTCAAGAAGGTAGGAGGATGATGGAAAAGTAGGAAAGTACGATGTCTGTCTGTCAAGCTCTGCAGAGAGAAGAGATGCATGAAAGAAATCATGGTGGTCTGGCCTGAAAGGAGAAGATGAGAAAAGAGAACGTCTACATCAAAGGAGACGTCACTGGATGTAAGAGGTATCTGGCTAATCTCACATCTGCTTCCAGCAGGCTGTTCCAGCAGAGAATAGCCTGCTGGAATTTACCGGATCTGGCACTACTGGATGTAGATGGACTGTCCGCCAGCCCCATTAACTATAATGGGGCCCAGCAGAGATCTGGCCACAATCTGGCAAAAATGTCGATATTCGGCGGGACACAAACTGCTGTATGATGCAGTTTGTGTCAGGCTGATTCCTTGCATTCTCTGCAAGATCAAGTGGCCGGATCATAGTGCCACAGGTGTAAAAGTAGCCTTACCTTGCATTTTTCGTATTGCTGTATGTATTGTTAGGAGGGAATAGGTTAATTTGAGAATTTGGCATTGCGGGTCGGGGTGGCAGGAACATTCTTTGCACAGGGGCTTCCTGCTGTCTATGTCCGCCCCTGCTCTAGTATGTACACCTATGCCACCTATGTACAACGGCCCCCAATGTGACTTTATCTGAAGGGGCCAAGTCTGGCCTGTATTGTACTAGAAAAGACATTGCTCAAGGGCTCCTTCTCAACTCGGGCCCTGAAGTAGCCCCTTCCCCTGCTTATCATGTAGGTACGCCACTGTTACAGGCAGAACATGTGATAAATAAAATATAAAACAATATTCACTGGTTCAGTCATCTACTGCTTCAGTGCTCACCAACAGTCTTTACTTGCAGCATTAATAAAAGTATAGTTGGTCGGCACTCCTGACTTGTGGTTGGTGCTCAGTGGTATAATTGTACAAAGACGTGATGGAGACCACGGCACTCAAGATATTTATAACTTTTAGTAATTTATTTAATCCATCCAAAGTTCAATCTGTGGACATCGGCCAACGTTTCGGTCTAAACATAGACCTTGTTCACGGCCTCAGACATGTCCAGCTCTCCAGGTTCAATGGAGTATATATCGTCTTGGAGAGGGGGAAACTTTGCGAAAGGCGTAGATAATATTTTTTAGTAGAAATAACTGGTGTTATTATACATACACAACATTACCAAAAGTCAGGTTTGCTTGAGTCTGCATCGGCATACTCTGTACCAAATTTATCAAGCATTGCAAGTTGTTTGTTATGATATTACCCACAATGCCATGCAGCCATACAATCTGCCAATAGCCATACCCTATGATGTTGCAGACCTATAAAAGCCTCATCCCGCGCAGTCTCCACCATTTCAATGTGAGCTTAGCATAAGGAGAGACGTGACAAGCATTAAAGTGCAAGGGACAGTGTTGCGAAACAACTATTAATACAAGAATATTGGAGAGGGAGAGTGCAAGGAGATCGTAGGGAGAGGTTTTTGAGACTGTAAGGAGAGCATAGGGAGAAAGAGTGTAATCACCGTGTGCATCTTGTTGAACTGCTGCCACATTCATAGTTAATCTGTTAGTTTATTCATAGACTTACTGAGTCTCAGTATTAAAGGGCAGTCTAATATATCAGTGTGTGCATTACGTGCTAGTGCACCCTGTTGGGGCAAACCCCCTTCTCTATGATTGCCGGGGTCCTAATTCAATGAAGATGAGTGCTCAGAGAATTGACACATGCACCTTGGATGAATCAGATTCTCTCCGTCATTCTGGTTTATTTTACATACGTATACATCTTATAACACTACAGATAATCATAGACAAATCTGGCCCACCACCAAGGGGGTGGAAATCAAAACTAATGATTTGATTGGTTATTCATAAATGGTAATATTTCCGCTCTATACTAACAAGGTTCTACTAATTAGAAAGTTTCTTATCTCAGAGCTTACATTCTTCAGCTGTAAATCCTGAAACTACCAGAATAAGAGAAAACAAAACATAACTCTCCTGAACATCAAACTCTGATAAGAAGGATGAGAAAATGAGGGGGAGCGAGACAGCGAGTGAGCTGCTTACTTCGGCCTTGTAACTATCTTATACACAGAAAACTCCCCACATTCTCACAGCTGCTCAGTAATTTTCCACATATGCACAAGATGGAGGACATAGTGTATACAAAATGGATTCTCATCCCTCACAATTCCCCCATTTTGAGATATCTTGGAACTGACATCCTAACCCAGAGGTACTTCAGTTGGGATAGGCCCAACCGCCAGCCGGAGGCCAGATTCCCTCCCAGGTTTCGATGCAGTTCCCAAGACTTCTCAATAATCTTGGTACTTTCTCCTTGTGGTACAGAACCTGTTGGCGCACATAAACATAAGCTTAATCACAACATATACTACTATTATAATCAACACTACTTGTATTGTTCGTATAATTCCCACCAACCACCCACCGACAGATCTGAACCAGTTAGTGGGATTTAGAAATGAGAAAGTGTCTCCTCATCATGAATAAGTTCTTTAAAAGTCAGAGGGATTGCTAGATAAGGCACAGTTCTTGAACCCACAGGACTGTGAGTACAGATCCAACAGTCCTTAATGTTACTGTCAGTGTCATTGAGTCCTCTGAACAGCACCTGGTGATGTCAGTGCATTGTCCCAATCATCCTTCAGTTGTTGGTACAGGGCCGTTGTTCCCAGGATTAGGGCGGCCATCAGCATGAGGAGCCTCATCCTTGGGCATCAGAACTTTCTTGCAGTGAGAAGCGTGTATCCAGCCCTCAGCCTTTACTGCTGTATGAGTAGTTAGCAGGACTTGGAAAGGACCATCAAATCTGGGATCCAGGCCTTTCCTCACATGTCTGTTTATCACCACCAGTCTCCTGGTTGCAGACTGTGTGTTCCTTCTACTGAATCTGGAAGGGAAGCAAACACTTGTTTATGGGAGTTTTCAAGCCTCTTTGTGAGGGCCACATGTAGCTTGTTAGGCTATCATTGTTCATTTACAACCAGTTGTGGAAAATACAATCCTAATCTGGGGAACCCCTGTCTGATTCAATAACTTCAGGGACACCATACCTGCACACCAGTTCACTGACCAGCTTCTCTGCTGTGTTCTTTGCATTTGCCTTTGTTACTGGGAAGGCTTCCGGCCACCCTGAAAAGAGATCAACACACACAAGGACAAGCTCATATACTCCTACCTTAGGCAGTTGTATATAGTCTATCTGCAGTCTCTGGAACGGGTAAAGTGGCCTGGGGGTGTGCTTGCTTGGAGTCTTCACCACTTGACCGGGATTGTTCAGTGCACAGACCATACATCCTTGTACAAACCGAGCAGCTACTGTAGAAAATCCTGGAGCAATCTACCCTGCGTTAACCACACTTACCATGGCACCTTCTGATAAATGAGTGGGCCCGTGGGCCTCCTGAGCCATAGCTGGGTACAGAGGGCGTGGTCAACAAATGTTGTCCTCGTTTCTCCAAATTCCATGTTTGGCCCCTTGTTCTTTTTCCTCAGGAGGGGCTTGTTGGAGCATTCTCTGAAATGTACTTACTGAAATGTCCTCAGGTCTCAAGGCTCTCATCGGGGTGGCGTCAGCATTTAGTGGCTGGAGTACAGCTTGTTTGGCCGCCTTGTCCGCTCGATCATTGCCTTTTGCTTCCACCGTGGTACATCTTGTATGAGCCTTTACCTTAATAATAGCAACCTCCTCTGGTAACAACAGAGAGTTCATAAGTTCAAGTACAGAGTCTTTGTTTTTAATTGGCTGGCCTGCTGATGTTAGAAAGTCTCTAGCTCGCCATATAGGTCCGTAGTCATGTGCAATACCAAAAGCATACCTTGAGTCCGTGTAGATGTTCACCTTCTTCCCTTTGGCCAATTTACACGCCGTGAGTGCCTTCAGCTCCACCTCTTGTGCCGACATGTGAGGTGGCAGTGTGACCACTGCATATCTAGTGTGGAACCGGCCGTCCTCTCCCATCAACCGGCTTCCATCTATAAATAGTTCTTAATACCCCTTTAAATTTTATTTTCGGCCCTCGTCATTGATATAGTCTGGCAATGTGGCCCCTAACCAGAAAACGTTGTGCACCTCTGATCTACAACATACTCAAAATCAGGGTTATCAAGGGGGTTTTCATGTACATGATTAAATCCTGACGTTTCTTGTTGCATCAATTGAACACAGTCATGGGGATCATGTTCCATCATGTCATTTAGGAGGCTGCCTGTACCTTCTCTGCCCCTTCCCCCATTTCTGAATCTGTGATTGGTAGCAGAGTAGCAGGATTCAGAGTAGCACACCTTTTGAAAGAAATGTTAGCAGGCATGAGAAGTGTACACTGGAGTCTAAGTTGCCTGGCCATAGAAATATGCTTAGGTTGGACTTGAGTCAGGATGCCCTGAATGTCATGAGGTGTTTGTACAGTCACCGGGTAGTCTAACACAATGTCAGAAGCTTTTTCTATCATTGCCTGCACTGCCGCTACTGCCCTGACACAGGAGGGGGCGCCTCTGGCAACTGGATCTAATCTGGCTGAAAAGTACGCCACTGGGCGTTGGGGGTCACCATGTTTCTGAGTCAGCACAGCCGTGCTGTGAGCCTGCATTTCTGAGCAAAACAACTGAAATTCCTCGTCATATTTTGGAATACCCAGGGCCGTGGGCTGAGGTTATGCTCAGCTTCAATGTATGAAAATTATTCACTGCCTCTTCTGTCAGGTGAAATGGGTCAGATGACAGACAATCATACAGAGGCTGCATTAACATGGAGGCATGTCTGATCCAGGGGCGACAGTACGACACCAGCCCCAAAAACACCCGAAGGTTTTGTGCTCCTTTGGGCACTTGTATTTTCTCCACTGCCTCCTTCCTCTCTGGGGTTAAGTGACGAGCTCCGTGGGAGAGACAGTGTCCTAAAAATACAACCTTGTTTTTACAAAACTGCAGCTTCTGCCTTGAGGCCTTACACCCGTTCTGAAGGAGGAAAATTAAAAGAGATATAGTTGCTTCACAGCAAGTCTCATTGTCTTCAGGACACAGAAGCAAATCATCCACGTATTGTAATAGGACCACTGAGTCGGGCGGTGCCCAGCCAGTAAGGACAGATTGCAGAGCCTGTGTATACATGGTCAGGGAGTTCTGAGCCCCCTGCGGCAGGACAGTCCAGGTATACTGGTTACCCTTAAATCTAAAGGCAAACAGATACTGACAGTCAGGGTGCAGCGGGACACTGAAGAAGGCATTTGCCAGATCTATCACTGTGAAACATGTAGCAGTGGATGGAACTTGTGACAGTAACGTATGTGGGTTTGGCACAATTGGAGTTTGTAAAACTGTCACCTTGTTAACTTCTCCAAGATCATGAACCATCCTGTAACTGACAGGCTGTCCCTTAACTGGTTTCTTCTTTATTGGGAACAGCGGAGTATTAGCCGGAGATACTGTTTTTACCAATACACCGGCTTGAAGGAAATCATCAATTTGACTGGCCACTGCTATCTCCTGGGCATGACTGAGGGGGTACTGCTTCACTTGAGGGGGCTGACATCCTGGCTTAAGATGCACTATAGCCGGAGACACAGGGAGTCTTCCAATGTCTGTGTTAGATTTTGCCCACAAATCCTCCGGTACCACCTCAAAAACTGCCTGGTCTACAAGGGTTAATTCTGACAGATCAGTCTCAGGCAGGGCCAGTGTCGCTATTAGGGGACACAATACTTCTTCTGGGGCACCAAAATCTACATGGGTCGTGCCATCGGGATCAAAGTGTATGTGGGCTCCCAGTGCTTGTAAAACATCAGTCCCTAAAAGAGGTTCTGGCAGGTTTTCTTTAACTAACAATTAGGTAACAACCGTACTGTCTTTTATCTTTAGTTTTACTGGCTCAGATTCACGGACAAAAACTGTAAATCCCACAGCCGGTACAAGCCAAGGGGTTAACTGATGTGGCCGCAAGAAACTCTGGTCTACTACTGTTTTGGCTGCCCCCGTGTCAACCAGGAATGGTACTGCCTTTCTGTTGCCTATGGATACGGGTACATGAAGTTGAGGGCCCTTTTCTTCAGTTTTTACAAGCAGTACCGGCACGGGGTTGCCTATTTCCTAGCAGGGGGTGGAAATGGCAGTGGAGGTCTGTTGATCTCCATTATCAGTGACTTTGGGCACATCCCATTGCCGGCATGGAATGCGGCAATCTCGTTTTATGTGGCCAGGTTTCCCACAGTTATAGCATCTGAGATCTCTACGGGATGTTTGTTGCTGTCCTTGGCCCTGATTGACATATTTGACTGAAGCCCCTGAATTCTTTTTTTATGACCAGTTCTATACCTTTTGCAGCAGCAATCAGTTGTGGCAGTGGAGTGACTCGCCACTCAGGTTTACAAGCTTTTAGCTTGGCTTGCAGAGCAGGTCTCAAGCCTTCCATAAATGCTGATGTCAACATTTTTTTTCACCCATTGGTCCAGTCTGATCCCAACCCATGTCAGTCCAAATGGTCCGCAGTCCAGCTGCATACGTCTCTACTGTCTCTTGAGGTCCCTGAACTATGTTTTTTAGATTTATGGAACTCTCATCCTCTTTTCCCTTTGCCCATTCCTTGAAAACTCGGACAAACTCTGTTCCTGATGGTAAAGTCTTCTCCTAGTCCTCTAGAGACAAATTGTCAAAAGTCAGGAAAGGGTCAACAACTTGATACTGTGATTCCCCTAGTTTCAGCAACATCAAGTCCTTCAGGTCAACCCAGGTGGCTCTGTATGTCGCCTGAATCTGCTGTAACATCCTGGCAGTGGGCATTGGTCTCATCAGGGGGTCTGGGAGTCTAGTCAGCAGTCCTAATTGGTCTTTAGGACTCCAGGGATGATATTCTGTCACAGTAATGTAACCACACTGTCCTAACAGTCCTGGGGCTTCGGGAGCTGTAGGGACGGGCGGGTCCGTGGTGTCTGTTTTGGGTGTCTGGGCAGGTAGGATTCTAGTCTTAGTCAATACAGGATAAATGCCTGCTGGTTTCTGGGGTCGACGTGCCCCACAAACCTTACAAGTGTCAGTCCAGTCTGTGTTCTGGTTTCCACAGACATTACACGTCCATCCCTCTGGTCCACTCCTGGGCTCTCTGGTGACTGCATTGGCCAGGGGGTATGGAGGTGGCGTTTCTCCAGACTTCTCACATTGCTGTTTCTGAATATACAACAATCTGCCTTTCACAACTTCTCCTCTCCACCCCTCAGTTTCTACCTCACGAGCTACCTTTAGCCATGTGTCAACCACTTCTTCACATCCATGATCCTTTATCCAACCACAATGAGTCTTTCTGAATCTTTCCCAGACTAGCTTCCTCAGAGCTTCTTCCATAAATCATGGTGCCACCGTACTAGTACTCCTAGGGTTAAGATTCCCGTACTTCATCCCTACCTTCTCCAACACTCTGTCCACATTCTTCAGACCCTCTTTACCTCCTCTTTCCTTCACCAATGTTTTGGCTGTCTTATAACCTTCCGGTATACTGAAATTATTCCCCATTGCTCTTCAACTGTACCAGAATAACTATAGAAAGTAACAAAATTCAGACGTCTATTTATTTCTCCTCAGTTCAAACAGCTTCCCCACTTCATCGAGTGTGCGTGTTTCTGAGATTTATCATCCTCAGTCCGAACAAAGCTTCCCCGCTATAATCACATAGCGTACTTTGCTCCTGAGATTTATTATCCTCAGTCCGAACAAAGCTTCCCCGCTATAATCGCATAGCGTACTTTGCTCCTGAGATTTCCCTTTCTATAATGTTCTGCAATTTTCCAAACCCAGTAAAGAACAAACAAGACGTATGTCGTGACTCCTAAAACCAGACCAAAATCATCCCAATCAAAGGTACTCCTGATCAGAAACTAAACCCAACAATAATAGGTATTTTCAACTTTCAAGGTTCTTTATCAATATGGATTCGACTGTAAAAGGACTTTATACGTACGTTCCTTTATCAATCCCTCGAGCCAGACAACCGGTCAGGAAGGCACAGATATATTGTAAGATAAAGTCTCTTACCTTGCAGCGCTGTCTTTTATATCTGTCCGTCCCGGTCCGGATTATCCAAGTTGTCGGGAGATCAATGAAGTGTCCTTTAGTCGAGCCCCGCGTTGGTCGCCAAGTTTTGTTGGGGCAAACCCCCTTCTCTATGATTGCCGGGGTCCTAATTCAATGAAGATGAGCGCTCAGAGAATTGACACATGCACCTTGGATGAATCAGATTTTCTCCTTCATTCTGGTTTATTTTACATACGTATACATCTTATAACACTACAGATAATCATAGACAAATCTGGCCCACCACCAAGGGGGTGGAAATCAAAACTAGTGATTTGATTGTTTATTCATAAAAGGTAATATTTCCGCTCTATACTAACAAGGTTCTACTAATTAGAAAGTTTCTTATCTCAGAGCTTACATTCTTCAGCTGTAAATCCTGAAACTACCAGAATAAGAGAAAACAAAACATAACTCTCCTGAACATCAAACTCTGATAAGAAGGATGAGAAAATGAGGGGGAGCGAGTCAGCGAGTGAGCTGCTTACTTCGGCCTTGTAACTATCTTATACACAGAAAACTCCCCACATTCTCACAGCTGCTCAGTAATTTTCCACATATGCACAAGATGGAGGATATAGTGTATACAAAATGGATTCTCATCCCTCACACACCCACATTCACAGTGGGATGAATAGGCAGAGTGGCCTGGGTATATCTGATTTATAGCGATTCATGACGAATTAACTTGTAAAGCAAATAAAATTTCTTGTGGATGTTGAGTGAATCGCCAAATCAAATTTTTTCAAAATGACTCTCATCTCTAATGATGAGCTTGCTGTGCTACACTGTTTCCATAATCCTCATAGAAGTAAATGGAAGTTACACAAACAGTGCAGCTCACTGTGTATGCTGTGTCCGTAGCTACAGAAACCAAATAGCACATGAGCTTGGCTATTTTCATAGCCCGATTATGAAAAACAGGATATGGAACCTCTACTCTGAAGATACTTGGGACGCAAATTTATTGGACATTTAGTGCATATCCTGTCTATATATCATAAATGTCTTCTATGAGAATATCTATTTAATAGTAAAATCTAGCTCTTTCTCTAGTTCTGCATTTTATGTATAATGTGCAACACAGGAATTATAATGTCACCCAGCAGATGGGTATATATAATGTTACACTTGGTAGTGCCTGTCTTTTATTAATGTATACAACTTGTTATGGATAAAATCATGTATATATGATACTTATAGGGAAACAATGTTTCTTCTGCCAGTCCCTATCAGTATATGAGATTACAATGTTACAAGCTAGTGTATCTAATAATCTAGTGCTGAATACCAGAAGTTCAGTGCTGGTGATGTGTATTGGTGCATGCTGCTAGTACTTCTGCTCTACTGTTGATATGACTGGAGATGCAATGGTGTTATATCCACTGTGTGTTGTGTGCTATTATCAAAAACAGTGGAAGACTCAATGCTTTACAAGCGTTCAATTTTACGCAGTAACGCCACGTGGCAGAACGGAGAAGTGAATATGTTAAATTTATTTATTTTCATGGTTAACTCGTCTTATTAACTAACCAAATGGCACTATTATTTTATTTTTCAACAGCAGAAAATAGAGGTGATAGATGAATGTATTGGGGCTGATGGCCCTGCCCACATCCCATACTTGTCATGCCCCCTTTTTGTAAACCTGGCTAGGGTGGTGTAAAATGCAAATTACAACAAAAAAAGGTGCAATGGTATTGAAACCCTCAGAAAACCAGGGTTTTGCCAACTTTTTGTCAAAAAGAGACATAGGGGAAGGGTACATTTTCTTGTAAACTGTAGATAATTGTTTTAAATTTTTTATACTGTTTTATTTAAATTTGCAAACTACCACCACAATAAATTATAAATCTATAACAGCCTTAGTTACAGGAGAAAACAGTGGCTAAGAATCAGCAGTTGTGCAAGTAGAACAGCCGGCAATCATGTGATTGGCCAGTTCCACTAAAGGCAGTGGCATATCCACTTCCTCTATCATCATGATGAGCGCTAAGTGTGATAGAGAAGCCAGAATCGGTTATAGAAGGCTTCTGTCTTCTCCTTTGGGTCACAGGCAGGTAGTGACGCCACCTGTCCCTGCTAGACTGCAGGAGCATTTTCTGCAGAGACTCCAAAAGACTGCTGAAGATTCACGACTGGCTCTGCCTGCCATTAAAAGATGGTGGGTGGTTATTAAGGGGTTAAAGAAAACAATATAAAATATCTAGACTGACTTGGCAAGACTTTTGTAACAGTCAGCTTGATTTTGATGACTAAAACAATAATTATATATTTGAGTAGAGTAGAAAAAAAAGAGTTTAAAAGCTACACTTTTCTCTAGTGCATGACATCAGTATTTATTTGTATTACTATAGTAGAAGGTATTTCTATGTTTCGTGTATATCACAACAGTGTGTTTTTATCTAACCGGCTACAAGGGTTTGGAGATTTTTGTATCTAATAGCATGGTTTCACATAAATCCTGCCCATAAATGAACTCGTATTTTCTTTCCCCAAGCAATTCTTGTACTTTCAAATACATGAGAGACTTGTCTTTGTTAGCGGCCTCCCTGTATAATACTAATGCACTGCATTAGAAGAGGCCAAGGCAATGAACAATGTCCCCTGGAGGCTGGACCGCTTGTAAAGAGAGGATCTGAGTATCAGCTGGACTCCTTTTACCTACACAGAAACATACATTCACAAGAGCTTGTTCAGAAATGGATTAACAGCGCTCCGTTCCCTAACGCTTGTATTGCCCTGCTCCTCTTGATGGGATTTAAAGGCCTGACTGTGCCATATAAAGAATAAACAGCGATGCTCAATACCCTGTGTAATTTATTGAAACCATTTTGTTTAGCGGCAAAGAAATGTTTATTTCTTGACCTAGCACAAAATATGCAATCCAGAAGGATTCACTTTCATATATCTGAAACATTGGATTTCTTATCTTCAAGCACAAATCTCTGCCTGGATGTGAAGAACCTTAAAAATATAAATCACATAACAACAATGTATGTGTTGGCGATTATATTTCCTATATGTCCTAAACTTGCCAGTCGGAATCAATAGTTTATTCTGTCTTGCAGTAACTATACAAAATGTGACTACCCCGGTAACTAACAGTGAAGGAAATATCCAAGGTGAACAGTAATTCTAAAGACATTTGACCTATTATAACAAGCATAGCTCATTACCATATCTAAAGTTTAAAGGGAACCTGTCAGCTCTAAAACACCCTCCAAACTACAGTAAGCAGTGTATAGTGTAAGTGACATCGAGTCCAGTTATGCAATTTTTATCTTCATACTCACTTCCATTCTGATGTTGTGCTCCCACAAACCCGCAGTAAAATGCACTCACTGGACTCCAGTGCTCACTCACATAATGGAGACGACTCAAAGAAGAGTCCTCTTAATGTATTTTACTGCAGGTTTGTGGGAGCACAGCGTCGGAATGGAAGTGAGTATGAAGATAAAACTTACATATTCGGATTCAGCATCACTTACACTATACACCGCTTACTCTAGTTCAGGGGGTGTTTCGGAGATGACAATTTCCCTTTAACTGTATACACCTGTACAATATGAAGAAATGCATTACAACTTGTGCCAATGTGCATGTGACTTTACAAATCAGTAGTCAGGCCGCATGTGGAATACTGGGTGAGGGGTATCAAAACTGGTGCAAAGGGAAACTGGCTTAGTTGCCCATAACAACTAATCAGATTCCACCTCTCAATTAAAGGATCAATTTGGTTTCTAGTGCTGACTATTAGTTATCCTTTCCATCCGGTTTTGATAAATCCTCCCTACTTTGTATAATGTTGGGCATCAATGCACAAAAAAGACATAGTGGAGCTTGAGCTGATTCAAAGGTGGGGAATCAAAGAAATAATAGAATGGATGGACCATGGGTACCCAGAAAGATTATAAAATTAATTATTTAGTCTAAAACATAGAAAAAAGGCAACTAAGGGATGGCCTCATTACTTTATATAAATATAGAGACCTCTCCCACAATCTATTTATACCCAGGACTGTGACTGTGACTGTGACAAGGGGACATCCTTAGCGTCTAGAGGAAAGAAGGTTTCTACACAAACATAGAAGAGGATTCTTTACTGTAAGAGCAGTAAAACTATGGAATTCTCTGCCTGAGGAGGTGGTGATGGTGAGGGGCCTGAATGTATTTTTGGGGTGTAATAATGATCCAATTTATAGGAGAATGGTTGTTGATCCAAGGAGTTCGGCCCCATTTACATGAACATGGTGCCTCTGTGCCCGTGTTGCGGACCGCAAACCCCAGTACGCAACATGGGGTCCAATTCAATTTTACCCTAATTGAAAGTGCTTCAATTGGCCAGAAAATTCATGTATGACACTCTAAAGTCTCCTAGGACTCATTTTATCTCTCTAGTATCTCTTACTTTTTAATTTTTATTTTATCTTTCTCTCCCTGAGCAAATCAAAAATTTGGATGCAACCACTGAACTTGTAGGAAAATTGTGTTAAATGTTAACCACATTATCTGTGACAGTAAAGATGGCCTTTCTTCTTAAAGGGGTTGTCCGAGTTATGAAAAAAATATATCGTACTGTAAATCTGAAGGGCAGCAATATATTTGCCTAAGCAAGTTTTAGGCAAAAAAAATCTATATTTCCTCATTTCCCTGGTTCTCTTCTGGCCTTTGTTTACCTGCAGTAACAAAAATCTCTGCCCCAGACCCCCCCCCCCGTGCGCTCTGCAAAGGGAGTGAATAAGTCTGCCCTAACTGGCATGTCTGCCTGCTAGGATACTCAGCATCATGTTGTATGTGTACAACTACAAGTCCCAGCTGTACAATGACATTAATGATGCACACAGGAACTTCCCCCTACTTTTCTTGTGCAATACTCTGCAGATCTCCTCCAGTGTCAGCTCTGTGTCTATAGGATGAGGAGGGCAGATCCTATGTCTCTTCATTGCCTGTAGCTACTGAGCCTTGAGCCCTGTGTGTGTTCTGGCTGAAGGGGATGGAGTAGATGAAGTTTTTCAGATTTTTATTTATAAAATAGTTTTTGATCAAAAAGATTAACCAATTACAAACCAATATCCTGTAAGTTTGCAAATTACTAACTGAGAAGATGACCTTTCTATAATATATTACCGCTGTGGCCAGAAGTGACGTCAGACGTTCTTCATCTAGCAGCAAACCAAGCCATCGACATCCCCACCTGATGCAAATCCATCACTGGATTGCATGTGTATCAATTGCAGGGAATCAAATATCATAGAGAGTAGCAAGATGGTTTCATTTGACAAGGAATTAAAGAAATATATTGTGCATAATTGTGAGAGGTAAAAACATATAAAAAAACATATAAAACATGATAAAACACATAGTGAATAAGAAGAATTACATTTCAATTAAGCGTATTAATCATGATTACAATAACATACATTGCATAATAAAAGATGCACAATACACGACAATGTGTGTTATAATTATGCATAAAATATAATATTACATTTAAAAAAATGTGTGTAAATAAATGGAGAGCACTAGAGATGAGCGAGCATGCTCGTCCGAACTTGGTACTCGTTCGCGTATTAGGGTACTCGTAAGTGCTCGCTGCTCGGACGAGTATCTCGCCATGCTCGAGGAAATGGCATCTCCCGCATTTTGAATTTTTGGCGCCTATAAACTCAGCCAATCACAAGCCAGGAGACTCTGCGGTACACCCAGCATCACGTGGGGCCCTTACATGTCGATAGCAGGGGTTGGCTGGCCTGATCAGGTGACCCTGGAATATACTAGTGACTGCCCGCGGTGCTCGGCTCAGATGCTGTCTGGATGTCGTTAGGGACAGATCTGCTGCGTTTCAGGGAGAGTGTTAGGGCCTAGATTTAGTTCTCTGTTAGGCAGGAGTGATCTCAAAAGAACCCAACAGCCCTTCTAAGGGCTACAAGACACTTTTTTTTTGTCTCCTGGCTGGGCTGGCTGGCACTAGTAGTGCAGCTATCACCATATATAACACTTTTGTTTTTTATTGTTTTATCTCAGTGATACAAATTCATTTCATACAGCAGTGTGGAACCATTCTGTGTGTCACAGTTCAGCTGTCCACTCACCACAAACCACAATCCGTATTTTCTGTCCAGGTGACCCATACTGTACGTCACGTAATCAAATACGGTCTTTTGCTTTCACTGATACAGCTACAAGGTCTTTCGCTCTCACTGATACAGCTACATTACAAAAATCTCTGTGCGAGATTTATCTGGGTTGCAATTAAGCAGACCAAGTCTGCCTAATCTAATAGTTTCAGTGTAATTGCCCCATACTGCACAGTACGTAATAACATACGTAATTTAGCTCTAACTTATCCACCTATATACAAAGCACAATCCGTATTTTCTGTCCAAGTGACACATTCTGTACGTCACTTAATTAAAAAAGGTCTTTTGCTCTCACTGATACAGCTACATTACAAGAATCTCTGCGACATTTGTCTGGGTTGCACTTAAAGGGGTATTCCCATCTCACAAATGTAGTTTGTATAGTTAGATATAGCCATACCAATATTATTACTAATAGAATGTATTTATATAAAATGTATAGTTTAGAAGATTTGCCTATTTGTATATCCATTGTCCCACACACATCAGTCAGGCCGTTGCCACTAGTTACGACCACTGCGGCCATGTAGTAGTGGTGGCTGGCTTGCTGTTGTTCAAACCCGCTCTGAGGTAACTTCTTTATTGTGAACGCACATTGCATGAGCATGCGGAGACACATCTTAGGGTTGTAGCATTTTTGTCTGCGCTTCCAAAACACAGAGAAACGGATCCTGTTCCAAGATCAATTCATCTCTATGGAGCAGGATCCATTTATAAAGTCTGCGTTTTAGGTTGATCCTGACCATTGAGTTTTGGACTGGTAGAGTCCAAAACGCAGATGTGAAAGTACCCTAAGACGTGTCTGCGCATGCTCATGCAATGTGTGGTCACAATACAGCAGTTACCTCAGAGCGGGTTTGAAAAGGAGCAAGCCGGGCCACTACTACTACATGGCCATGGTGGCCGTAACTAGGGGCAACGACCGGACTGATGTGTGTGGGACAAAGGATATACAAATAGGGAAATCTTCTAAACGGTACATTTTATATAATTACATTCTATTAGTAATAATATTGGTATGGCTATATCTAACTATACAAACTACATTTGTGAGATGGGAATACCCCTTTAAGCAGACCAAGTCTGCCTAAACTAATAGTTTCCGTGTAATTGCTCCATACTGCATGGTACGTAATAACATACGTAATTTTGCTCTAACTTATCCACCTATATATGTTCTTGTTCAGATTGAACAAGTTTGTGGGTTTCAGTACAGCAGGCCCATTTTTTTTTTGTACATATAATACAATTATATACAGAAAATGTTGAACCCCAGGGCTAAGGGTCGAGGACGAGGGCGTGGGCGTGGGCATTCAATTACTGCAGGGGGCAGAGGCCGTGGTCCTGGGCAGGGTGAGACAGTACCTGCTGATGAGGGAGCAGGGGAACGCCGCAGAGCTACACTCCCTAGCTTCATGTCTCAACTTACAGGGACACGTGGTAGAGGACTGTTGAAACCACAACAGTGCGAACAGCTGATGTCGTGGATTGCGGACAATGCTTCAAGTAATTTGTCCACCAGTCAGTCTTCCACGCAGTCCACCCACGTTACCCAAGGGAGCACTCCTCTGGCTCCTCCACCTCAACCTCCTTCCCCCCAGTCTGCCCCCTCCCAGGAAAATTTGGAATGCGATCCGGCATACTCTGAGGAACCGTTTTCTGGACCCTTCCCATAGTCACAAACCACTTCTCAGGTTGCTGCTGACCTCTTTCCCGATGCCCAAGTTTTCCAACTGTCACAGTCTGTGAGTGATGATGATGACATTGTTGACTTAGTGGAGGAAGTGTGTAAAGAGGTGTCGGACGATGAGGAGACACGGTTGTCAGACAGTGGTGAAGTTGTTGTCAGGGCAGGAAGTCCAAGGGGGGAGCAGACTGAGGAATCGGAGGATGACGAGGTGACTGACCCAAGCTGGGTTGATAAGCCGAGTGAAGACTGAGGCGGAGGCGAGTGCTGCACCAGAACAGGTTGGAAGAGGCAGTGGTGTGACCAGAGGGAGAAGCAGGGCCAGAGCTGGTGCATCAGCAGCAACTGTTTCACGTAGTGAAGCTCCTGTGGCGAGGCCTAGATGTTCGCAAGTCTGGAGGTTCTTTAAAGAAAGTGAGGATGACCGACGGACTGAGGTGTGCAACCTGTGCCACACCAGGATCAGCAGGGGTGCCACCACTACTAGCCTAACCACCACCAGCATGCGCAGGCATATGAGTACTAAACACCCCACTCAATGGAACCAAGGCCGTTCACCTCCTGCGGGTCACACCACTGCTCCTTCCCCTGTGTCACTCACTGCCTCTGCTAGTCAACCCCCTGCCCAGGACCCCGGCACGAGCGCCTCCCACCGGAAAACCACACCTTCGCCTCCACGATCCTCCACAGCGTCCACAAATGTGTCCCAGCGCAGTGTTCAGCTGTCTTTACAGCAGACGCTGGAGCGCAAGAGCAAATACAGTTCCACCCACCCACATGCCCAAGCCCTCAACATGCACATCTCCAAATTGCAGAGCCTGGAGATGTTGCCCTATAGGCTGGTAGAGACCGAGGCCTTTCGCAATCTTATGGCGGTGGCTGCCCCTCGGTATTCGGTCCCCAGCCGCCACTATTTTTCCCGATGTGCCGTCCCATCCCTACACCAGCACGTGTCACAGAACATCATCCGTGCCCTGACCAATGCTGTTTCTGAGAAGGTCCACCTAACCACGGACACGGGGACAAGTGCTGCTGGGCAGGGACACTATATATCACTGACGGCACATTGGGTTAACTTGGTGGAGGCTGGGACCGAGACTGACCCTGGGCCGCTCATGTACTGCCCAGTCACGGTCTCTCAGACGTACTATGCCTCCTCCTCCGACCCCTCCTCCTCCTCCAAATTACCATCCGTGGGCACGGCGCCTTCAGTCGGTAGCTCTAGGCGCAGCAGCAGTGCCGTGGGTAAGCGCCAGCAGGCGGTGCTCAAACTGCTGAGCTTAGGTGACAAAAGGCACACCGCCCAAGAGCTGTTACAGGGCATCATGGCGCAGACCGATTTGTGGCTGGCACCGCTGAACCTCAAGCCAGGCATGGTTGTGTGTGACAACGGGCGTAACCTGGTGGCGGCTCTGCAACTCGGCAGACTGACACATGTGCCATGCCTGGCCCGCGTGTTCAATCTAATAGTTCAGTGGTTCCTCAAGACATACCCCAATCTGTCTGATTTGCTCACCAAGGTGCGCCGCATCTGTTCGCATTTCCGCAAGTCGACCACAGATGCTGCCACTCTCAGGGCCGCACAGCGCCGCCTACAACTGCCCGCTCACCGACTGTTGTGCGACGTGCCCACAAGATGGAATTCGACATTAAACATGTTATCCAGAGTTTACCAGCAGCGCAGAGCGATTGTAGACTGCCAGATGTCAACTTCCACCAGAACTGGTAGTCAGGTCAGTCAGATTCCTCAAGTCTACAATGAGGAGTGGACGTGGATGTCTGATATCTGCCAGGTGTTGAGCAACTTTGAGGAGTCAACACAGATGGTCAGCGGCGATGCCGCCATTATCAGCCTCACCATCCCGCTGCTTTGCCTGTTGAAAAACTCACTGCTCAGCATCAAGTCGGATGCTTTGCGCTTGTCACAAGAGACGGTGGAGGAAGATACGTCGCTTGATAGCCAGAGCACCCTCCGGTCTGTTTCTCAGCGTGTATCAGAGGAGGGGGATGAGGATGAGGAGGAAGAGGAGGAGGAGGAGAATGTCGGCGAGACAGAAGAGGGTACCAGTGCTCAGTCCTTCTTAACTCTTGAGCGTGTATGGGCTGAAGAGGAGGACTTGGAGGAGGAGGAGGAAATGGAGAGTCAGGCCATTGAGGAGAGGGAATTCTTGCGTGTTGGGACTCTGGCGCACATGGCAGACTTCATGTTAGGCTGCCTATCCCGTGACCCTCACGTTAGAAGCTTTTTTTCAAACACCGATTACTGGGTGCTTACTCTCCTGGACCCACGGTACAAGCAGAACCTTTCCACTCTCATCCCTGTAGAGAAAAGGAGTATGAGAGTGAATCAATATCAACAGGCCCTGGTGCACAAGCTTAAACAATCCCTCCCATCTGATGCTGCTAGCGACAGAGGGCGTGGTTCTGTGGGCCAAGTAGCGGGGGAGAGGAGGCGAGCAGGCAGCTTGTCCAGCACTGGCAGGGGAATGCTCTCCAAGGCCTTTGCCAGTTTTATGTCACCCCAGCAAGACACTGTCACCTGTCCCCAGTCTCGGCAGAGTAGGGGTGAGCTTTACAGAAAGATGGTGAGGGAGTACCTAGCTGACCATACCAACGTCTGGACCGATCACTCTGCTCCATACAACTACTGGGTTTCAAAGCTGGACACGTGGCCTGAACTGGTGCTGTACGCCTTGGAGGTGCTGGCCTGCCCTGCCGCTAGCGTGCTGTCAGAGCATGTATTCAGTGCAGCTGGTGGCGTCATCACCGATAAGCGTACACGCCTTTCAACTGACAGCGCTGACAGGCTGACGCTTATTAAAATGAACAAAGCCTGGATTTCACCGGAATTCAAATCTCCTCCGGGGGAAAGCAGCTAAAGATTAACATTACTTATGTATCCGATTCCTCCTCTCTACTCCTCCTACTCCTCCTCCTCCTTGTCATCTTTGCCTAACGCTGACCCAAAAAACGCAATTTTTTAGAGGTCCAACTGGCACTCTTTTACCACAATTTTTCGGGAGGTCCACCTACAGGCCCTCTCTCTAAACAATTTTTCCGGAGGGCCCCTTACAGGCCCTCTCTCTAAACAATTTTTCCGGAGGTCCACCTACAGGCCCTCTCTCTAAACAATTTTTCCGGAGGTCCACCTACAGGCCCTCTCTCCAAACAATTTTTCCGGAGGTCCACCTACAGGCCCTCTCTCTAAACAATTTGGCTGCTTCGCCGAATTTCACAAAGAAATTTGATTTGTGACAAATTACTTTGTCACGGAGAGCATTCCTTTGTATGTAGCTGAGGCAATCATGGGGAACAGCGATTGCCTTGCGTCCTCGTCATTGAACCCCTCAGATGCCGCGTACATCACTGATTGCTGCATCTGAGATTAAAATTAAGGCTTTTCAGGGCTTAATTCGGTTAAAAAAGAAAAAAAAACATACTCACCTCATCCACTTGCTTGCAGGGAGGCAGTCGCGTCCATCTTGATTGAAGAAAGTGTCGCTGTAATTTAGGATGAGTCCCAAATTAGGAGACTTCACTCTCTTGTCTGTGGGATTCTAATTATGTTAATAAGTTTTCCCCCAGGTGCCAGGGGATGTGGCCAGCCTAAGAATCACAATACCACACAAACTTTGCTGGTCACAATGATTCTCTCTCTCTGGAGCAGACACGCCTAGAGAGCCAATTTTATTAGATGTACAGTCATGGCTAAAAGTTTTGAGAATGACACAAATATTATATTTTCACATGATCTGCTGCCCTCTGGTTTTTATGTGTGTTTGTCAGATGTTTTTATCACATACAGAAATATAATTGCAATCATATTATGAGTAACAAAAGCTTATATTGACAGTTAGAATGAGTTAATGCAGCAAGTCAATATTTGCAGTGTTGACCCTTCTTCTTCAGGACCTCTGCAATTCTCCCTGGCATGCTCTCAATCAACTTCTGGACCAAATCCTGACTGATAGCAGTCCATTCTTGCACAATCAATGCTTGCATTTTGTCAGAATTTGTAGGTTTTTGTTTGTCCACCCGTCTCTTGATGATTGACCACAAGTTCTCAATGGGATTAAGATCTGGGGAGTTTCCAGGCCATGGACCCAATATCTCTATGTTTTGTTCCCTGAGCCATTTAGTTATCACCTTTGCTTTATGGTAAGGTGCTCCATCATGCTGGAAAAGGCATTGTTGATCGCCAAACTGCTCTTGGACGGTTGGGAGAAGTTGCTCTCGGAGGACATTCTGGTACCATTCTTTATTCATGGCTGTGTTTTTAGGCAAGACTGTGAGAGAGCCGATTCCCTTGGCTGAGAAGCAACCCCACACATGAATGGTTTCAGGATGCTTTACAGTTGGCATGAGACAAGACTGGTGGTAGCGCTCACCTCGTCTTCTCCGAATAAGCTGTTTTCCAGATGTCCCAAACAATCGAAAAGGGGATTCATCAGAGAAAATGACTTTACCCCAGTCCTCAGCAGTCCACTCCCTGTACCTTTTGCAGAATATCAGTCTGTCCCTGATGTTTTTTCTGGAGAGAGAAGTGGCTTCTTTGCTGCCCTCCTTGAGACCAGGCCTTGCTCCAAGAGACTCCGCCTCACAGTGCGTGCAGATGCACTCACACCTGCCTGCTGCCATTCCTGAGCAAGCTCTGCACTGCTGGTAGCCCGATCCCGCAGCTGAAACACTTTTAAGAGACGGTCCTGGCGCTTGCTGGTCTTTCTTGGGCGCCCTGGAGCCTTTTTTGGCAACAATGGAACCTCTCTCCTTGAAGTTCTTGATGATGTGATAGATTGTTGACTGAGGTGCAATCTTTCTAGCTGCGATACTCTTCCCTGTTAGGCCATTTTTGTGCAGTGCAATGATGACTGCACGTGTTTCTTTAGAGATAACCATGGTTAACAGAAGAGAAACAATGATGCCAAGCACCAGCCTCCTTTTAAAGTGTCCAGTGGTGTCATTCTTACTTAATCATGACAGATTGATCTCCAGCCCTGTCCTCATCAACACCCACACCTGTGTTAATGGAGCAATCACTGAAACGATGTTAGCTGGTCCTTTTAAGGCAGGGCTGCAATGATGTTGAAATGTGTTTTGGGGGATAAAGTTCATTTTCTAGGCAAATATTGACTTTGCAAGTAATTGCTGTTAAGCTGATCACTCTTTATAACATTCTGGAGTATATGCAAATTGCCATTATAAAAACTGAAGCAGTAGATTTTGTAAAAATTAATATTTATATCATTCCCAAAACTTTTGGCCATGACTGTACATGGTGGATCTAGCCACCCCCCTTTAGCCATCAATTTTAATATATCCAATCACATTCATACAAGTATACATTAAACAACTAATCAAAAAAATGTTGTAATATTGGATCCATGTTTTCCTTTTTGTTGGAGGATCTAGTTCTGTGCAGTGGAATGGTTAGTATTATATCATTTAGGCCTTTATAGGTGTTGTTATTTTGTAAAAAAGTTGTAATCACTCAAGTGTCAAAAGTATTCAACAAATGTCAACAGTCAGTTCCGCCAGTTCATACCAGAGCTCAGCGGGACACGCAGTAATGCTCAGCCTAATAAATTCTTATCTATTCATATACTTAGACATAGAAAAGAAATAACAATTTAGCTGCTGAAGCAAGTAAGGTTAACCTCATTAGTCTTGTATCTCCACAAGGATGGCTTTTGTTGACATGACAACATTTTCATAGACATGTCTTATACGTTGAGCGAGTTTTGTGTAAAGAGGTGTGACTAATTAAATTTCTCCTTTCAGAACCGGTATGTTCATAAATTCCTCTGGCAACATTCTTTTCTCTTTCTTATAACACATACCGAATAAGATAATTATACAGAAATTACAATTACCAAAAACATACTACAGACTAAAGAAATTTGCATGAAATCAAACGCTCTTCCAAAATAAAGGTACTTCTATTGATGCATAATATTATGAAGAACAATTACACTTTCATCCCAGAAGTATGTTGAGTTTTAATGATCCAACAAATCTTGAAACAAAGCGAAACGGTAATAAATTCAAGAGTTATATGTATATATAGCGAAAAGCTCCAAATTTATTCTTCAAATCAGTCGACCAATTTGATTCAGGTCCAAAACAATTCTACCCAAATCGAAAATGCTACAAATGGCATGAAAATTTGTGTATGAAACTCAGAAGTCTTCTATGACTCTTATTTTTCTCACTCATTTCTCACTTTTAATTTTTTAAGAGATTGTGCAGCAGCAGGAGTGAGGAGCTGGTTGTCAGTGACAGCTGAAGTCCCTATAGAGATGGCAGAGATGGTTTACTATTGCTGATTGCTGCGCACACGATGCACAATGAACACTGTATATACAGTTTAGAAAGCATCCATAATGCTTTCTGCTCCTGTCCCAGCTATCATGTGATCGCCAGGTGCCAGGTAACTGCAGGATCTGTACAGTCCTAACAGACCTAGATCAGGTGTATTTCTCATCTAACTGGGGCTTACATCTCAGCCCCAGATACAGTATAAATAATCAATTATATATATATATATATATATAGAAAATGGTAGCAACACTAGATAGGCCATGACATATAAAATGAACATATGAAAAGGTAAAAAAGCATTGCTGCTCAGTAGTCAAGTAGATAAAGTGGAAGCTCTTGGCGCATATAAATGATCATAAATATGTCGGGCCCATCCACCAACCGTCAAGGTGGGTCCTATACTAACACTGACCTGCATCCTACACAAACCTGCAGGAGGTGCTGTCCGTTTTTTGTAATTGTGTATATATAGAGGAGGACTGGCTTCCTCTGGGAATTTAGCACTCCTGTTCACACTGGTGCAGCTTCTGATCAGGTATAGTGTTCCCTTGATACAGGCCTGCCGGTTTGTGTAAGATGCAGGTCAGTGTTAGTATAGGACCCATCTGATTGGAAGCCACCTTGACGGTTGGTGGATGGGCCCGACATATTTATGATCATTTATATGCGCCAAGAGCTTCCACTTTATCTACTTGACTACATAGCAGCAATGCTTTTTTTACCTTTTCATATGTTCATTTTATATGTCATGGCCTATCTAGTGCTGCTACCATTTTCTGTTTAGTATTTAATTAGCCAGCAGGTAGCTTGCACCTGACTCTCACCTGCAGGAGGTGCTGTCCGTTTTTTGTAATTGTGTATATATATATATATATATAGAGAGAGAGAGAGATTGATATTGATAAATGTCCAACAAAGGACATTGACTTACAATGGCTTAATGGCTTATAAATGCAGCAATCACCTCCGTCGATGATCACGCAATTACATGTGGAACATTTGGTCCAGTCACAATAATTTCCTGTTAAATCATTTAGTGTAAAAGGAGCTGTAGTATGATACTAGCAGAAGGACCTGGCTTTGCATGGGTATATATCATCTATTTTATTCAATGTTTGTGTGTGTCGTTAAAAGATATTGACAGTACCCCATAACAGTGACCTCTACAGCACCCCACCCCCTTAACAGTGACCTCCACAGCCCCCCACCCCTTAACACTAACACCCCACAGTGCCCCGCCTCCTTAACATATGACCTCCCCAGCAGCCCACCCCCTTAACTTTGACCTTCACAGCAGCCCGCTCCTTTAACAGTGACCTTCATAACACCCCAACCGCCCCCCTAACAAAGACCTCCACAGCGGGGCATTATTGTCTTTAATTGAAAGTATATAAAACCCCACAGAATCAGTATACACTTAAGTTCAGGTGAGATCGATATCATATTAACTCACACATAAGCTGTCTTATACTAAGAATGTCCCTCGTTGCCTATAGCAACCATAGCAACCAATCAGAGCTCATACTAATGACCTATAGCAAAATAGAAGCTGAGCTGTGATTCGTTGTTATATGCAACCTGATGAATATCCAGGCTAACTGACACAACAGCCAACAGACAATGGCTCCTGTAGTTTGGTGGTTAGGTTACTAAGCATATTTTTTGGCAAATAACTGGAAAGCGTGGAGTGAAAATTTCCACTCAAAACATAGTATATTATGTTCCCCGAGTCACAGGAGGCGGCTGTGCAAAATTTCATGATCGTAAATGCGACGGTGCGGATTCCTTTAGCGGCCATACACACAGATATACATACATACACTCAGCTTTAGGCCTCTTTCACAGGAGCGTGACGGATTAGGTCCGGATGCGTTCAGGGTGCGTTCAGGAAAACTCACACCATTTTGCAATCAAGTTCAGTCAGTTTTGTCTGCGATTACATTCAGTTGTTCAGTTTTTCCCGCGCGGGTGAAATGCATTTTTTATGCGTTTTGCACGCGAGTGATAAAAAACTGAAGGTTGACAAACAAGATCTCTTAGCAACCATCAGTGAAAAACGCATTGCATCCGCGCTTGCTTCAGGATGCAATGCGTTTTTCACTGAAGCCCCATTCACTTCTATGGGGCAAGGGCTGCGTGAAAAACGCAGAATATAGAACATGCTGCGTTTTTCACACAACGCAGAACTGATGCGTGAAAAAAAAACGCTCATGTACACAGACCCATTGAAATGAATGGGTCTGGATTCAGTGCGGGTGCTATGCGTTCACATCACGCATCACACCCGCGTGGAAAACTCGCTCATGTGAAAGGGGCCTTGTATATTAGATTCAGTGGTTTCAGAATGAAAATTAGTTTTTACTGGAAAAAGGAAATTTATTTGATGTTATAACTTCATATGTGTGGTTGTGTCTGATACTGCAGTTGAGTCCCGTTTACTTAAAGGGATTTTCCAGGAGTAGAATATTAATCACCTACACTCAGGATAGTTCATCAGTATCTGATTAACGCAGGTCCGACTCCCAGCACTTCTACCAATCAACTGTCTTAAGAGACTGCGGTGTCCCAATCAGCACTATGGCCTCTTGCTAGACCGTGTGATGTCAAGCTAAATGGTCACATGCCCTAAGCACAGCTCAATTCTATTCAAGTGAATGAGCTAAGGGTGCAATACCAAGCACAGCCATTGTACTCTGTTCAGAATATGCTGTCAGGAGGCCTCAACACTCACAAGGTGCTGGGAGTTGGACCCCCACCGATCCAATATTGATGACCTATCCTGAGGATATGTCATGAATATTCTACTCCTCAAAAAAAGTTTATTTTCACATAACTCTGATGATAGGTTGCAATTCTGAGGGTTGTGCTCCCACTGTTCACTGATTAACAAGTCATCATTCTTGTACTCCTAGAATGCCCCTTTCATGCAGAATCTATGTGGCCGCAGTGCATTTAGTTTCCACATTTGTTGTATATATATATAAATATAAATACAGTACAGACCAAAAGTTTGGACACACCTTCTCATTCAAAGAGTTTTCTGTATTTTCATGACTATGAAAATTGTAGATTCACACTGAAGGCATTAAAACTATGAATTAACACATGTGGAATTATATACTTAACAAAAAAGTGTGAAACAACTGTAAATATGTCTTATATTCTAGGTTCTTCAAAGTAGCCACCTTTTGCTTTGATTACTGCTTTGCACACTCTGGCATTCTCTTGATGAGCTTCAAGAGGTAGTCACCTGAAATGGTATTCCAACAGTCTTGAAGGAGTTCCCAGAGATGCTTAGCACTTGTTGGCTCTTTTGCCTTCACTCTGCGGTCCAGCTCACCCCAAATCATCTCAATTGGGTTCAGGTCTGGTGACTGTGGAGGTCAGGTCATCTGGCGTATCACCCCATCACTCTCCTTCTTGGTCAAATAGCCCTTACACAGCCTGGAGGTGTGTTTGGGGTCATTGTCCTGTTGATAAATAAATGATGGTCCAACTAAACGCAAACCTGGATGGAATAACATGCCACTGCAAGATGCTGTGGTAGCCATGCTGGTTCAGTATGCCTTCAATTTTGAATAAATCCCCAACAGTGTCGCTAGCAAAGCACCCCCACACCATCACACCTCCTCCTCCATGCTTCACGGCGGGAACCAGGCATGTAGAGTCCATCCGTTCGCCTTTTCTGCGTCGCACAAAGACACGGTGGTTGGAACCAAAGATCTCAAATTTGGACTCATCAGACCAAAGCACAGATTTCCACTGGTCTAATGTCCATTCCTTGTGTTATTTAGCCCAAACAAGTCTTTTCTGCTTGTTGCCTGTCCTTAGCAGTGGTTTCCTAGCAGCTCTTTTACCATGAAGGCCTGCTGCACACAGTCTCCTCTTAACAGTTGTTGTAGAGATGTGTCTTCTGCTAGAACTCTGTGTGGCATTGACCTGGTCTCTAATCTGAGCTGCTGTTAACCTGCGATTTCTGAGGCTGGTGACTCGGATGAACTTATCCTCCACAGCAGAGGTGACTCTTGGTCTTCCTTTCCTGGGGCGGTCCTCATCTGAGCCAGTTTCTTTGTAGCACTTGATGGTCTTTGCGACTGCACCTGTGGACACTTCGGACTGACTGACCTTCATTTCTTAAAGTAATGATGGCCACTCGTTTTTCTTTACTTAGCTGCTTTTTTATTGCCATAATACAAATTCTAACAGTCTATTCAGTAGGACTATCAGCTGTGTATCCACCTGACTTCTGCCCAACACAACTCATTGTCCCAACCCCATTTATAAGGCAAGAAATCCCACTTATTAAACCTGACAGGGCACACCTGTGAAGTGAAAACCATTTCAGGTGACTATCTCTTGAAGCTCATCAAGAGAATGCCAAGAGTGTGCAAAGCAGTAATCAAAGCAAAAGGTGGCTACTTTGAAGAACCTAGAATATAAGACATATTTTCAGTTGTTTCACACTTTTTGGTTAAGTATAGAATTCCACATGTGTTAATTCATAGTTTTGATGCCTTCAGTGTGAATCTACAATTTTCATAGTCATGAAAATACAGAAAACTCTTTGAATGAGAAGGTGCGTCCAAACTTTTGGTCTGTACTATATATATATATATATATATATATATATATATATATATATATATATAATATCCTATACAGGCAGTAGCTATGGAGCCTGAGGTGAGGTGTCCTAATCTCGTTTCCCTGTGGGTGCACAATTTCTCCCTACTGGCTTGCAAATACATCTTCCTACATTTACATCTATATCTCCTATGTCCCTGTCTTAGAATGAGTGGGGAGACTCTATTTGGATTTTTGCTAGTGGGTTCTCTCCCCTCTACACACCAGAAAGACATTCAACTGATTTTTTTAACTAATTGAAATTCATTCTGCTTGTTTAATTCAGATATAGTGTGTCCGGATTTACATGTCCCATTTGGTAGCCAAGAAATTATAGTTATTTCAGATTACTGATGTTTACGTGGTAGCACAAAATAACTTGCACAAAACATTTGGACTATTCAAATTCCACACGGTTGTGACAATCTTACTGTGTGATCTTAGGCAGGCAATATTGTTACTAGGTTGGGATTATCACACAAACAAATATTTCCATGCTGTCGTTTCTAGATTGACTTCATCTTCTTAGAGAGTCCATGACAAAGCAGATGATCAAGCACATTAAGCTTGAGGATAACTCATCCAAATACTCTGTCTATGATGATGTATATTGATAACTAGCTACTTATCTTTATTAAATAATAATGTTTCAAGGTACATGTAACACGGATAGCAAAAGGGATAAATCTTTACCCTTTGGATGATCCATGTTCACCGGTGACTATTTCACGAGATTCTCTGTACAGTCCTAGTCATTTCTAATTCGTTCCTATTAAATAGCTGGATAAGTAGAGGTCAGGTTCCCATAAGGAAGAGATTATTAAATGTGTCAGCATAATTTATCATCACTGACTCTCCACATGAAGATCAATGGCATACTTCAGGGTAACGGCTGGTCACAGCTATTGGATTTTCACCATTTGCTAAGGATGTGTTGAATTTGACATTGAATGTGAAAAAAAATGTAGGTCAGATTCAAATGGTGTGTGGTGCAAAGCAAACATTTGTTCAGCTTCTTTCCATGTCAGTGAGGGCAACCTTTCTTGGTTTTAGTAAGACAGGGCTGTGCTCCATCAATTAATCATCTCAACACCTTCTGAGCGTGTTTCATCAAGGCCGTACTGCCTACTTTGTACATCTTAAGACCCGAGATAACACTGTTACTTACAACTGTATTTCAAAGAATATGTCCTTAACACCTTTACATACAGATGAAATAAACAGATTTCACTGGATAGGGCTAAGAATATTCCAATCCATTTTGCAGATGTACAGGCTATAACTGAGGTTAGGTACCCATATTACTTTTTAGACAAGGTTTTACTAGCTCTTAGAGATCTATGGAATTTTTTGTCATTATTTAAAGATATATGTTCACATTATGTAGGTCAGGAGCTTATATAGATATATATGTATATATATATATATATATATATATATATATATATATATATATATATATAATTTTACAGATTCAGTCCTTTTTCTAACATATATTCTGTCAGGGCTAGCTGTTCCAGGCTTATTTGGTAACTACAGCTCCCAGAATGTTCACTGTATAATTAAAGCACCATTGGTTGGTTGGTTGGTAACTTTTTTAAAGGGTCACAATGGCATAAAAAAATATAAAAATAACAATATTCCCTGCCATTCCCATTCCGGCACTTCCTGGAAATGATTGATCATCCAATCACTGGCCCTAATAGTGACACTGGAATGGCTGAGCAGTCGTTAACTGCTTGTTGGGAGGGACCAAGAAGTAAAGACCAGTGAGGAACTGGGAAGCATTGGAATGGGAATGTCAGAGGGTCGTTATGATGAATATCACTCCTTTTGTTTTGTTTTTTTCGTATTTTGCCAGCAAGACAACCCCCTCCTTTATACCTGGGGCACATGTCACTTGACATGAAAATCGCAATGTAGTATTGCAATATTACATCTAATAATTGTCATTGGAATCAACAAGCAAATACAACATGCTGCGAATGTGAAGCAACGATTGCTCAATATCCAAAATTGTTGGAGTTTTGGTCATATGTCAAAGGCAACTTTTCGATCATAGACTACAATGCAAGTCATATGCGAGTGCAACTTACCTATGACTTTTCTGCAATTTGGTTGTGTTTTTACAGCCAAATCAGTGGTCTAAAATAGTGACTCCTCAGCAAGTACAGCAGGACAGTAGCACAAATGTTTGGACTTGTTGTCACCATATAGTCCTACTCTAATGGTGCATTACAATGAACATTCTGAGAGGCATAGTTCTGCGCAGTTATCCTAGTATATATTCTTGCATAAACCTGTAATACTTTTGACACAGCCCTATATTTCATTAGTATATGAGGCCAGGTTCACAGCCCCATTTAGTTTTCTTTTCTTCTGATCCATCGGAAGAACAGAAAACCAAAAAAATGAACCCTGTTATGCACATTTTGCAGCTGCCATTTCTCTCTGAGATCCATTATTTTTTTCTGTCTAAAATAATGGATCTCAGATGAAAATAGCTAAAACTGAGGTGAAATATGCCTAACTGAGCATAACAGATGCTTAAAATGCAGGATCCATTTTTTTTTGTAGTTTTCTGTTCTATCAGAAGAACGTAGAACGAAACGCTGGCGTGAACCCAGACTAACATGCTATATGCAACTTCAGGAGTGGATACAGTCACTTGGCAAAGAAGCAAAATAATTTCTAATTACAAAAATGGCTGAAGGAAAGGAAATTTTTTGCCCTGGCAATATTCAGATATGGATTAATCTTGTTGGAGATTAGAGAAGACATATTTCTTGCGCTAGTACAATTTCTCTTCAAATGTGAGGAGCAATTTGCTTGTGACAGTTAATCTTTTTACAAAGCCTTCTTTGGGCTAGCAGTTTGTTTAGCTGTAGGGTCTTTCATCCCCTCTTCAGGGTGAATATCTGTGATAAATTGTTTCTCTATGGTTGAGAAGCCATGCTCAGCCATTAGAGCTGATGATTGAGTAGCAAGACCATGGGTTAGACACACAACTGTTGACAGAACTAGCCAGAGGTGTGATAAATGTGTGAGGTGGGACATTGCTAAGGGCTATGTTGTGGAACAATAATTACAACAATGGTAGGCTTGTAAAACGCCTCATCATCTACTGAGTATATCGTCTAATTGAAACAATTAAGAATTAATGCCTCAGTTGTCTGCCGTTCTCACTACTGCTCTGATGAGCTGAACAGCAGGGGGCAGTTTTTAAGTCAGTTTCTACATATATGTTTATAATGAGCATTTTTACAACAAAATCAATTATATTTTTTCTATTTTAGCTACATGAAAACTCACAGTTAAAGGGGTTGTCCACTTTCCGGTTACTTGTGAGCAATGTGTAGGTAAGATGCCCATATGGCACTTAGTAATATAGCTTTTGCTGATATTCTGTGCTGTTTGCTACATTTCTTAAGCCAAGTCAGACAACTCTTCTGCACTGTCCACATACAGGTCCTGTCCATACGATGGAAGGTTATGTGACCAGATATATTACTCAGTCTCCTCCATTCAAACACAACACACCTGCACTAAACTCCCAACTGTGCAGCTGGCAGGTGCAGTGTATTTGAATGGAGACGTCACATGGAGGTGAATTCCCTGGTCACATGACCCTGCATCAGCAGCCATTTCATGGACAAGATCTCTGTGTGTACAGCACAAAAGTATTGGCAAACAAGGGGATATACCTTGTGAAATATAGAAAGGGGTGAAGAATATCAACAAAGGTTATATTAATAAGTGTCATATAGTCATCTTACAAACACATTGATCAACAGTAACCAGAAAGAGCTAGCATTCTTAATAAATATTGCAAAAATTATAACTAGAGATGAGCGAAGTTTTAGAAAATTTAATTCACCTGCTTAGCTGAATTTTACAACAAAAATTTGCTTTGTGTTGATTTTTATTTTTTTTGTAAAACATCACCAAAAATACAACACCACACATCAAATATGAATACAACCTTTATTACATAAAAAACAATCACCATAAAATCATACAAATATGCAGTATGGACAATATAGTCATCCCTTACACCTAAACTCCTATTATACAATGGTACAGTTGGTTTACTCCTCAATAGTACACAGGCCAATACCAACCGTAAATGAGTAAACACCTATCCTACTATATCAGTATCCCAGGCGGGAGGTTGGTAAACAACACAAAATAATATCAAAGTAATTCCAATATATTGAAGGACCATAATCTCTGTAATGCGGCAAGTGCTGCAAGCCGTACCCATACACATACGACATACACACATATGACATAAATACAGACAGAAGCATGATGGAGTACAAACCCAGAGTCCAGGGGGTGAGCATTTTTTTGTGAGCAGCGAGTGCAGTGACAGGGAGCAGCGATAGCGCCGCCCCCATCATTGTACTCCTCAGATGCCGCGTTTATAAATGATCGTGGCACCTGAGTGTAAAAACAGTGTAAAATAAACATTAAAAAAATTAAATCAAACTTACCACCTCCATTTGCTCGCGACGGTCTGGCGGCTGCCAACTTTCTTGAAGATCCAGCGCAAAATCTCACGCAGCCCGAGATGACGTCATCACGCTGGGACAGAGGGGGAAATTTATCATAGAAAAACATTTTACAATGGTCTATGATATTCCCTGTGGTGCCAGATGATGTAGTGAATTTATGACAAGGCCTCATAAATTAGGCTCATCCTCTGGCATTCCATGTGCCTAAACTTAAATCTACGCTAGCTCCAAGCTGGTATAGATTTCAGTCTTCTTTTACCTTAAAAAACTAGCGTAAATGAAAATAAATGTGCCAAGCCTGCTGGCCACACCCCCTCATCTCCCTAACCACACACTCATTTTTGGGAGACGTAGAAACAACACTTAAAGGCCATGTACACCTTTGAGGACATTTTTTTTATGATTGCATTTTACTCGAAAATTTATGCGGCGAGTGAGGACGCTCAAATGTTTAAGGTGAGTATGATTTTTTTTCTATTTTTACCGCCATTTCAGGAAAAATTGATTCCTTACCAGGAAGCATGAGGAAATTCAGATTCATGGTGAATCGAATTTTCTCTGAAATACGGATCGAATTCCACTTTGAATACTTCGATTCGCTCAACACTATCTGGAGTGCATTGCACTGGAGTCTCTGACCTCTGGGAGTCAGCTGGCAACTACATTGGGACTATTCCAAGAAGTAATGGGCTGGTGGCTCCCCTGTAGATTCAGATCCTTGTATAGAGGTTAAAGAGTGAAAACCAGGGAACTATCAGGATAACGCCTTCAGAACTAGCCCAAGGTCAACTGGGTTAGTTGGCACATTGCTTTCATAACCATTGTTCGTAACAGAGTGTAGCTATAAAGCAGCATGAACCAGTTACCAGCTGATAGTTGTAGTGCTTCTGAGTGCATGGAGTGTGAAGGATAGTATTTAATGATGAATCAGGCTCTGAGGAATGACGTTGAAGGGGTGTGAATGAAAAAGGGTTTGATTAGGAGATGTGTTTTAGTGATCGCCTAAATGTGTGGATGTTGTGAATTCATTTTAACATGTAGTGGCATTTAAAAAGTGCAAATGTTGCAAATGCAAGGTTTGTGACTTTTTTTACACCAGAAAACTAGTGCGGGGGGATGCCTCCCATGTCTGTGTAAACCTGTAGTAAATATAACACATGTATTTACCTCTTTTTACCTGCCTATATACATGTTTGTTTCAGGTTATTTTTGAAATCTTCTAGTGAATTTAGACAAAGCAAGATAATTAATGATATTTTAAATTCAGAGTTTAATCATGGTTACCTACATTTATTCTCAAACTTTACCTGGAGCTGTGAAAAAAAGTTTAAGCACCTCATATGTTGATGAAATAGCAAACCAGATGCTTCTATCCTTCCCACTGTGAGATTTAGATGTCTTATTTGAGAAGAACAAAAGTTAACTGCAAACCGTAACTAGAGAAAGTCACCACCATGCTCCTTTCTTGTTCTTCCTCTCCCGTCCTCCCATTGAAGCCAACCAGATTTTCTAAATATACAAAAAATAGAAGTTGTGCATACTAATTTGAGCAAAGCTGCTTGATTATTTTAAAGTGCGCTTCATTTGAGGTGCAGGTGTGACTAATGCACTTACAAGTATAATAAACCCCTTTGCATCTCTTATGTGTTATCATGAAAACAACCAGATGGCCCTCTCTGTAGATCTTTGTTCAACACTACAGATATCCCAGGGAGAGCCAGCTCAGTAGAATGGGCAGGTGTGTGATGTGCTCATATCACTGCTGCTAGGAGGCAATTATTTCCAGTAAGGAAACATTCAAGCTGCTAAATCTCTTTTCTAAAAGTGTAAGTGCCACCTAGCAGCATTGGTCTTTACCTTTGGCAGCCTCTGATCTTTTCCCATAAAGTACATAAACTGCCGCTGGCAGAACAGGGATTATTCAGAATTGTACATCTTCATGCGTTTGTGCTTCCTGGGTTTGTCCTTATGTCTTCAAGATGTGTGTTCATATGACCAGTGATCAACCAAAATCAAAAGCCAAAATCAAGCTATTGTCTGATTTTTTAGTGACCTATCACTGTTCTACTGAACCCATGGTGATCTAAGAATGGTTCTGCAGAACTGCAGTCCATACGATGGATGTTAAAATACAGTATGTCCTCCTTATGGCCAACTATTTCTTAATCCATTACACTATGCAGAACACCTAAAATGCACCTATCATTCCACCAAAAGAAAATAACACCCCTAAGTTTGGGTTCACATTTTTCGCCATGTTTTTTATGCAAACACCCAGTTCCAGACGCATGGAATTCTGAGAGAAAATGAAAAGTAGGACAAACCAGCTTTTTGTAATGGTGTTTTTTCACCGTTCAGGTGCGTTTTTGGGTCAATGGCATTTTTTTAAAAACACAGTATGCTCTGGGTCATACATTCTATAGAGCTTTAATGTGTGATGGTGTTCTTTAATGTGGTTTTGCATGCTGTTTTCAAGAATATTTTTTCCCATACAGCTCTAAAGAGAAAGCGACATCACAGAGGACACATATTTAATCTAAAAAAAGGCAAGCATATAACATATGCCATTAAAAATGCTTGGTGCTAAAATACCCTTTATTGGCAAAAACACATCAAAACACTGCAAAAAAACACTGATCAAGTCAGGCATTTTTGAGGCTGACAATAAAGGCCTGAGAGTGAAATAGCTATTATTGTATTACAAATCTTGCAAATATATTCCAGGAGGTTTACCTTTTTATACTTACCCTTATTCTGCACTCTTCCCCTTCCCTTCTCCTTCTGTTGACAGAACTTTGTTTTCTGTCCAGCATAACGGGAACCAGACGGATCCATTATGCTTGCCCGTATACTTCTATTATAATGGACCAAAACGGAATGCCTCTAAAGGTTTACGTTTTGATTTCTGTCTCATGGATTCCGTTATTTTCCGTTATAATGGAATCCATAACTGTGATGTGAACAAGCCCTTACTCAGTTCAGCTGTATCAAGAGCTTGGCTGAAACTGGGCATACACATTCAATAACTGTCAGCTGAATAACTATACGGCCAACAGCTATCTCTCCTGACTCCCTACTGACTACTCCATACACATACACATACACATTCAGTTCAGCTAAATGAGTATGTGTGTTCTATGGAACAAGAGAAGAAAGCAGTTGCCAAAAACCTCTAGCAGTGGTTTATTTCCCGAGAGGACAAAAGGATCGTGTAAAAATAGTCATTTTTTCCAGATCCTTCTCTCCCCTGAAATTCTCAGTTGGGGAAAAATCAGGAGCTTCCCATATACATTAGAGTTTGGGCCAAACCCATTCTCAGTGTGTTCGGAAAACAGTACATTATTGTGTTTGGGAGCTTTAAGTGATTTGTGCAGATAGAAATTGGCAAAGCACTGTCTGTACAGCATAGAGTACTTTGGGAGGACACAAAGAAATCTGTATTCCTGCAAAGGAGTGCAAATTTTATGGATTTTTCATTGCAATGGTCAATGCATGACTTGTTTACTGGGGGAAAACTACTGAGCAATGGAGGCTAGCGAAATAAATTAACTGGGTACTGAGCCAAAACTGTGCAATACTGATATTAAGAAGTTATGAATCTACTAATGTAGAATGTGATCCTGGAAAGAAAAATATAAATGAGAGTGAGCCTTGAAGACAAATGGTTGTGTACCAGTTTTTTTTTTTAATTGCTTTGAGGAATTAATTAAAAAAGACAACTTGACAACTGGTAAACCCACAAAATGTGCTTTGAGGAATTAATTAAAAAAGACAAATTGACAACTGGTGAATCCACAAAATGTATTTCATCTATAATCTGGATGTTAATGTGTGGCTACATGTCTTTTAAATGGGTTTATAGAGTAGGCAATGATCAGAAATGAAGAACATTCATTTCCAATCATTTCCAATCATCTGCATTTACATGTAGCAATGCTGTATTGAGATGAACAGTTTTTTACTAAAATTGTTCATCTCTCAATGGTTTGATTATTTGTTAGTACCACATCCCAGCTTATAGAGGATGATGTGCTGCCAACAAACAAGGATTCTTGGTGTCACACATGAAAGATACGTTCACCCAGCAAATGAAAATCTGAGCCATGATTGGTATCAGATGTGACCAGGCCAATTATGGGTAACAAAATGTTTGTGCAAATATTTGTTCCTGAAAATTAGCTTGATATATGGCTGGTGTTAAAAGGCCCAGTTTCTGTGGCCTAGCTCTTTGTGGCACATATATCATTGTATTGCACACTTTTTGTTCTAAATAGGATTTAACTCAATGCCAATGCAACTACTGATCTCATATTTTTATTAGTGATTGGACTGACAGGAAGTTATTCTCCAATGTCTGTCAGCTGTAGACGTTATTTACATTTTAAGAAGGTGTCTTAGTTAAATATAGCTGTGTTTGCCTTAAATCATATTCATATAATTCAAATTTCTTTAATTGTTATGGTGGCTCACTCATGCGTCTTGAATTAATCTTGAATTTATCTTAATACATGTGTTCTCCCAGACAGTGCAGTGCCATTGTATCCAATCCTCTTTATTTTATGCATTCATAATTTGTTTCTTAAATAACTTCTGCTCTATATGTGATGGCAGATAATGATTGGGCCTGGTCCTAATGTCTTTGTGTGCCATCACATCTATAATAGTTAAATGGGTATGTACTTTAAATTTACCAATTTTTCTCTTTTTCACTCTTTTTTTTTTAAAGTTATATGCGAAGAGGTATCTCCCTCCCAAGGAAAGAGAACCATCTCACTAGTGCCACCTTGTAGAAGGACTCCTTTTGAGTCAAAATCCAACTTTTTAACAAGGGCAGGCACCCGAAACAGCTACTTATGGATATCTGGCTTAGCTATTTTCCCTTGTCATGTTCCAAGGCTTGATAAAAAGTCGGATTTTGACTCATAGGGAGCCACTTTCATAATGTGACACTAGGGAGATGGTTCTCTTTCCTTAGGAGATACCTCTATGCATATTGTTTTCCCATGTAGCATGCCAATAAATTTCCATACCATGGAGCACTTCCAGTACTCCTCCAAACAGGGCTGGTATCTTTAAACAGAGCTAGTACCCTACTTTATTGTAAGTCAAATAGGATCTACTTTTTGGCTTCTCGCACATGGTAGCCATTGATGTAAATGTTATACCTGGCACCAAATAAAATCAACAGGCTGCCTTGAAACGCATTAATGATTTGATTCTGTCCAAGGGAAAGCCTGTTAATTCAGGGCATATTTATCAAATACACTTCTGCAACTGTTCCATTCATCTGAATGAGGCTAAAACCAATTTACCGTACATGCTGCAAAAACAGCCCAGTTTAGTTAAATGCAGTTTATTTCCAGTGGCAGAAAGTTCTGCAAAAAGAATATACCCTCTGTGGCAAGCTGTAGAGCTACATGCACTATGGCACTTGAAGGCTCCACTTTATGAGCTGTCTTCTTTACTGTTGTTGTTCTTAAGGATATACACACGTGGCAGATTTGTTAAAGACATTCATCTTAACGGATGATGTAGAAATCACTTTTTCACTTGACTGTGTGCGAACATTTCCTAAGATTATTCATTTCCCAGTAGCACCACCAAAGATTATTCATTTCCCAGTAGCACCACCACAGTTTTCTTGACAGCAAGAAGGCCATAAACCTAACAAATCATCATATTAGAAAGTTGTCACCTTATGATACTGCGGCTGCCATATCTAAAGGCTATAGATACCTTTTAAAGCATTTTAATTGCATGTACTTTTGTAAACCAAACATATTTGCAGTAGGTTTTTATTCAAATTTTGCTTGATCTTTTGCAGTTTGCATGTATTCAAATACATGATTTAGTTCTGACGGCTCACTCTCCTCTCCTGAAAGCTAATCTAAACTCATTTGATGTAAGATTAGAATCCAGAAGGGAAGAGAGAGGTAATATATAGAGGTCTCTAAATAATGGTTGGAGGAGCGGTACACTAGCTGTGATGATACCTCCAATAAATACCACACAGATAAAACAGGGGATTCTGCTCATATAATTCTCTGAAGCACAGAGGATAGGTCATCATTTAAAAAATTCCGGAAAACTTTTTTAAGGTCAGATATTGGCGAAACCAAAAATCCAATAAATAGGCAATTGAATTACCCAGTGGTATACAGATATGGCAAGTGAGAGCAGGACTTTTAATTAACTTAATATTGAAATATTCAAAATGTTGCAGTGCAGGATTGCAAAGCACAATTCATTAACCGATACAACAGCTTGTGACAAACATTGACAATATGTATATTTAGCCCCTTCCCGACCAGCAACGTAACTGTCTGTACTGTAATTGTACGGCGCTGCAGAAAGTGACTTCTCGACCAGCGCCTAGTACTATGTAGTACTAGTCAGCTGCAGGGGACCAGCTGTTTCCTTTAGCCAGACCCCTGCTGTATGTGCTGGCATCGGTGAAAACATCCATGCCAGCGCATTAACCTTTGATGTACTGCGGTCAGCGCTGACCGCGGCACGTGTAATATGTGGAGCGAGAGGGAGAGACCATCGGGTCCCCGTCACAGCAGCGCTTCCTTAGGCATTGTGGCTGCCTTCCTGTAAGCCTGTGAGATCCAGCCCTCTGGATCTCACAGGCAGGAAGCTGTAAGTGTATTACAGTGAGTAATACACTTACAGCCAATGCATTACAATACAGAAGTATTGTAATGCATTGTACAGGGGATCAGACCCCCCAAAAGTTGAAAAATAAAGTGAAAAAAGGAAGTTAAAAAAATAGTTTTACAAAAAATTAAAAGTTTCAAATAAAGAAAGTTTTTTCTTTATTTTTTATTTTCCCAAAATTTTTAAAAATTGTAAAAACTAGGGAAAAAAAGAAAAGAACACATATTAGGTATCGTTGTGTCTGTATAGACCGGCTATATAAAAATATCACATTATCCACCCCGCCAGGTGAACGCAGTAAGAAAAAAAGTTCCAAAACAGCCATTTTTTTGGCACCTTCCTTCACAAAAAGTGTAATATCAGGCGATCAAAAATGCATATGTACCCTAAATCTATGTATTTCATCCCATAAAAAATGAGACCCTACCTAAGACAAATCCAAAAATATATATATATATGGCTCAGAAAATGGCAACACAAAAACAAGATTTAATTCTGTTCAAAAATTCATCTAATGTGTAAAACTTAACAAAAATTACAATGTTAGACATATTAGGTATTGCCACATCCCAACAACCTTCTCTATACAAATATCACATGATATGCCCCCTTAAGTGAATACTGTAAAAAAACAATTAAAAAAACTATGCCAAAACAGCCTTTTTTTCACCTTGACTCACATAAAGTGTAATACCAAGCGATCAAAAAGTCTTATGTACCCCAAAATGGTACCAATGAAAATGTCACCTCATCTCGCAAAAAATGAGCCCCCACATAAGACGATTACATCCGCAAACCAATCCATCAAAATCTGCGCTGATAAATCCATATGCCGCTCCTTCCGTTCTGAATCCTGCCATGTACCCCCACAGAAGTTTACCACCACATATGGGGTGTTGCCATATTCAGGAGAAAATGGGTAACAAATTATAGGGAGCTTTTTCTCCTGTTACCCCTTGTGAAAATGAAAAATTTGGGGCTAAAGCAAAATTTTATTGAAAGAAATTAAACTTTTCATTTTCACAGCCAAGTGTTTCCAAAATTACGTAAAACGCTTAGGGGCTCAAAGTGCTCAGTACCCCTCTTAATATAGTGACGTTTCTAAAAGTCACTTTTGAGGGTTTCCACTGTAGGGGTACGTCAATTACAAAATGTTGCCGAAAAAACATTCTAGCAAAATCTGCCTCCAAAAACCATATGGTGATCCTTTCCTTCTGACCACTACCACGTGCCCATAGAGCAGTTTACCACCACATATGGGGTATTTGTGTAAACTGCAGAATCAGAGTAATGTATATCGAGGTCTAGTTTGCTGTTAACCCTTGCTGTGTTGCAAGAAAAAAAAATAACATGAAAAATCTGCATAAAAAATGAAATTTTTTTAAATTTTGCCCCCATTTTCCTTTAATTCTTATGGACCACCAAAGTTTGTAACGTCAGTTTTGAATAATTTGAGGGGTGTAGTTTCTAAAATGAGGTCATTTATGGGTGGTTTCTATTATGTAAGCTCCTCAAAATCACTTTATATCTGAATTGGTGCTTAAAAAAATAGTTTGGGAAATTTTGTTGAAAATTTTAAAAAGGCTTCTAAACTTATAAGCTTTCTAACATCCTAAAAAAATAAAATGACATTTACAAAATGATGGCAACATAAAGTAGACATATGGGGAATGATTACTAATAACTATTTTATGAGGCATTACTATCTGTCTTAAAGATAGAGAAATTCAAATTTAAAAAATTGTGAATTTTTCCAAATTTTTGGTAAATTTGGGATTTTTTTATAACTACAGGAAAAATATATTGACTCAAATTTACCACTGTCATGAAGTATCATGTGTAACAAGCAAACATTCTCAGAATGGCCTGGATAAGTAAAAGTGTTCCAAAGTTATTACCACATAAAGTGACACATGTCAGATTAGCAGAAAATGGCCTGGGTAGGAAGGTGAAAACTGGCCCAGGGTATAAAGGGTTAAAGGAGTTTTCTAGGATTTTATATTACTGTCCTATTATCAGAAACCCAGCCAATCAGCTGTTTGAAAAAGCCACAGAGGTCACTGGAGCTCCCAAGGGCACCATGACCTCCTCAGTTTACCAAGCACCACGCCATTTGATAATGGCTGTGCTTGGTATTGCAGTTTAATGGGACTAAGCTAGGCCTAGGCCACGTGAATGAATGTGATATCACATGGCCTAAGAAGAGGCCTAAGCAATCACAGAGATCTGCAGCCTGGACCCATGCTGATCTTATATTGATGAACTATCCTGATAGGCCATCAATATGAAAATCCCAGAAAACCCCTTTATCTTACTGAATATCAAGGATACACTGTTATTTTTTGTATTATTGACTTAGGTTTTTATGTCTTTCTGTATTAAAAAAAAATAAAATAAAATTAATATTTTTAACATTTCTGTGAGATACAAGGAACTGCACTGAGGTAGCTCATATAACAAATGTGAATCCCTACACTTATTGCAGCCATTTTTAGGGCTGAGCCATTATTCATGAGAGCATAGGCTATTGATTCTCCGGGAGCTAGTAAGACCAGTGAGGCATGAAATACACTTTAAGAAAATCAAAGGATCTCCAGGAGGAAATGTAAAATCTAAGATGTCATATTCTACTACTCTGTCACACATAAAGAACACAGAGACCAGACCACACAAGAGAATGTGGCAGACGTTGCTTGCAAGTCTAAAAATACCTCATAATCTTTCCCCTAGAGATTGCCTGTGAATTATTTTTACTGTGTAGTGTTGTAGATTAAAAGGACATTGGAAATTGAAGATTTCCATGAAAATATCTACTTGGCAAGGTAGTTTGATGTGAATTGTGAACTTGAACTAAACACAATAATGAAATCACTATTAAAACTCAATATAAATTACATCTGTTCATGTCTTTGAAGTGATAAATGTGCAACATCAGTGACACCAGTGAGGTTACTTACTGGGAGCTGCCATATGGATCTATGTGCAAGTGGGAAGTCCTTTGCTATACAAGATGAGAGCAAACAAATTACCATCATAATACAATCCTGCAGATCTTGTAGTATGCCTGGTCCTCAAAATATAGACAAAGATAATACATAGGAAAATCAAATTTGTTGGCACTAAGATTCATTAATGCATGCATGGTGCAGACAATTGACTTAACATTTACAGTCATAGTAAATGGCTCTAATGTCTAATCTATACATAACCTGTAAAAGTTTATATACATTTACTGTATTATTCCACATAACGTAAAATGATCCTTCATGATTGGTGAGAAGATTAATTACCAGATTTTCTAGACCACTGGATATAAGAAAAATACTGTACTATTCCAGGTCATGGCATTTCACCTAAACAGTGTTTCTAGCCTCTGAAGACATGTTAGGCACAGTTCAGGTTTCTTATGTCTTATATTTCTTACTTTATTGTATTAGTCTTCAGAGTCCTCATGGTTTTCAAGATATCTGTCTACTGGCATTAAATAGGAAACCTCATTGTTTCTCATTGGCATTATTGGTCACTTACTCATAAGATGATATAAGCAACTTTTTCTCCATGTCCTCATATGTGAATACTGCTCTCTCTCCTTATTTCAGTACAGTCTCTTCACTGACTGTGTTGCTCTTCTGTCATAGAAGATCGTGAGCCCAGTTTCTAATGCCAGGTGCTGTGTTATTCAGTGGAAGCCTCTGAAGGACAGGACTGGTAAACTTCCAGATGGGAGCATCATACAGTTAGGGAAGAGACTATTGAAACAAGGGAGACTACTAATACTAATTAGTGCTTCTACAGCACAGAACAGCAAGAAGAGCACTTGAACTCCCAAACTCACGAATAGCGGCACCATCCAGAGAAGGAGAGGTCAGTTGATTTATGTATATTTGTCTGATCTAAATTCTGATTAACATCGGAGATCTGATTGGAGGTCTAAGCTGAGGTCTGATTAACACTGGGGGTCAGATCTGAGGTTTTATTAACCCCTTGACGACCGCCATCTGTGTATATACGTTCTATCTGCACATGCCCCGTGCAGATAGCACGTATATACACGTGCAGGCGGCCCTTTAATCCCAGCGCTGGGATTAAAGCTCCTGCTCCTGCAATCTAGCAGGAGCAGGTCGGGTCCCGGCTCACAGACAGAGCGGGGACCCTGAGGAGAAGACAGGAGCTGTTTATTACCGCTTCTGTCTTCTCCTCACCCATAGGACAGCCGTACCTGGGCACATGGTGGAGCAGGAAGGAAGCGGCAGTGCTGCTTCCTGTGTCTCGGGGCCAAAGCAGTGCTGCAGGGTCTAAGGAGACCCTGATCAGCTCTGCCTGTGTCTAATGAGCCCACAGGGGTCACGTGACCGCCGGGTGTCTCGGGGCCAGAGCAGTGCTGCAGGGTCTAAGGAGACCCTGATCAGCTCTGCCTGTGTCTAATGAGCCCACAGGGGTCACGTGACCGCCGGGTGTCTCGGGGCCAGAGCAGTGCTGCAGGGTCTAAGGAGACCCTGATCAGCTCTGCCTGTGTCTAATGAGCCCACAGGGGGCTGTTTTCCCCTGTAACTGGGGCTCCAGTGGATGCCCCAGTTACAGTGGAAACAGTGTGAAAAAAAGTGTTAAAAAAAAATAAAAGTCAATGTCTTCCAGAGGTCTTTTAATGACCTCCTGGGGGACATATTATTTGTCAAAAATAAATTAATATATAAGTAAAAAAAAAAATAAAATAAAAACAAAAAAAGTGTAAAAAAAAAATTAAACACGCAGTTGCCAATGGAAACAGTCACCATAGTTGCCCCATTAAATAAAATCTATACATGTTGTTATATATCAAAACGATCGTCATCAAATAGGGAACCCGTTGCAATAATTAATTTGAGTGCCAGTTTTAATATTTAAAAAATAAAAATCTATAATTAAAAATAATTACTTTTTTTAATATGAATTAGCAGTTTTCGTCCAAATTACACCTAAAAAAATATAAAAAAAATCTTTTAAAAAAACCATTCTAATAAAAAGTCCTAAGTGTCAAGTAAAAAAAATTGCTAAAATTATTTTCGTATTCAAACAAAAAAAAAATTAGGGTCACTAAACCACCATGTGCCCAAATCACAAAAAATTGCCTGGACATTCAGGCCTTTTATAGGTCCGGTCATGAAAGGGTTAACATTGAGGGTCTGATTAAGGGTCTGAGCTGAGGTCTGATTAACATTGGGGGTCTGAGCTGAGGTCTGTGTAACATTGGGGGTCTAAGCTGAGGGCTGACTAACACTGGCATCTGAGCTGAGGTTTGATTAACATTGGGGGTCTGGGCTGAGGTCTGATTAACATTGGGGGTCTGGGCTGAGGTCTGTTTAACATTCGGGTCTGATCTGAGGTCTGATTAACAATGGGGGTCTGATCAGAGGTCTGATTAACATTGGGGATCTCATCTGAGGTCTGATGAAAAATATTTTTTCTTAACATCCTCCTCCAAAACCTAGGTGCATCTTATTAGCGGGTGCATTTTATAGGGTTAAAAATACAGAATATATTGTTGGCACATAATATAGCCACCCATGAAGTCATACATTAACATATTCTTTTTAATTTTTTATTTTGAAACTTTTTACTGTAACTGAGGAATCCACAGGAGCCCAAGTTACAAGGAAAAACAGTCTCAGTGGTCACATAAAGAGCTCATCTGGGTCTACTAGCACCAAGCAGCTCTGCTATGTCGGGAGACACCCAGCGTTCACATGATTGCCAGGTCCAATAGAGGCAGCACCATTGCTATTTTCTCTATTCAATGTATAGTGCTCATTGAGTGCTATGCATTCTGGAAAAGGCAGAAGCAGTAATAATCCACTTGTTTTCTCCTCTAGGTGCCTGGTTGTATCTACTAGATTTCAGGAGAAGACGCTTTAACCCTGTACCATTCATTTGCAGTGGTCTGATTTTTAAGCTAAGAACCATGCACCATAAATGTGTGGCACATGGTTGTCATCAGATTAAAGGGCTTCTCTGAATGAGTTTTCAGCAAGTGCCCCCAGCCTGCCTCTCTAAACAAAAGAGTCATACCTGTTCCCTGTTGCTCCAGTCCTACGCACTGACTCCATTGTCTCCATGTTCCAGCCCCAACATTGTTGACATCTGGCACAGCATGGCCATGGTCACATGCACCCCTGCAGCCAATGACTGACTTCAGCTGTGATGTGCTGTATGTGGCCACCTCACCACTGAAGTCAGTTATTGATTGCAGAAAAGCATGTGACCAGGCCCATGTAGCACCATTCAATCATTAACACTGTGGGGACTGGAACATGGACACAGCGAAGGCAGCGCTGAGGACCGGAGTGGAGGGGAGCAGGTAAGTATGAATCTTCTGTTTAGAGGGGCAGCCTGTGGACACTTGATAAAAATGCATTATTCCTAAAGAAACCCTTTAAGAAGCTGAAAATCTGCTCTTTTTATGAGAAAGACACACAGGATCAGAACTGATTGCAGTTATCTAAGCACTTGTCTGTTCATCACATGGTCAGTACAGGTTTTCAACTTCTCAATGTAAAAACTTAAAGGCTCTATGTAATGATGGCAAATACAAGTTTCAAAAATTCATTTCGACAAATTTTGTTTTTTAATTGATTTGATCCAAATTAATTCATCACAAAGCGTGTTCTAAATCAACTATTTCCCGGCTTTAGGGAGCGTATATCTCGGTGTACATCACTGTGCATTGCAGAAACATGCATAGCTAGTCCGCTGTGGTTGTGAAACACTTACTGTTGCACAGTAATAGTTACAGTATGACAGGCAGGTGACAGGCGTCACTCTTAGACTCAGTTCACACTTCACTTATTTGATCAGTTACGAGTCAAAAACTGACCAAATAACTGAAGTGTGAACTCAGCCTTACAGGTCCAGGTTGGCATCAGTTATAATGTACTTAACCGTGGAGTGGCCCAAGATTCTACTATAGAGTGAAAGTGCACTCTCCTTTTACACCATCTGCTGATTCTACATAAATTGCTAGAGAACCAGTTCTGTTACACGCTTATACAAGTAGTGGGCCCATGACGGAGAGCAAAAGGTGTCAGCAGTAAGTTTGTGTTGACATTACTGTTTATTTTTCCCTTCATCTGATCCGTCACAAGAACAACCCAAAAAAACCAGATCCTGTCTTTGGAGCATACGCCTTTACACGGTCATTATTTGGTCAGTAATTGATCAGTATTGAAAAGGTCAAAAAAACCAGGAGTGGTTAGAAAACAGAGATGCCACGTGATGGGAATATTTGTATGTGTTCTGTTTTTTTGTACCCACTCCTGCTTTTGGCTTCCAAATCATGATGCAAATGCTGATGCTAAATCCTGATCATGTGAGAGGCCTCATGCTCAATTTGCATGTTTTTGCCATTTGCCTCTGAAACCAATTTTATTCAAATGGAAAAGAAGTCCTGCAGGACTTTGATGGCCTCTATCGCACAGTCAGTATTTGGTTAGTTTTTGCAACAGTATTTCATCAGTATTGGTAAGACAAAAAAAACAGGAGTGCGTCCAAAACAGAGATAACGTGTGGTGAAAATATTTGCATGTCTTCTGTGTTTTGGACCCACTCCTGCTTTTGGCGTCCAAACCATGAGCAAATCCTGATGCAAAATACTGACCATGTGATAGAGCCTTTATGGATGCTCCAAAGACAGGATCCATTGTGTTTTTTATTTTTCAGTTCTACTAACAGATCAGAAGAAGGATAAAATAAATGGTGATGTCCACAAGGCCAAAGAGGGAGACACTAGTGGCCCTGTCTCAGAGTGGTGAGGATGGCAGCAGCATGAGGAGTCAACGTAGTGGCCCAGTCACAGACTGGAAAGGGTGGCAATAGAATGAGGAGTCAACATAATGGCCTGGTCACAGAGTGGGAAGGTGGGGAGAAACAGCAGTGGCAATAAAAGCACAAGATAGTGGCAGTAGGAGAAGATGACAGAAGAGGCAGCAGGTGTGTGGCATCAAGTAGGTGGCAGCATCAGAATAGTGACTGAAGTAGGTGGGCAGAAGAAACGGGTCTCTTTTTACAAAGTTTGGGTGTGACACCCAGAATCATCTAGTCCGATGCATCAGGCACTGGTGTGTGGAAATCCTGTCTGATCCACACCTGATTCATCTTCACATAGGTCAGTCTCTCCACATTTTGGGCGGAAAGGTGAGTTCTCTTTGTGATAACTATACCCCCCACCACACTAAATAGACACTCTGATGCCACACTACTGGCCAAACTCGGCCAGTTGCGGCCACGAATCACATTTGGCTGCCCAGTGGTCCAGGAAATCTTGGATCTGGGGTGGCAGGGTGCAGTCCAAGCCACCTGCTCCATGTCCTGCTGGTGCTGGGTGGTTTCTTCAGTAGGCAGGTGACGAAAAGTGCTCATTAGAGACAAAAGAGCTCATTGCTGCTGATGGAGCTGGTGCTGCTCCTTCTCCCCACCCCGCTCCAGCAGTCATGACAGTGGAGCATGAGGATGGGCGATGGCGCACATAGGCAGCGACAAACTGACTACATAGGATGTATCGATTGTAGTTGAGTTTCTCCTCCCTCTCAGCAGATGGAAAAAAGGCCTCCATTTTGGACTGGTAGCAAGGGTCTAACATGGTGGAGAGCTGCCAAATGGTCATAATACGGCTGTCACTATGCAAGCAACTCAGCAGGCATCTGGCCATTTGTGCCAGGGGCTCGGAGGGATACTACCACAGTCTGTCGGGGTCATCTTCCTGGTCTTCCTCCTCATGCTTCTCCTGCTCCTTTCCTGTCACTTGTGCAGATAAACCTTCCATTCCTATATAAATTACTTGTGCGTGAATGTCCTCCTCCTTCGCCAATTCAGCCCCCACTGGGCTCAGGTGGTCATGAGATGTAGGCGCCACGTCTCCTGTCCCCTGGCCAGCCAGCATCTGCTCCATTACGTGAAGGAGTGGAAAGACCTTGTTAGCCCAGCGCTTTGTGTCGGCACTGCTGACCCTACACGCGGACATGGGACCCAAGCTCCCACATTCTCTTCTGCTGCCGTGTGCCATGCTGGCAAGCGTCGGCAGCAGGTAGCTTAACTGTTATATCTGTGCTCCATGCTAGAGTTTACTTCCTGCTTTAGTCTTGTACTGTTGTTAGGGCGTGCATGGGCTTCACAGTAAAATGGTGGAGACCGGGCAGGATGAGGCTTTTTATAGCTTTTAGGGCTGTGACATCACAGGGGCTGGCTATCTGCTGATTTGTTGGCTGCACTGTATTATGGGTGATCCCTGTTTCCTAGGCTTCTTACTTTCACTTTGAAACATGTGTAGCAGCCATTTTAGAAAAAATCAGATTGGTTATCACGAAGTGCAAGGAAATTCAGATTTGTGACGAATCTAGTTTTTCCTGAAATTCGGATCAAATTCCACTATGTGAACTTTGATTCGTTCAACACTAATGGCAAGCAGAAACATTGAAAACAGAAGTGGAAATGATATACAAGGTGTGTTAGAAAGATGTACTGTATCAGCTTTACCTGCTGAATCTGGAAATCTTGTCTTTGCTGACAACTATGTTTGCTATAGCATTCTTAAAATCCAAATATTTAAGACATTTATGGTGCTATAGATTTCCTTTGTGCCAGATATATTTTATTGACATCTCTTGAGATTTTTGATTCTTTCTTAAATATAGGTCAGTGGTTGTGTCTGATTAGTAGCACTTACAGCAATTTGCAGGAAATAATTGGCTGCCATACAAGTGATTGGACAGGAATAAATAACTGATCCAGTAATGATAGGTTACAGTGTCCATGTCAAGATACCAGTATTTTAGATATGACTGATTAATAATATAATTGAAATGACAGCTCTCTGAAATTGCAGAAGAAATCACTTCCTATTTCTGAAGCTTAGAATATCAGAAGATATGTAGTATACAACTAATGTTGTATCTGTGGAGTGGGAGTGATCGCTCCACAATTTTCATGTAATGTATATTTAATAAACAGTTTAAAGGGGTTGGCCACTTTCTGGCTACTGTTGATCAATGTTTGTAAGATGACTATATGACACTAATATAGCCTCTGTTGATATTGCCCAAGTCTTTTTGTTAAGTCCACATGGAGGTCCTGTCCATACAATGGCTTCTGATAGAGGGTCATATGGCCAGAAAAATGACTCAAATACACTATTGCTGCCATGGGCACTTGCACTGTTGGGTGAGTAGTGCAGGTACAGGGTGTTGGAATGGAGGAGGATGAGTGATGTGTCTGGTCACATGAGCCTCCATCAGCGGACATCTTATAGACAGTACCTTTATGTGGACAGCACAGACGATTTGCCCAATAAGGGGACATGACTTATAAAATATATCAAATAACACATAATATCAAAAAAAGGCTATATGAGTTAGTGCCATATAGTCATATTACACAGAAATTGGTCAGTAGTAGCTAGAAAATGGCCAACCACTTTAAGTATATGCTATTTCAGGTGGCTGTTTCTTTAGAGGTTTAATCATTATGTAATATTTTCTCTGGTCAGGACTGTTGATAGGGAAGTAGACAGCTCCATCCGCCACCTATGTGAGGGTCCATTGGACCGTGACAATGGAATCATGTGCCAATGTGAAGGGCTCTCCACTTGGCAGTACAGTAGTTAATGGAAGGGGCTGTTTGCCACTTGGTGTACAGTTGTGTGAGTTACAGCTCAGATGAGATCTGGAAGTGGAAATTCTTGACCCAGACTAATTGTCCTGTCTTTGGTTGAAAGGACTGCGACAAAAAGTCAGCCATTAAAAAGCAAGATACTGTGATAGTCCAACCTAAAGTTAAAATTCTGTAATCTCAGGTATCACTCTTGAATCAGGGAGGTATCATAGGCACTAGGCAAGCCATACCCCAAGGAAACCAGCATTACACTGTAACCATGTGTACTGTGTATAGGACTGCATATATATATGAGTTCTGCAAACGACTGCTTGTGAGCTTCTCTTTGTGGTTGGTTAAGTCTTTGTTGTGAATCATGCAAGAATCTTTGCCCTCTTAAGGAAGGTGAACATGTAAATGTGTTTGTTAACTTGCAAAGCACCTTTTGTGAATGCATTTGGACCATCATTGCTACACATCAAACCACATCCTTGGGATAAACAGGAAATCTCCAGATATTGTCCTCTTGAGAACCCACTTTAGCATTCTTTAGCCAGCCTATGCACACTCCCGCAGTCCCGGCCACTAGAGACACCTGCGCTTCTTCCTATAGTTTTCAAGCACGGCCACTGCTGCTGGATTGCAGGTTGGTAGTAACCGTGGAAATGAACAGTGTATAATGTGATGGAAAAATGAATTAAGCCAGCAAACGAAGCAATGTGGACAATCACAATACATTAGTAAATGCCTTTTATTAACTTTCTCTACATGATAAATGCCATTTGCTGAGGTGAGACAAGCCCATAAGCACATGTTCATAAGCACATGGTACAGGGTTCCACATGTTATCGACCAGTCCAGCTTTGAGCTGAGTTATGGGGGACAGAATAGTTGCTAAGCATTACACTATCAACCATACTTTTTTCAAATAAGCTAGGGAGATGTGCTCGATTCCATGCAAATGGGGTACAGGACTAATGTTCTTGTAATTAGTGGTGGTCCCAGTGGTTAGAACCCTACCAATCAGACACTTGCGGGAGATTTATCAAACTAGTGTAAAGTAGAACTGCATAAAATGTTTTGGTAAGCTCACCGGACGCAATTGTTCTGGAGCTCTGCCTGCTTCCTACCAAAAAAGCATGAACTTAATCACAAAATTATACACCACTTTTGGCTAGATCACAGAAACGATTATATTTATTAACCTATTAAAAACATACTCTCCTACCCCTTAATATTTATGTATATTATGAAATATTAAGGGGTAGGAGAGTATGTTTTTAATAGGCTAATAAATATAATCATGTCTGTGAGCTAGTCAAAAGTGGTGTATAAGTAAAGTAGAACTGGCTTAGTTGCCCATAGCAACCAATAAGTTCCACCTTTCATTTTTTACAGCTCCTTTGGAAAATGAAAGGTGGAATCTTATTGGTTGTTATGGGCAACTTAGCCAAATCTTCCCCGTTTACATACTCTCTGGAGAGGTGATATGTTCTCATTCTGAGACAACCCCTTTAAGTCAGACTTGCTACAGTATTAGTTGCCTAATATACTAGTGCATAGAAAAAATGAAGTAGCTGCCCATGACAAGCAGTAAGGTTGCTGTTTTCACTCTTTAAAGACCCTGTAAAAATGAAAGGTAAAATCATATGGGTTGCCGTGGGCAGTTGCTTCACTTTGTATAGAAACTACAACAGCCCAGGAGAAGCTAGAGCAGAGGTTGGGAGTGGTTGTCGCTCTGGCTGTTACAATAAATCACAATGGCTGTCCTCTCACTATTGCTTCCTAAGGCCAGTGTAGCACAAGGAGGGGGCATGCTTTCTTCCCTTGGGGCACACCCTGATTCTGCAGCACCTGCCTTATGGTAGCTGGAGTGCCCTTGATGTTAGGTGTTTGGATGGGTACAAGGCAGGGAGTGTAGAGTGCATTGGCCAGCGTATGGTGTAGGAGTTAGAAGACCAGGCTAGATGTAGCATAATAAGCCTCTCTTTTACTTAAGTGAAAAATGGGAGTTATAGTACATCCAACAACAATAAAGCTAAGATCCATCTGTACACAGTGCAAATACTTTCCCCAAATAGCGAGGTATGGAGGCTGGCAAAGCTGGAAGTTATGGCCCTCTTTGTACACTATCTTGCTAAAGTCTCTCTTAGTAGAATTCAGGGCTGGCAACAGCACTGTGGCAATAACAGCTGTAGTGTCTACTCAGAGATAAATGGTTTTGAAGGCACATCTGGCCAGGGCTTGTCCAAATGTGAAGGCTGTCTTAATGGTATCCCTCACTGCAGCAAAGTCTGAATAGCTGAAGTAGCAGGTTACCTTGCTGACTCCTATGCTTGGCCATATAGTTTCTAAGTTCTCCTCTTTCTTTCTTTTTCTGTTGATCTTGCACTACATTACACAGATAACACACAAATTACACATTCTCTGTAGTTTGAGTTCTAAAACGAAGGAGCATAGGTCCAGTCGTCAATCTCTCCAACTGGGGATGGGGCCATCCCACAAGTACCCTCCTACAAGAGCTGAGCCAGGATGGTTAACCCTGGCCATGCCAAAGATATCTTGCTATGCTGGGTATACATTACATAGCATGAATTAAGATTACACAACATGAAGGGACCAACCATTTGCAAATAAAACCACTTGCCCTGCTCTGGGTTACTAGAAATCTGCAGTGTGAGAAATTGGTGTCATACATTTCTCAAGTTGGTAGATTCTTTGAATAGTACCAGCATGTCAACTCCCCTGGCTTCACCAGGACATATCATATTCTGACTATTCTCCTCCAGTCATGTCATATATAGTTTTCACCCAGTTCACAGGCAGAGGACACATTTAATAAAAAGCTAAACTAAACATCGCCAGATAAATCCAATAGATATTGGTCTCTATGTTTACCCTCTGCTGCACCAGGTCCTGAAACCATCCAGCACTAGGACTTAGTGTATGGTGGTGCACCCAAAATTCTGATGCTGGGCAGCATCAGGACCTGGTACAGTGGTGCTCAGAGCTAAACAAGATCTGGAAGTGAGGAGGGAATGTATATAATCTGGTTTGCTGTTGTCATATGTTGATTGGGATACCTAAAGTGTTGGAAGTTCTGCTTACTGTTGGTGTAACAAAATGTCTGTTTAAAGAAGTTTTCCAGGAGTACAATATTGATGACCTCTCCCCAGGTTAGGTCATAAATATCAGATTGATGGGGGTGAGACTACTGGTACCAGTACTTTGATGACCCCAGCATTTTCTGCCAGTGACATCATATTAATTGGTCACATGGCCTATGTGCAGCTCAGTCCTAGTCAAGTGAATGGGCTTCAGCTGCATTACCAAGCACAACCACTATACAATGTATGGGCTATCCTAGGAATTGGTTGTCAATATTGTATTCCTGGAAAACCCCTTTAAAGTCATGTATATTGATTTTAATTTTTATCAGACATCACATAGAATGGATTACAACATGGGAAACATGGGTTTCTTTCACATTTATATGAGTTTTTAAATTCTCAGGACATGTTCTTAGTTATTTTGAATTGATGTTTATTGAAGTCTATAGTTTGTCGTTTATGAGACATCCGGAAGATTAAAAAATTAATCACAGATGCCTGTGGCTGACCTGTTGCATGTGCACTTGGCAGCTGAAGACATCTGTGTTGGTCCCATGTTCATATGTGCCCGCATTGCTGAGAAAAATGAAGTTTTAATATATGCAAATGGAACTCTAGGAGCAATGGGGGCCGTTGCTGTAACATCGAGAGGCATAGCTCTTTCTGTAATTTCCTTTTTACAGGTAGACCCCAAGGAGTTGGCATTCTCTTCCCTCGGATTAACCTGTTTTGGCCTTGGTTGACAATTTCTTTTCTGCTTTGGGTCTGTTGTAATGATAAACCAGACAAAGCAGCATATGCCAAAAGTAAACTAGGTAGTTGGCCTGTAGAGGAGTTTTGTTCAGAGTTTAGGAAGTAGTGCATTGCTTCTGGTTGGAACGCTCCCACATTAAGGTGTCAGTTTCGTGGGGTCATCCTGAGACCTTAAAGAATTTGCTGGTCAGCTGACTTACACTCAATACCATATACAAGACTATGACGCCTGTTGCACGTTTGGATCATCTCAGGGAACGTAATAGGGAATGTGTGGTTTCGCCGAGTCCCAGGTACACTCCTGATTTGGTTACTACTCTCCTGTACAGCATCCTGACCTGGAAGATCCTATGCAGCTTGGTTCCACCTCTTTCTCCTTGGAACAAAGAAATCTCAGAAGACACCAGGGATTGCAGTACTAATAATCACTGGGTCAAGTCGTGTCCCAAATGCCCTTCGCAGGATATGGAGACAAAGTCAAGAGAGGCTGGGAAAAGGTACTTGGATAAAAAAGGTATGTTTCGAAGAGGTCATGTTTCCAAGATAATTATGTTACCTACTGTATTTGCATTCAATTTCTTTATCTCCACTGCTCTGTCCTGTTCAGGTGACGGCAATTGATTCTTCTAATCTGGGGACAGATGGTATTAAATTCTGTATTCCTGAGATTACTATGTCACTTTAAAGTTTGTTCATTTCTGGTTATGAGAGACCTACCTGTTGATATCTTGCTAGGAATACATTGGTTACAGGTTCACAATTCTGTTATTAATTTGGAAACAAGGGAATTAAAAAGTTAGGGTAAAGATTGTGCTAATCATCTCTCTACGATATCTATGAACTTGCAGCTAATGATTCCTCTGCAGTTGTCTAATCCCATTAACGAGTTTCAAGATGTGTTTGTTGAACCTAGTTCTAATTTTCTCCTGCCACATAGAGCCTATGACTGTGCTATTAACTTGTTTCCGGACTTGATTCCAGCGCATTTTTGACATATCAGGTTTAGAACATCGGGTCATGAAAGGCTACATTAAAGAAAGTCTGGTAAAGAGTCATATCAAACTGCAATTTCTCCTATGGGGCAGGATTCTTTTTTATTAAGAAAAAGGATGGTGATGTCAGACCATGTATTGACTACCGGGAGCTTAATAAGATCACTGTCAAAAATGCTATCCTTTGCCTTTGATACTGGTCCTCTTTAACTAGATTCAGGGAGCTAAATGTTTCACCAAATTAGACCTTCAGTGGGCTTATAACCTCATCCACTTCAAGGAGGGGGATGAGTGGAAAACAGCCTTCAATACCCTGGTGAGACACTTTAAATATTTGGTGATGCCATTTGGTTTAAGCAATGCCCCTGCCGTATTTCAAAATTTGGTGAACAATTTGTTTTGAGAATGTGTAGGAAAATTTTTGGTCATCCATTTAGATGATATTTTAGTGTATTCCTCTGATTTGAATTCACATGTTAAGGCTGTCCTAGAACAGATACTGCGTGACAATGTATTATCTGTTAAGTTAGAAAAATGCCTGTTTTGTGTCAAAGAGGTACCATTCTTGGGATATATCATATCCACAGATTCTTTTTGCAAGGACCCAGTTGAAGTCCAGGTGATTAAGGACTGGGTTTAACTTGAGTATCTCAAAGCTTTGAAGCAATTCTTGGGCTTTGCCAACTATTATAGAAAATTTATTAAAAAGATTTCTGTTGTTGATAAAGCTCTCACAAGGTGCAGATGTTGCTAATTGGAAGTCGGAAGCTGCAATTTCTTTTGAGACACTAACGAAATGTGTTTTCTAAGCCCCCATTCTTACCCGACTGGATCAGAATGGACCTTTCATTGTGGAGGTCGATGCTTCTGAGGTGTGAGTGGGGGCGGTTATGGTTCTACCTTCACCTCTTGAAGCTATATGCTTATGCTTATTTCTCTAGAAAATGTTCTGCTATGGAAGCTAACAATTACATTGTCAATTGAAAGCTTTTAAGCTATTAAGTGGACTTTTGAAGAATGGCGTCATATTCTAGAGAGGCATGGGCACCAGGTAGTGGTCCCTACTGAACACAAAAATCTGACATTTCTGCAGTCTGCCAAAAGACTCTCAACCCTAGCCAGGCACGTTGGGCTTTGTTTTTTACATGCTTGACTTTGTTGTTACCTACAGGCCAGTTTCCAAGAACATCAAGGCTGATGCTTGTCTAAAAGCTTTTGTGTAAAGGTCCTTTTACACGGGCCGATTATCGGCCGAAAAAGCGTTCCTAGGAACGGTAGTGCCGATAATCGGCCCGTGTAAAAGTGGCCCTAATCAGCCGACGAACGAGTAAAACGCTCGTTCATCGGCTGATTGGATCTTTTGGTTTGTACAAAAGATCCAATCTGTCGGGCGCACATCACCCTGTGTAAACAGGCGATGTGCGCCTGACAGTATGGAGCTTCCCGGCCACATGAGTGATACAGCGATCACTCGTGCGGCCCGGCGCTCGATTCATCGGGCCGTGTAAAGGCTCCCTGCATGAGCGCCGATGTCGCTGATCGGCGCTCGGGCAGGGAGACACATCGGCCCGTCTAAAAGGGCCTTTACTCAAGACCCGAAGTCTGAGCCTGTTCCGAGTTTACCTGCAGGAATTGTGGATTCTGCTATTTCTTCTGATCTGGCTTCCAAGATCTCCACTAATCAGATTCAGGTACCTGAGGGTACTCCTGCAGGTACATTCTTTGTCCTGGAAGGGTTTCATGCCCCTTTATTGTCTGAGTTACATGACTCTGTGTTTAGTGGACATCTGGGTATTGAGGGCACTATTAGGTTGGTTTCTAGATATTATTTGTGGCCTATGATGTCTAAAGATATTCGGACATACGTTTCGGAGTTTGAAATCTGTACCAGGTCCAAAACACCCAGATCTCTGGAAAGCTGTGTCCGTTGCCTATTCCCAAGAGGCCTTGGTCAAACATCTCTGTGGATTTTATCACGGATCTTCCATGATGGTGGTGGTGGACAGGTATCCCCAATTCTGTTCCTTTAAGCAAACTTTTTTTCAGCTAACGAATTATCATAAGGTATTTTTAGATCATATTGTTAAGATCCATGGTATTCCTGAAAATATTATGTTTGACAGAGGCATTAAATTTGTTTCAAGGTTCTGGAAATGATTTTTTAATCCTCTCATTTTCGTCAGCCTTCCACCCGGAAACTAAAAGGCAGACTGAAAGGCAGAACCAGAGTCTAGAACAATTTCAGAGCTGTTACATTGCTGACAATCAAAGTGTCGTAACGTGTCATTGGCTGAACTAGCCATTAATAATCGTCTTAGCTCTACCAATACTTTGCTGTTTTTCTGTAATTATTGCTTCCCCCTCGTGTGTGCTCGTTTAGGTCTTCAGTTTCTGATAATCCAGAGATGAAGGTTGTATTTGACAAACTGTGCACAGTCTGGGCCCTGGTTCATATGAACCGTAGGTATTCCCAAAAAAGAAGAAAAGAGAACCGCTAGCATAAAAAAATCTCAAGGGGCTTGTTCCTATACACTTGAATAGGAAGGAGATGTCCCAATGAAGTAAATGGGACAGCTTGTAGTTACACCTGCTCACTAGGAGATGCTGGGTGTCAGACCCCCGCCAATCTGATATTAATAACTAATGATGAGTTAATTGACTTCAGATAAAACATCCAAAGTCGATTCGCATAATACTTCATGTAATAGCTTCATAAATTAATTTTTACTATAAGAAATAATTTTCCGAACTCTGGTTCAGTTTCAAGTGGTACCTTGGAACTGAACCCGAGTTTGGGAAATGGTTTTTTACAGTAAAAATAAATTTATAAAGTTATTACATGAAGTCTCACAAGACTTTGCGAAGTAATAACTTCAGCTCATCAGAGTCAATATATTCTAATACTGTACGGAGTTCCCGCTCCATACAGTTTTAGAACTAAGTTTTATGCAAATTGACTTTGGATGTTTCATCTGAAGTCGATTCACTCATCCTTAGTTATTAATATCAGATAGGCGGGGGTCCCACATACGGCATCTCCACTTATCAGCTTGTTGTAATTACACCTATTAAAAACCTATCCTGAGGATATTAAAATGCCGGAAAAACCCTTTAAGCTTTTGAATAGTACACTTAATTCCTAGACAGGCTCTTTGTTTTGAAGTACAGCACACCCAGACAGAAGCCCCATGGACTCCAGTGGGTCACCTGCTACAACTCAGGTGTGAAATAATAATTATTCATGCACACTTAACTAAATACTACATACATATATAAAAAAATTTATCCAATTAATATTTCGGTAGAAAAGTTTAAAGGGAGTCTGTTACCTTCAAAATTGGTTTTAAAGCAAGTATACCATCATGTAAGGTGTCCCAAAATATAACTATATATTTTTTGTGAAAATTTTAACTCCTATGAAATGCTTCTTTTTAGTGATATGCAAATAAGGTTTTCAGAGCACTGTGGAAGGAGTTGCTCCATTTGGTGGACCATTGCTAACACTGCCCAGGACATCTCTTTTTCTCTCTCTCTTTTGTTTGATTGACAGCCCCTGAGAATTCAGAGCTGGTAACATTGACAGAAGGCATGCCAGTTTGATGACACAGGGCATGCCAGGTGCACACAACATAATGGGCCCGTGCACCAATGCAGGGTGGTATGCTGGCTTTGAAACTGATTTTGGAGATGGCAAAATCCCTTTAATATAATTTGTACTTTTATACAAGTTATAACTATACTCCATCATATATTCGGGCATGTACACATGTATTGCATCTCAGCTTCAAGTCTAAAAGAATCCAGTTATTGTTGTAGTCCGAAATAAGATTTTCCGTAAGGTTTGCTATTTATAAAATTTCCATGCCAAAAAAATTCCATATCTTTTGAATATTATTTATTTTAGCTTTAATGCATCTATACATTAATATAATGTTTCCTCATGTGTTATACCTCTACAGAACATGAGTTATTTATTTCCTTAAATATTAGGAGTGAATTAGAGTAAAATCTGAAGGTCAGTGGAAGTGTCCCTTAGAGTATTCCTGTACGGCTTATCTATTTCTCCCATTCCTATTTTGTCTTGGGAGGATAGAATAGCCAATTGTGAAGAATAGAAGCTTCCGAATAGCACAGTGCCATCCCTCATTAAACTTCCTTTATACTCCTCTTTTAAAGAAGCTGTCAAGTTCTATTCTATGTCTGACAGGAAAGGCCAAATCTGCAGTACAGGAAGCCAAGAGCACATACGCACGCACACAGAAAGAAACTTTTTGTGTGACTGTTGTACCAAGGCGGCATAGAAGAATTTTAGAATCATGTAATTTACTCTGGAGGCATTTACTGTACATAGCCAATAGTGATGGTAATTTCCCTTATTGTTGGAGTGAAAAGATAACCATCAGTCAGTTGTCAATTGGTCAATTGCTGAAGTGATGAAAAGACTGGTAGGAACAATCACGTCTGGGGCTATCTGGACTATTTGGGGTCTTTAGGAAAATATGGGCTCTGGATTTTATGGCACATCAAGCAAAGGCACAGATCTGTAAATAAATCGGCAAATATTCCACAGTGGATATATTGAAGAGCAGTCATTTGCATCATTCCTGTCATTACATAAGCTAGACTTTTTTGTCTATTTTTTTGTATTCTTAATATTAAAGCATATGTAGCAGTGTTATGTTGTCTATGGGCAATGTTACATTAAAATTTACTGTATGTTATTTTTGGCAATTATCAAACGCTTTGTATAAAACTGTCCTAGAAAATGACAGCATGAATATCAATATATTCTTTAGATTGACTAGTTTATGCATCCTTTATTAATATTCATGATACTCCATCCAGCAGCTTACTGCTATTAAAAAGAGTGTTACATCACCCTCTTCTTCAAACTGTATGGAGATACTCTCAACCCAGGCTATTATACTCTCTTTACAATTTCCCTTAACAGTTTTATTTTAATTAATCCCTTGTTCTTTTTTTTTCTTTTTTTTAAGTGTTGCGATGTTATTGATTTTAGGTTTCTGCTCTTTTGGCTGTGGTAGGTAATAAAAAGGATTACAGGCCTCCAGAAGGACGAGATATCATCAGCCTGTAATCCAGCCCGCGGTTTCCTAGATACCGTATTGTCTATTCTGTTCCGCTATGTGAAAAATGTTGAATATCAACAATGGGTTTCAGTGCTGTATTGTTGAGTTTTGTATGAACTAATCTTCCTTCACTAAAAAAAAAAAAAAAAAAAAAAAAACTACAGCTTTGGACAAAGTCTATAGCCAGTGCATTTGTAACTCCCCATGCACAGGGTCTGACTGTGCAGGCAGAAGACATTTTGCTCATTTGCTCTGCTCTTTCTTTTAGCTCCTCTGCTCTCAGGTGTCTTTACCTCTTGCTTTTCCCCACCTGCATGGGCATTTTTTCGGGGGAAAGTCCCTGGACATAACAGCTGTTGTAGGCCCGGCTGACAGAGACTTGTCCAATGACTGGAAGGTAAGCCTTTTCTACACACCTCTGGCGTGTCACTGGTTAACAGTAGGAGACTGTTCATCAAACTCTTTGATATTACTCTGGGGCTGGCATAACTTTAACGCAATATATTTCCACTGAAAATTGGCAATGCGTATGTCGACGTACCTAATTAACCTCTATTTTATGGGTTTTATGCTATTAGTCAGAAGGTCCAATAAGTAGTTACTTCTGAAGATCAAGGAGGTGTTAGATCTTTTCCTTCTGACCATGCCTGCATAAGTTCTAATAATAATTGCTGCTGTTTATTTCCATGCATGTCATATGGAGGGGGTGGGGAAACATAAAATTAATAATTAAGTGAAACACAATTTTGATTGCTTTGATAATAAGTGCTTATAACTGAATCCTCGTTCTCTGTCTACTATGACATTAACCATCTCCTGGCTGATTGAGGATGACCAGGACTTGTCTAATATTCCAATGTCATACACACTGACATGATAAATATTACTCATGGTGAATGCATGTTTTCCATGCTGACACTCAGCTGTAGCTATATGTAATGCTCCCTCTCAAAGTTCCATAAATGATTGTCTCCCAGATAATCGCTTTGTAATGGATGCAGACAATTGAATTAGTGCCCTGCTGAAGATTGACTATTCTTACCTCGGTACTTTAATCTCACTTACTCTAAAATCCATGAATTGAAAGGAAGTGCAGATAAGAGTTGCTTAAATCTGCATTTAGTGCCATGCAATGATGGCCCCCTATGAAACCACTTCAGATCCTGTGCTTGCGGTGGTGAGCCTGAATTTTCTCCTTCCTTGCGCATTATTGTCAGTCAATTATGAAATGGAACTGAACCAGAAAATCTGGTACAGTCTGGTAATTAGTACAAAGGGTTTCCAGTCTAGTGTAAAGGCAGAGATGCAAGAGCCCCAGCAGCTACAGATACAGTTTTGATCAGCCTGGACACTACTTTTCATTCTGCTTGATTACATCTTAAGATACTGGCTCCATCCCTACAGGTCTGCTTCAGATGCAGTAGTACTTGCAGGCCTACTTTCTCTTTATTGCCTCTCTCTCTCTCTATATTTTTTTTTTTTTTGGGAGGTGCGCCCTCTCTTCTCACAATCAACCCTTTTAACTCATCTCACATAAGTATTGATGGCTTATACTACAGAGAAAACCTTTATGATCTCTCCAGAATTCAAAATTTAGGGTGTCTTCTATTACTCTATATATTGCTTTAATTTCCATATCAGTGCCTGAGCCTTATGCAATGAATACTGGCTTTTGTTGCTGTGGGCGGTTTTTTCATGGCTACTATGTAATTTTAAATATTCCGAATACCAATAGGTGTAAAACTTCCCTTTGCAGTGTTTCATAAAATGTTTCTGTCATCTGGTTGGTAAAGCCTTCAGCTTATATTTCTATGGTTATTGCTATAATAAAATATAATTTTTTAAAATTGGATTGATGTTTCTGTTTCCATAGCTAAGAGAAAACCCCAAGTATTCAGCAGCTCCCACATGCAGTCTCAGCATCACTGCATAATTCCTTGTATTGTAATCCAACTCCAGGTAGTACTATACCGCTAAACCTGTCAATGTAATAAACTGCTCAGCACATCCACATTGTTTTAACAAGCGAACACACCAGATTAGTATGCAGACATAATTCATTTTACATGTTAATCTAGAGTTTAATTAATGTGTCATATTGTAAATGAAACATATGGTTCGGTGATATACATATTTATGTTTGATATTTTCCCTGACATTTTGCAATGCTTCATCCTTTGTAGACTTCTTCCAGTCCCGTGTGATAGTGCTGAGACTAAGATGAGTTCCAGGTCTCTGTTACATATCCGGTTATTTAAATTCACTTTGAATGAATTAAATTGGAGATTGTGTTCCCTATTTATTTTATTCTGGATCAACCAATCAACAATAAAGCTAAAATATTGTAGATTGATAAAAGGAAGCCTTTGTTTGTTAAACTATCTATAGCTTTTGATTTTTTTAACACTTGATCCTTTATTTGTTTCCATTGCTGGCCAATCAAAATGTTTTCCTAGGACAAAATAAATTCCTTGAAGGTCTTCGACAATGCCAACAATTCTAAGTGCTAAGCAATAGATGTTATCACATGAATATATAAGTATGCATTTTACTCCCATTGGGATATGAGCCATGAACCAGATGTCACAAAAGGGTGAAATCATATAAACATATATCATCTACCTGCAAACTTGCATTGTTCACTTATGAAGACTTGTCATAACTCATGATTATGTTGTAATTAGCTGGAGACAAAGAATCTGTAGAATGCACTGTGACAGAAAGACTCCTACTCTTCTGAATTGGACATGATGATGTCAATTTGTAACATGAAGCCCATTTCCATCAGTTTGACTAAACATGAGTTACTGTCTACTTAGGCTTGTCTCAGAACATTCCACCAAAGCATGAAGAGGGGTCACACAATGTCATGTGTCAGGCTGGAGTCATCTACTGTCAAGCTATGGAAAGTTTGTCAGCATAGCCCATGTAATAGAATTTAGCTATGGGATATCAAATGTATTTATCAGCCAGTTTTTATATATGGCGCCAACATGTTCTGCCTCTGTTCCTATGGAGCTCACAATCTAATTTCCCTATCTCGAGATAGGTCTAGGAAAGAGAGGTCTAGATAAGACAAAGTCTATGTCTAAGTAATAGGTCTAGGTAGAGAAAGTCTAGGTCCAAAGGTGCTTAATTACTAGGCTACTCTCCCAAATGTATGTGCGCCATCAGCCAAAGTAATATCTGAAATATATTGTGTTCATAACTACATATTTACCAAGTCTTCTCCGTTCAGTATTGCTGGTGGTTGATACAACTCCTCTAACCCAGGTTTACTAATCCCCAAAAATGTAAATCTCCAGCAAGTGTAGAAAAGTCAAAAGAATCATTTCTATTGCTGATTCCTTAGTAAAGATACCCTGCAAAATAAGGATTAAATGCTCCTTTTGCTAAGCCAGATAAGGCTGTATGGTTTTTGCAAACTGTAGAATTTAATTAGCTATATAAATGCCGGAATGACAAATAAGGTGCTATTGTCTTGATATCTCTCCAGGAATTGGTCTTTTAAAGTAAATTTGCTGTATTAATCACCTAAAAATATTTTTGATCGCTGAATTAATAGCTTCAGGCTGCACCAGGTACTCATTGGCATAGGTGATTGCCTCTTAATTACTGTATGGACGCTTTCTATTCACTCTTATTAATTCATGTTTTCTGGCAAAATCCCAAAAGGCAGCCTTCCCCTATATCTCCTAATTACTTCTGTAATTGAATTTGCCCACTTTTTCAAGCCTATTTTTCTAACCTGACTGTATGTATTCATTCTTTATTGTATCTGTCTTGTGTCGGTTTTCAGCAAGCAGAAAGTACATTGATTCTTTCTCCGTTTCTCATTAATTTTCAAGAGCTTTGCTACATGTCTGTTTTTCTCAGCCTGTCAGTCCTATTGCTTAGTCCAAAGAAGATGCCTATTATTTAAGGTTAGGTAAAATAGGCTGAAGTTAATTAATTCATTACTAACTCAGAGCCAATTACTACAGGATTCATTTACTTATGCACTTGTTAACAAGACACAAATAAAGGAAAGGCCAATGACAAATGGACATCCTTCAGAAGGTGACCAGGCCCGGCACAGTGATAACGCACCTGGGAATTTATCTTGTGTGTATCTAAGGTGACAGTTTTTGTTCCATTGTGTTTCAGATACTGTTTAGAGCACAATGCTTCCTATAGGACATGATTACATATTATATAAATTCATATCTACACAGCACACACTTGGTAGCTGACCTAAGTTTATATATGAGTCTTTTCATTTAATTATTTGTATCTAACTTTATATCACAGTACAGAAGGAGATATAAGACTTGTCCTATTTTTATCAATATCATAAACTATGTACAGTGGTCCCTCAGGTTACAATATTAATTGGTTCCAGGATGACCATTGTATGTTGAAACCATTGTAAGTTGAGTAATCGGTTCTAAAGCCCCAAAATGTCATTCAAGATAAGAGAAAATGAAGATTTAAGAAAAATAAGCAGATAACTAAGACAGATAAACCAAGTCCTTACATATAACAGTCAGAAATAGCTTCTAACTAGCAACTTATACAGCTATTTTACCAGAGAAGTGGCACTGATTGGTTGGATCTGCGTCTGAGGCATTGTATGTTGAGTCTGGTTTCAACTTATGATGGGTCAGAAAAGACCATTGTATGTTGAAAATATTGTATCCTGAGGCCATTGTATCTTGAAGGATCACTGTATTAGGCATTACTTCTCCAAAAACATTAGATCTCACGTCGAAATTCTGACAATGTTTTCTTCTACAAATTGTTGATATACACTATATATTTATACAGTACAGACCAAAAGTTTGGACACACCTCCTCATTCAAAGAGTTTTCTGTATTTTCATGACTATGAAAATTGTAGATTCACACTGAAGGCATCAAAACTATGAATTAACACATGTGGAATTATATACTTAACAAAAAAGTGTGAAACAACTGAAAATATGTCTTATATTCTAGGTTCTTCAAAGTAGCCACCTTTTGCTTTGATTACTGCTTTGCACACTCTTGGCATTCTCTTGATGAGCTTCAAGAGGTAGTCACCTGAAATGGTATTCCAACAGTCTTGAAGGAGTTCCCAGAGATGCTTAGCACTTGTTGGCCCTTTTCCCTTCACTCTGCGGTCCAGCTCACCCCAAACCATCTCGATTGGGTTCAGGTCTGGTGACTGTGGAGGCCAGGTCATCTGGCGTAGCACCCCATCACTCTCCTTCTTGGTTAAATAGCCCTTACACAGCCTGGAGGTGTGTTTGGGGTCATTGTTCTGTTGATAAATAAATGATGGTCCAACTAAACGCAAATCGGATAGAATAGCATGCCGCTGCAAGATGCTGTGGTAGCCATGCTGGTTCAGTATGCCTTCAATTTTGAATAAATCTCCAACAGTGTCACCAGCAAAGCACCCCCACACCATCACACCTCCTCCTCCATGCTTCACGGTGGGAACCAGGCATGTAGAGTCCATCCGTTCACCTTTTCTGCGTCGCACAAAGACACGGTGGTTGGAACCAAAGATCTCAAATTTGGACTCATCAGACCAAAGCACAGATTTCCACTGGTCTAATGTCCATACATTGTGTTATTTAGCCCAAACAAGTCTCTTCTGCTTGTTGCCTGTCCTTAGCAGTGGTTTCCTAGCAGCTCTTTTACCATGAAGGCCTGCTGCACACAGTCTCCCCTTAACAGTTGTTGTAGAGATGTGTCTGCTGCTAGAACTCTGTGTGGCATTAACCTGGTCTCTAATCTAAGCTGCTGTTAACCTGTGATTTCTGAGGCTGGTGACTCGGATGAACTTATCCTCTGCAGCAGAGGTGACTCTTGGTCTTCCTTTCCTGGGGCGGTCCTCATGTGACCAGTTTCTTTGTAGCGCTGGTTTTTGCGACTGCACTTGGGGACACTTTCAAAGTTTTCCCAATTTTTCGGACAGACTGACCTTCATTTCTTACAGTAATGATGGCCACTCGTTTTTCTTTACTTAGCTGCTTTTTTCTTGCCATAATACAAATTCTAACAGTCTATTTAGTAGGACTATCAGCTGTGTATCCACCTGACTTCTGCCCAACACAACTCATGGTCCCAACCCCATTTATAAGGCAAGAAATCCCACTTATTAAACCTGACAGGGCACACCTGTGAAAACCATTTCAGGTGACTACCTCTTGAAGCTCATCAAGAGAATGCCAAGAGTGTGCAAAGCAGTAATCAAAGCAAAAGGTGGCTACTTTGAAGAACCTAGAATATAAGACATATTTTCAGTTGTTTCACACTTTTTTGTTAAGTATATAATTCCACATGTGTTAATTCATAGTTTTGATGCCTTCAGTGTGAATCTACAATTTTCATAGTCATGAAAATACAGAAAACTCTTTGAATGAGAAGGTGTGTCCAAACTTTTGGTCTGTACTGTGTATATATATATATATATATATATATATATATATATATATATATATATATATAGTCCAGTGGTATTTTAGAACAATAATGCCTGATGCAGAGTTGCATTATCATGGAGAACTTGGGTCAGGTGGAAAACTCAAGCATCAGTAGTTTCCTTCACTTATCATATGTGGTTTCATAATGCCGATGTGATATAGCAGTATTTCAGAAAGTTGCAACTTTTACTAAGGGAGAAGAACTGTAAGACCAATTTAGCCTGTTCTATAGGTACATCTTCATTGAGTGTGTGTAGAACTGCATGTACAAAACTGTATTGGGTGTTAAAGAGGACCTATCACCTTTCCTGACATGTTTGTTTTAGAAGCTACCTGAATTCCCTATAACAATTCTGGAACATCTTTGCGTATAATTCTAAGCTGTTCCATACCTCTATTAGCCCTACCAGAAGTTTATAAATGTTTTGCCAACAATCTGCAATGAAGGTCCATCTTGGAGTTAGCAGTTAGGAGTATGTCCCTGCACAGTCTGACACTGTCCAATCAGTGCTGCCAGTAGTGTTTTGTGCAACTGGGTAACACCCAGTTGAATCTTTATTGCAGACTGCTGGCAAGTCATTCATAACCTTGAAGTAGCAATAATAGAGGAACATCACAACTCAGAGTCATAAAAATAGATGCTCCAGAATTGTTATTACATGGCGGATGTAAGTAGTTACTAAAACAGACGTGTCAGGAGAGGTGACAGGATCTCTTTAATACAGTGAGGCTATATATAAACATAGTTACATAGTTGCATAGTTGATGAGGTTGAAAAAAAAGAGACACAGGTCCATCTAGTCCAACCTTCAATTCTTCCTGTGTTGATCCAGTGAAATGTAAAAACAGATGCCTCATGCACACGAAAGTATGTACTTTGTGGTCCACAAATTATGGATCCACAAAATATGGATATCATCCGTGTTGCATCTGCATTTTTTGTGGAGCCATTGAATGGTCCGCATTTTGTGGCCAAGTATAGGACATGTTCTATCTGTTTCACGGAACAGACATACGAATATGAAAGCACATTAATCATCCATGTGCTTTCCGCATTTGTATGTCAGTTCCGCAAAAATATACAATATGCCCGCAAAATGCAGACCAATTGAAGTTAATGGACCAATTGAAGTTAATGGGTCCGCAAAAAAATGGGAATGGCACATAGACCACATTCGCACTTTGCGTATTCGTGAATGGACGCGGTTGTGTGCATGAGGCATTAGAGGTACAAAATTCCTTCCTAACTCTACATACAGCAATCAGAATTAATCCCTGGATTAACATCCCCAGTAATCTAGTACTCATACTCTGCAATATTTTTACTTTCAAGAAGGGCATACTGGCTCTTCTTGAACCTGTTCTTGGAGTCAACCAGGGGCGTCGCTAGGGCATTTTATCCAGGGCCAGGGCCCCGAATCAAACTGCCCCGAACCCCAGGACTGGCTGGCAGCTGCGCAGTGCTGCACTGCGATATTACCTCTATCAAGCATGAGCTCAGCTTATGTTACATTGATTCTCCTGGGCTGGCTCAGCTTAGTTTACTTCACTCGCTGGGGAAGGACCTCCGGACGTCACACTATTATGTGACATATCTAGGTCACATGGGTCGGCAGCCGGCACGCTCTGCAGTAGGAAGGTTATGGATGGCTGTTCAGCAGCCTTTATAGCAGTGAGAAGGGATAGAGGATCTGTCTGCCTGAGAGGTAGATGTGAATCCTGTGGAGGGGCAGACAATTCTATGAGGTGGGATTGTATGATGGAGGAAGGGGGGGCAGCTGTGTGGGATTGTATGATGAGGGGGCAACTGTGGGCAGGGGCGGACTGGGAACTTAAAGTGGCCCTGGAAAAAATACTAAAAGTGGCCCCATTTTGTAGTTGACTCCAAATTGATGGAAGTCAGAACCAACACAAGTAGGCAGAGCCAGCAATACCATATTGTGGTAAATTATACTACCCCAACAGAGTCAAAATACTGCTGCCAACAGCACAAAATACCCCAAAAACTTCCACTGGCTGGCTATGAGGAGCGCCCAGGTGGCCCCCTGGGCATCAGCCCACCGGGAAATTTCCCTGTAAGGTCTATGGCCAATCCGCCCCTGACTGTGTGGGATTGTATGCTGGGGGGCGACTGTGTGGGATTGTATGCTGGGGGGACAACTGTGGGGGATTGTATGATGAGGGGGCGACTATGTGGGATTGTAGGGGGGGGCGACTGTGTGGGATTGTATGGGGGAGGGGCAGCATTCTGTTTTGCATTCCATCATAATAGACGTCTATGCACATTTCAACACAGTGGGCTTGTGCCCCGGATGTTTTCAGACCCTAGCAATGCCCTTGGAGTCAACTATCACAAAATCTTGTAACAGAGAGTCCCATAGTCTGCTTGTACAATAAAAAAAATCCTCATTTATGTTATACAGTAGTATACAGAGACTTTTTTCATGCAACAGAAGTGAATATTGGATTGAGACATGACAGCATCCATCAAGGAAGTATGTGGTCCACCATACAGTGAGCTATCCAGTTCCAAGCTGCTCAATCTATTATCATAAGCCTAAATGCCTATTGTGTGCATGAGGCCTAAATAACCAGTATGATGAGATAATACATACGTTGCATATATAAACACCACAGTTGCCACAGTTTCCTGCATAAACTGATTGCTACATGAGGATTTACACACATTAATTCTTCTCACCATCTGACAGATTATGACTTCTTGGCCAAAACAGGACAAAAAATGGGCCATTGATCAGAAACGTACAGTATATGTCATCTCTAGGATGTGTGAATGTAAATCAATGACAATCCCTTTATGGGCAATTTTAATGTTTTCTTTTTCTCTTTTTGCTACCATGGGAACAAATTTACTCTAAAAATCATCCCCATTATAGTAAAATACTTTCACATCTAAATGCGGAGCAGAGACAAACGTTCTGATAATGAATTGTAGGAGTACCTGTCTGATCATGGTGCACATTGCTGTATGTTTCATAACTTCTTTTCTTTCAGTAGTAATTTTTCTTGTTCTACTTCATTATTCAGGTATAATAGTCTCATAAAGTTCTTTGCAGATATAAAGATAGGACATTATATAAGGTCTCCACAGATAGGATGTGTTGTGTTGCACAGCACTTGGATCCTGGGTTCTTCTAATCTGACCAGGAGCATCTGCATGACATTTCTACATTCTCCCTAATATTTGCATGGGATTTTCTTCCTCCTACACTAAATAACGCCCTGGTTAATTGCCTACTTATGAAATTGTCCTTATTATGAGTGTGTCTGAAATTAGAATGTGAACTTCTCTAGGGACTGGGACTAATGAGAGTGATGAGCGATGTAAGATATATCAATACAAAAAAAAATAAATTAAAGAATATATTAAGATTAGAAAAATGATTAAAAAATACTTTCCTGGATAGGTATGAACATAATAAATGTATTTACAGGGTGTAACATACAATGCATTTTATAATACACCCATAGCACTCTAGAAAATTGAAGATTCTATTATTGTTTTCTGTACGCAACCATATACAACATACAATAACCATTAAAGAAATATGGAACGTAAGAAAAATCCTTTTATATCTTGCTTTCCTTCCTGACTTATATTTGTGAAAATGTTTCTAATAATCTATGTGGGAATTGCTATGTAAGCAATTTTCAAGCATATCTGTATTGGTTCCATAGAAGTGAACCCACGCTTTAAGACGCAGATTTGGGAACCATACCCTCTGTAGTGTAATACCAGATACTTTCAGTAGAGTCTCTGCACAATAGACACCATCAATCTTCTCCCTCTGTTGTATTCACCCAGAGTAAAAGCACTCATTTAGCAACCACACATTTGGTACATTTAAATGGAAGATGAAGCATTAAATGGCAGTACTTAGTTTCATGTTATATTAAATGCTAAGGATACATTTATATTTTAAGGATGAGCTGCCATGCAAATCATTTTAGGATGAGTGAATTTAATATAGGATTATCAGCTGAAATATAGATGTCACATCCCATTTATTAATGTAAACCGCCTATAATATTACAAATTAATAACCCTTGAAGTATTTTATCAGGCATGTAGAACTAAATAGAGGAAAAACTTCATACTGTGCTGAACAGTGAGGCAAATGACTTAAATTCAACTCATTTCTTGTACGTCTATACTTTTAATGTCATCTACTCGAAAGCACAATCTGGCTTGTCGTGATTTCCCTAAAATGGGCAATTACTTCCATGTGATTTATCTAGATGTTGCTTAGGAAGAGAATATTAAGTCTACATCCATTCATGATGTTTTCATCTATTAAAATGCAATATGGTTGTTGTGGATGAATTTTTGGTGCACTAAAGAAAAAACATACATTCCGTTTTTTCATGGGTAAATTCTTGTTATACAAAATCTACTTGAGATTCCCTGTTAATATAATAATAGATATTATAGAAGCATGATGCAAACTTGGGCGCCACATTACATGATCTTTTGAATTTATCATAGTCAAAAAATGAAATAAAAGATTTGATACTGTATGTGGAAAAGTTGGGTGCCTAACAGAGCCTGTATGGAGTCCTTGAGGTTGCAGAAGACACTTGAAGTGCCCCCATTTGGCAACATATTCTTTGCAAAAAGCAAAATATAATTCTCCAAATACATACTTGGTGGCTGTAGTCAAAGGGTCAATCAGTTCACAGCCTTTGATTCCACAAAGACTTAGGGTCCTTTACCCAGGCTGAAGAAAGTGGGTACTGATCAGATATGAGGAAGTTCATTCCTGATAGAGATGAGTGAATCGATTCTAAACTAATCAAATTTGATCCAAATTTGTCAAAAAAAATTAGGAATTAATTTGGGCAAATTTCTCAAAATAGCATTATCTATTTTTCAGATCAGAAAAAAGGAAAGATGGCGGATCACATGACTTCAGAAGGTGTCTGTGGGTATACACACCAGCAGGCATTTGCCACTAAAAAGTGAATTTTTTTATGACCGTTAAAAAAAAAAACATTAAAAATTCTACAATGTAGTGTGCTATTGAACATAGCCATATATGTTGCTGTCACTTTAAGATTACCAATGCTGTCTTGACATCTACAACTTTTTAGGGCAATTGGTGTTTTCTCTGTTTGGGTTGAATTTATTCAGACCCCAATAGAATTGAATCCAAATCAAATTTCAAGAAACTCACTCATCACTAATTCCTGATCATTTCCCACTTGTTAGATGCATTACATATATCAATGGTGATCTTTACTACCATCAATTGTCCCCATACAGTTTCATTATTTGTCAGCAGCACATCCTGTATACCCAGGGAGCCAACAAACTAGGAGTTTTTGAAGCCTTTTCAAAACTGTGAAGACCAAACAACAAGTGTTTGATGATCAGATGTACCTTTACATGGACCAGTTACCAGGAACATGCATTCCCACAAACATTAGTTCCTAATCAGTGCCCAATCCTCGGCCCCTGTAAAAGTGCTCCTGCTTTAGACTTTTCTAAACAAGTAACAGGTATAGATTCTCCTGATGAGTCCTGCTGCAGATAATGCTTCTAAACTAACTGCTTCTGTGGCAGCCAAATGTTCCTACAAGGTTTTGCCAGTGATCTGAGACTTGTGGTTTTCCTACATAACCAGACATTTTTCACGGTCTTCTAGATTTTGTCTAGACCATGGATCAGCAACTTTCAGCACTCCAGCCTCTGTAAAATTAAAAACACCCAGCATGCAAACATGCTTGTCTCTTCTTCTAACTCCCACAGTAAGGAATGAAGCATTCTGGGAGTTGTAGTTTCTAAACAGCTATAGTGCCAGAGGTTGCTGATCCCTGGTCTAGACTCTTTTGACAGTTCCGATAAACGTCTATTTATTTCTAATGTCGTTTTAGAGAGTCAAATTGCAAGCATGAAGCCATCTCCTATTTTGCTCTAATTTTTGTATCTGTCAAATAAACCATATGGATGCATCAACATTTTTAGAAATATGCCATATTTGCGTGTACTCCCTGAAGTTCACTTCAAATAAACAGAACATGTAATTTTACGGGTGTATATATGTAGATATTTGCATGTTGTGCCCCTACAAGATTATCTTTAACCAGTGGGAAAATTGAAATTTGAATTGTCCATATTGGTCAGTTAATTAAGCCACTTTGTCAACTGCTATTTAATAGTAAAATGTATTTATGAACATGTCAATGATGAGGGTGCAAAAAGACTATCTGCATAAATGTGCATGTAACAAATGGCCATACGGTCAGATTTCCTGATGCAGTTTTTGAGGCCAAAACCAGGACTGAATCCAAAAAAAGAGAAGTCGTCATATCTGTCGTTTATACTTTCTCTCCTTTTCTGTTCCATTTGTGATTTTTGCCTCCAAAACTGTTTCAGGAAACCTGACCATGCAGCCATACCCTTTGTATCTGACATTATAACATAGAGACCTCCTAATTTTACCCACAAAAGTATACCTTCCATGGGACAGGTCACAGGCTATTTGGAAAACAAGCTTCATATGCTCTTGTGCTCTAAATTCAAAGACAAATCCTCAATAACCCATTGAGGGGCATTTAGTAATGCCTTTACGCCATAATAGTGGAGTAAAAAAGGTGGAAATTATGGCCCACCATATATGTGCAATATTTAGTGACTTTTTAAGCTTCCCCTCACTTTTCTAAAGTGGCAAGATAAGAGGGTAGGCTTAGCGGGAGCGAGTGGAGCTTAACACAGCCTGCCGGATTTACTATAAATTACTCCAGAAAGTGGCTGGTGTAGACTTCAGTTTCTGGCACATGCACTGCAAAAGATGTGACTATTTTATTAAGAGGCATCTGCCTCTTAGTAAATTAGGTGCATCTTACCTCGGCACAGAAGGGATCAAGACTGGCGTATGGGAACACCAGTCTTGATAAATGCCCCTCACTTCGTCCAGTGCCTTTTTAGAGGAGCTATGCCCAAATATGCCCAGACATCGTTGGCCACAGTCTCAGAGGTATTTTTCTCTTCGTAGGACTTCAAAATCCTAAAAATGAATCACTCAAATAATAACCTAATATCAAAAACACAATTGATAACATCTTTACAGCCAAGAGTTACTTCCAACCACATCTACAGCCACTGTCCATGTGACCTGTAGAAGACATTTTCAATAGAAGATCCTAGAAGATTTTCCTAGAAGAATAGAAGATTTTCAATAGAAGTTAATCTGACGTGATAAAAATTGTGATGATCACCAGGTGTCAGTCGTAGACATGTTTTAGACTTCAGGATAGAAATGAATAGCCACCCAATTACATACTTTGCTCAATGTTATAACATCACAGCATGTAACCACTCATTGTCCAAACACAGTCATCATAACAATAGTATCACAGATTGGGATCTCCGCAGAGTAGTACAACGAAAGCTCAACATAGTAAAAGTGACATTTGGAGCTCAATAATGGATGCAGTTATGTTTATGTTCGTGACATGCTAGTCCCCCTCATGTACTAATGGACAATGGTAAAAACTATTAAGGTAATGGAAAAGTTGATGTGGTATCTGAATTCATTCAATGGGGCTCCCCTCTAAACACTTTCCTGAGTTACATACAACTCTTTCAGTCAGTTTTTGTCACTGATAAACCCTGACATTGCATTGTCCTCTTGTCACTGGACATTATGCCCTCAGTTCAGCATATATTTTTTTTCTCCTTCTGTCTAAAGCATCTTACAGACGTTCCCTTCTTCTATTGATTTGTTTCCTCCTTCCCCTTTCTCCTTCCATTGTTTTCTTATCATAGCTGCAGGTTATTACGTAGAAAGTATTGATGGGAGTGGATGGTCTGGGTCGATGGAGAGCTAATGCATCCCTAATCCTACCATTGTTACAGAGTTATGCTTTACTGTGGTCCCTGATGGGGAAAAGGTGCAGAGCTGTTGATCTGAGTTTCATTTGTCACAAACCAATCCATCAATCAACCCCCAGCATGTCTGAATTGTGAATGACATGTGGGTCTCGGCTGAAAAAATTCGATAACGCTGTTTTGTCAGATTGCTCAGTTTCTTTTTTTTTTTATAAGAAAATACATTGGCCGGAAATAGATAAGCGGAGAGCTAGTAAAGATTTGGAGAGAGACTGAGACATATATGACAGTAAAGGTTATAGATATCCACAATTAATACTACTTATGGTCAAATCACATTCATTCAAACCGAGTCGTATAACCTACCTGTCATTTCAGTTACTTGTAATTGTCAAATTTTAAACCAATTACACACCAGAGAAGACTATTTCATGAAGCCTGGGAGCTTTCCCAATATATTGATTTACCTGTGAGTATCCCTGAGGAACTATCAGCTTCACTTATGAACATGCCACTGTGTCTCTTTACATCTTTACAAGATGCCTCCTACAGCTCTGTTCTTCTCCGTAATGGAATTATCAATACATCGCACAACATTACGTTAGTGAAGAGAATTTTTCTGGCATACTTGATGGTCAATTATGTTACAGTTTCCTGTAGTGGAGTTAAAATGGATATATAATTTTATTATTTCTTATTTCATATATATTTCACAATTATATATAAGCCTATCATTCTTCCTTTCTAGTATAAATTCCTATTAATACTGTTTTTTTCTATACATTTTCCTCACTTTTTTAGTGATACTGATTTTTTTTAATTGTGTGTTTTATTCATCTCATAACTTACAAATAGTAAAGAGATTTTTTTCCTTTTTTTTTTTTTTTTTTTACGTGTGTGTTTGCCCATTGCATAGTACATTACTGTAAGCAGTAACCCAAAGAGTTAACCATTTTGAACAATCACCTGCCAGCCTGAAGTCGATCCGCACAGGGATGTTTATCATGTAACAGATTATATAAAGCAAGCTCCCGGAAATTAAAAAAAAAAAATTCCAACAAATTGTCAGACAAGAGCAAACACGCTTTATTCCTGAAGGCGGCCCATAAAATAAATATATTCTCGGCTTTTGTTATGGTAAAACATATCTCCTCTTTTTTTTTTAAATAACTCCAATTACTTCCGACTGGAAATATTTCTATGTCTCATTTTAATAGAGATTTCCGAAGTTATAATTACGGTGCAAAATTTGGTATCTCTGTGCCATTATTCCAGTCATTGAATTGCACACTTTAATATGTTATGAAAAAAATATAGCCTTTTTGGATATGTACAATTTTCTTTTCATTCCTTCTTTCAAGTCAGCAGCATGCAGAATGATATGTTTAAACATTAAATCGCTCCATAGGTATGCTGACTATGATTTTAGAAAAAATATTCTTCAGAAAGAAAAAGAAAGCTCCTGTTGTACTCCTAGTATATACTGTTCTGCATTGAAGAATGACCTGGAACCATTATCAGCCATGTAACACTAAATATCCGAAAGGCACAATGTTGGATATAGTTAGCCCCAAGTATTTTTTTTTTAAATAATATCTTTTTTTTTTTTTCTGCTGCTCAGTCACTTGCAAACTGGAAAAAAAATCAATGTTAGAGTGCTGTAGATTTGTTGGATAAATTACATGTGCTTGGCTGCTCTATTGTATCTGTCCCATATTTCCGACTAGATACTTTTAGATGGAATGATCCTATAGCACACATACTCAATATTGATTTTCATAGATTAAACAGAGCTTGAATTGAACTCCATGGGGCAGTAGCAAGAGGAACTTAAGATTTCCATTTCTTCACAGTGGGATTCCATTCCTGGTGGATGCTTATTAGGAAAGATTAGTGTCTTCAGAAGGAATGCTCTTACTTTATGACTGGGCTGGCAAATGTAAAGTACAATGTATGAATTCTTTTGTGTTACCTATTTTTTTTTTTTTTTTAAGATTTATTATAGTCGGATGGTTAAAATCAATAGCTCAGTTCCTTTTTGTCTACCACTGCGGAGACTATGTACAGTAATGAGCCCCTGCTGGATATAGGGTCAGTATATAGCTTCTATCTTGTGGTACCTTAATATGCAGTATTTAATCAAGGATAAGTACTCTCATTTGTAGACAGAATAATTTGAAGTCTTCCTCATTTGAAACTCATACATTTCCTTATGAAGTCATATTTTTAGTTGAATTATTTGTTGCCTTTCTTAAATTACATTTTGGTAGAAATGCTTTTCTTTTTTTATATGATATTACTTTAGTATTATAAACACATTGATGGGAAAGATTTATCAAAACGTGTACAAATGAGAACTGGCCTGTAGCAACCAATCAGATTACGCTTTTCATTTTCCAAAGAAGCACCGAAAAAAGAAAGGTGGAATCTGATTGGCTGGTATGGGCAACTTAGACAGCTTTCCTTTGCACTAGTTTTGATAAGTCATTCTCAATGACCTGATCTTTGCCACTAATATTGGAATACTTTCCAGACAAGTCACATTCACATGTCGACATGTCCCCTGAGCTCTACGTCATCACTGTTCACACCCAGCTGATAATCCCAGCAGTTAAAAGGGTTGGCCACCTAACCACAATTTTGCCAAAAGTCACTTACTCATATAACCAATGTCGATGTCTCCATATGTATATTCCCACCCCATTGTTCAGTACTCATTGCTCTAGTCCACAATATGGCCACAAATGGAGGGGCAAGTGGCCAGATTTGTCCATCAGTGGTCTCCAGTGAATAACATGGCATGGAATTAGAACATAGCACATGTGCAGTGAGGTGACTAATGGACAGCTCTGGTTACATGCCCCTACGTCAGCAACCATGTTCCAGAGAAGGCACCTTAACCAAATAAAGGGGTAGGTCTTCACATATGACGACTTCAGCATTGATTCCCTTATAATATTATATGAGAAAGAGACTTCTAGTGTTGTTTGCAGCACTTTTGGGGAAATTGTGATAAGGTGGGCTAATAACCGAATAGATTAAGACCATGCCCCACCATGCCATTCTAATTCCATAGATTATAGTATCTTTTTCTCAGAAGAACAATTCCAGGACATTATAAACCACGGTGAAATGGCAATACACAAACACGCCATAAAGGTATTTCATATTAACCTTTTATGATTCTAGGTAGATTTATCAAACCGTTAATGCCAAAGTCGCAAATTATGGTGTACACCATATTTGCAGCATAATCTGCGACTTTTCACGTTTCTCAACACTTCTTAAAAGTGGTGAGAAAACTGTGTGAGGCTTAATAGGAGGGTGAGGCCTCCCACGAACCATCAGGTTTACTATAATTTAAATTTAAATTATACGTCAAATCTACACTCACAGCTAATGTCGACTTGAAGTTCTGGTGCACGTATGGCAGGAAGAGGCCTGTGCCTCTTGATAAATTTGGTGCATATTGTGCCAATGGACTTTAGTCTAAGACAAGGCGTATGAATTTGTGCCTTCAGTAGGCATTACATCTCCTGCTTTCTATGTTTAAAGAATACAGGGAGAGATTTATCAAAATTGGTGTAAAGGAAAACTGGTTAGCAGCCCTTAGCAACCAATCAGATTCTACCTTTCATTTTTCAGAGCTCCTTTGGAAAATTAAAGGTGGAATCTGATTGGTTGCTATGGGCAACTGAGCCATTTCTACTTTACACCAGTTTTGATAAATTTCCCCCATAGACTACACAAAAACCACCTAGATTCTGATGCTGGCACCACTTGCACAGACACAAAAAAATTTATTTTCAAGATCACTACTGATTGTAGAGTGGTTTAGGTTATAATTAAATATTATGGGAATTCAGTTCAATGATGTGTTTTAGAGTGGCTACATGTTTTTGTTGAACATATTTTTACCTGACGCAATAACTGTGTTGAATGTTAGACATAATTTTAACCTGACAAAAACTGTTTAAAGGGGTTGTCTAAATTTAGACACTACTCTAGCCCTAGGAATGCATTTGGTATTACAGCTTTGCACCATGTTTGTTAATGGGGCTGAGCCGCAATACCAGACATAGGCCATAATTTATCATACCATCACTCCAGAAATCTGTCTTTTCCGACTTTTTGGGTTTACACGCAAAAGTTTTTTAACGTTTTGCATTTTTACACCACTCGCTCCAGTCTGAGACTTTATTAAAAATCTGACTCCAGTAGGATGGTGGAGTAGAAAAACTGGAGTGGCTTTTCTAGACAAAAGTGTTAGGTCTAAGGATAAGACAAATTTATCAAACAACATACGACATTTGATAATTGTGGCATAAGATATGGCAACACAGACTCATGATAAATTCTCTTCACAGTCCGGAACATTTCTTCTAAGCTCAGTAGTCAACAACTTGTAAACTATACGATTAGAATATGAGGTCACATACTCTATCTCAAAGGCCCAGAAAGTAGGCATGTATGTTCCAGTTAGTATTATAATAATAGTCCTATCCTACTTTATGGAAAAAAAATAAAAACACACAGCAAATGCTATAAATTAAAAAAAGAATACTCTTCTCCACTCTTTGTTTACAATCAGCCATTATGTGACCGATGTAGCCATTCAGTGTTCTCAATCATCGCGTGCAATACTTCTGGCATCATAGATGTCATTGTTGTGCAGTGATGTCACTTGTCAGCAACGTAAAGCATGGTTATATCCAATGAGTATAATATTAAGTCCTCTTTATCCCATAATTCACATTAAAAAACACATCTTCATGAAGTCTGACACCTTTTGATTGATTAAGGATCCTAATTATAAACTGAAAACAGTCTATGATTAAGAACGTTAATCGGTAAGAAGGTGTCAGACTTCATGAAGATGTGTGTTTTTTAATGTGAATTATGGAATAAAGAAGATTTAATATTTTACTCACTGTAAATATTTTACAGTAATATTTTACTCATTTTACGTGGATTACTCTAGGCGTGAACACGCTTTGGATTTGTGCTGGAATGTGCTGGTTTGCTTTGCTGCAGGACCCCACCACAACCGGATCATGCCACTTGTAAGGCATGTGACTTCTATCTTTTATGCTGTTTTTATTTTTTCAGCATTTGAATAGCCCCTTTAAGGTTACTCAGATAGACATTATCATGAAAAAAAAATCTATTCCATTGTTTATCAACCACTAGGTGCAATATTAATCCGATCGATAACTGTTATCTTTGACTGTGACCATGGCACTAGTCTCATTGACATCTGTCAATAACCTGAAGAAGGTCAAAGAGGGGTTCTGTAATGGAACCAAACATTCATTTTGACTTTTGACTACATGTACAATCTAATTGTAAATATAACAGCAATGTCAATGCTACTTTTGCCTAGCTTGCCAGCTCGATGTGTAAGGTACCTGTTCTTATTTGCAAGTAGTTTATTGGTACAAATGATTTCCCACTGTTTCCCAGTAACTGCATTTGTGTGTTGAGATTAAAGGCTAACCTTTTTCCCCTGCCCTATGATCTCTTTAGAAGGGAAATACTTCCCTTTTGTCTTTCTTTAATTTGCTGTGATATCTTTTCAGATACTATTGATCCAGACCTACCACATCTCTTTCTCTCACTGCCGTGTCTACGCATTCGTCATCATGAATTTGTCAGAGAATATGCCTATCATCTCCTATGCTCTTCCTCCCTCCGTCACTATGTCAATATTTAATGTCACACTCTCCTAATCCTGTTATCTTCTCTGTCCTTCACTTCTGACTAAAGTTTGTGAATGCACTTGCACAGGCAACCTCCGGAAATAGTCATAAGTCTCCATAAATGGAAATGTTTCTAATAATTAGTAAAATCAAAATCTTTTTATTGACCATTATATTAACCCTTTAAGAACTATAATGTTGAGGAAATCGAAGTGTCCGAAGTGGACTTCAATTCGAATTTCAGGGAAAATTCAATTTGCCAGAAAGCCGAATTTCCTTGTGCTTCATGGTAACAAATTGATTTTCCCTGAAATGGGGTTAAAAAAATCATATTCACCTCAGGCTACTTTCGCACTTGCACTTTCCATTTCCGCTATTGAGACCTGTCATAGGTTCTCAATAGCGGGGGAAAAAGCTTCCGTTTAGTCCCCATTCATTGTCAATGGGGACAAAACTGAAGTGAACGAAATGGAACGCACTAGAATGCATTCTGTTCTGTTTAGTTCCGTCCCCATGGCGGACAGAATAATGTTGCAAGCAGCGTTTTTCTGTCCACAATGTGGTGTGGAGCAAGACAGATCCGTCATGACTCACAATGTAAGTCAATGGGGACGGATCCGTTTTCTCTGACACAATAAAAAACGGATCTGTCCCCCATTAACCCGTCATTGCTATTTTTAAAGATTATACAACCAGATCCGTTCATAACGGATGCAGACAGTTGTATTATCGTGACGGAAGCGTTTTTTTCTGGTCCATGACGGATCCAGCAAAAACGCTGGTGTGAAAGTGGCCTCATCCGTTTGATCGCGAATCTCATGTGTGGTGATGTATGACATCACCATGCCTGCCGACCTGATGACATCATCAGGCACCGCACGTGATTTTGCTCTGGATTTTCAATCAAAATGGCGGTGGTGGGCTCTTCCTGAGCATTATTTTATTTTTTATTATAGACCTTATTATTAATATCAGATGTCACAATCAGCGATGAACAAGGCATCTGAGGGGCACAATGACTGGGAGGCGCACAGTTGCTGTTCCCTGTCATTGCACCCACTACTTACAAAGAAAAGCGCTTCGTAATAAAGTAATTAATCACATAGCTAATTTTTTTCTAAAATTTTGTGAATTGAATTTTCAAGAACTTTGCTCAACACTAACCACAACCTTTTCATTTTTTTGGGCTACCAAATAATATTCACAACCTTTTTATGTGACCAATAGAGCTCTTTATTAATATGACTTTTATCGGTTTTTAACTTTTTTTTTAGTTTGTTTTGGAAAACTGTGCACAACAAATGTATAGCTCCTCATATTTACCCGTTAGTGACCAACCATACGTCTCACTAATGACCTTAAGCTAGGCTGCTGCATTTTTATGGCTACATAGTCTAAGCACTGAATGGGTCTCGCGTGCAGCAGAGAGGAAGGGCTTGGCTCTCACATGAGAGCCAGGCTCCTTCTCTAATGGCTTGGACTGTCAGAAGTACTGATGCAGGCTGTTTAACCCATTAGATGCTGCACTCAATATCTACTGGGGCATTTAAGTGGTTCAGAAGGAGGGAGCTCCCTCTGTCTCCCATTGGCATGCAACAAATTAGATTGTAGGTGCGCTGATGTCTTGACATGGCAGCCTGGGCACTAATGAAGGCCTGCAGTCTATCGCCATGAGACTGAGCCTCTCTGGCGAAGCCTGCTGGTGGCTGTCAATATAGTACTCTGCACTGCAAAATACTGTAAAATACTCCACAGTACATAAATAGATCTCCTGTTAAACTCCCCTTGTAGGATTTTAAAAAGTTTCAAAAACTTTTAGGAAATAAAAAATTCAAATTAAAAAACTCAACTTTTTTTCCTTGAAAAAAAAAAGCTTTTCAAAAATTGCAAAAATAAAATCCCTTCCACATATTTAGTATCGCCACATCCATAATGACCCACGAGACACACTTATTATGTAATTTATTCATAGAATGCCATAGAAAAAGAAAATTAAAAATGCCAAAATTGCTTTTTTTTTGCTTATTTGCAAAAAATAGAATAAAAAATGATCAAAAAGTGTTATGTACCCAAAAATGATACCAATGAAAACTAAAAGCCGTACCGCAAACATGAAACCTTCACACAGTTCTGTAGAAAGAAAAAAGTCTTTATTTTTGAGAGTATTAGTAAACCTGCTCCATTGTCTTTTAAAAAATTACAAGGGATACATAGGATGCTAGATATAGGAATAAAAGAATTGTTGCCTGAAACATCTTTCAACCATTATGAGTGATTTTTAACATACTTGCTGCATTGGTGCATAAGATGCTATTATGATCAGACCCATGATTAGGCTTGGATCTATGGCCATAATAATAGGGGCTTTCTGCTGAACAAGCATTTTACTTCGATGAAAGCTTGAGGGCAATCTTCTGATTCTGCTTATCTCCTAGGAAGCAGTAGAAATTAGCAGGAAAAATCTAATAGTGGGATCCAATTTGGTCTAACAACCCTATAGGCATCCAATGAATTCCCAAAAATATGGATAGCTTAGCAGCACACAAATGAGCTTTAATATCATTATGAAAATAGTTCTTGTTGCAGCTTTCTAAATAGAAAGTGCGCTGAAAATCCATTTTTAATCTTCCTGTGATACGTAAATGAGACAGTTCAAGTCAAGGAGTCTGGGGTTTGCCTCATCTGTGTCATTTTTTTGCTGCCTGCCCTCCACCTCTTGTAGCTTTATTGATATTCAGCCAAGGAATGTCATCCCCAGGTCTCATGAGATCCTGCGCCGGCTCGGTTTTCTGTACTCTCCTACACATGCCCAGTTAACATGGTTGTACCAGCAATGCGCACAAATGTTTGTGAGAAGAGCACTCTGGCACTCCGGAGCATGTGCAGTGAAGACTTGAAGCCTGTGGAAGTACATAAGACCCATCCTTATACTAGGCTATCCTTCAATAAGACTGCTTTTTATGTGACAAATCCCTTTAAGCTGGAGTAGAGTGTCATTTCATAGGCTTTTTAAAAAAATTCCAAAAAAGTTGGAAAGCTGTGAGAAATGCAAATCAAGGTAGATTAAAACAGAATGCAATGATTTGCAAATCTCAAAGACCCATATTGTATTCATAATAGATCACAAAACACATATCAGAGGTTGAAAGTGAGACATTTTTACCATTTTGTGAAAAAAATGGACTCATTGGCAGCAAAGCCTCTCAAAAAAGTGAGGACAGGGCCATGTCTACCAATTTGAAGCATCCCCGTGATATAGTCATGATGCGGTTAGGGAACGCATGCACATGGACGCATGCAGTTACAACATGCATTTATGGTGCATTTTTTCTCTGCCACTGTTGTTTGAACTGTGCATTTTCCTGGATCTTTAGCATTGTGATTAACTTCAAATTTTGATACCTGTGGTAAAACATGTTCCGCAAGCGGCTTCTCAACTGTATATCTCATGCAGTCAGCAGCCGCAGGCAGCAGAACATGTCTTATCTACGATCAGTTAGGTGCAGTCATCAAAACTTTGAAAGTGCCAGGTCTGTCTGATAAACCTACTTTCCTATTGACTTCTATTGGGAAATGAGATGTTGACGTTCCTAACTGTGTTAAGACTGCATCATGACTACGCCATGTGGTCGTACCTTAACAACAGTCTGTAAACGTCTGGAAAATGAGGAGACCAATTGCTGGAGCTTTGGGAAAGAAATGTCCCATTCATGTCTTATGTAAGATTCTAGCTGCTCAATAGTCCTGGGTCTTTTTTGCCAGATTTTTCATTTCATGATGCGTGAAATGTTTTCTATAGGTGAAAGGTCTGAAGTACAGGCAGGCCAGTTCAGCACCTGGATTCTTCTTACTGTTGTGGTGGATACAGTATGTGGTTTAGTATCTTCCTGAAAGATACAAGGCCTTCCCTGAAAGAGACTATTGAGGGAATTTATCATGTAGGAAATATTTGAAGTCAGTTGTGCTTGAGTCTGTGTTGGTGTACTTTATGAGACATTTATCACACATTGTTTGATAAATTTGTTTTATTCTTAAACCTAACACTTTTCTCTAGAAAAGCTACTCCAGTTCTCCTACTCCACACTCATACTGGAGTGAGACTGCAACTTTTTATGATTTTTTTTAAAAAATCTCAGTGATAAATCTGGAGTGAAACTCATAGCTAACCACATCCATTTTCCCAGCCATATTTCAAAACTGTAGTGAGTGGCGTAAAAATACAAAAGGTTGCAACATTTTTTCGCAAGTGACCTCAAAAAGTCGCAAAAGCCCTATTTTGCAACTTTTTGAAGCCAGAATTCAGGAGTGAAGGTATGATAAATCAGGGCCTTTGGCTATTCCATCATCTACAATACAATAAAATCAAAAGATTCAGAATATTTGGAGAAATTCATGTGCATAAAGGACAATTACATCAACTCTTGATAATACATCTATTTTATATGTGCTTTAATATTCAAAACTTTTCAAAATGAAGCCTGAATATTTCACTGCATCTTTGTAAGTGGATCAGTAGTGTTAGTATTCCATTTTGAGAACCTTGAGTTAATTGGCTCAAATCTTAAATTGAAAAATGTCTTGTATGGTGTGGTGACCTATTCTTGTTCTACAGGTTTAATACTTCTTAATCTACACAGAACATCACTAACTGTATTGTTAATGTCAATTGGTTATGAACAACAACATGCCTGTCTAGCATTTTAATGGTCATTAAGAAAAAACAGTTCTATGCATTCATCTGACTTTTGTCTAAGACAAGCATTAACCTTTTCCTATGGAATGTAGAACGTGAATTATATCCCAAAGCTGAATTTGCATCTTTTTTTTTTATCTTTGTTGCTGAATAACAGCTCTTATTCTGAAATGACATATAACATCCATCAGTGGTGTACCTAGAGAAGTAAGGGCTCCATAGCAAGGATCAAAACAAGTCCCCCCACACAGGACAGAAGGGTTTCTACCCTAACCCTTTTCAATGACCCTTGGACCATTTTTCCACTGCTTCATTTGCTAAGAGTTCTTCCTTTAGAGGGTAGAGTCCTGACCAAGTTTTCACGTCCAGTAGAAGAGGAGATGATCCCAACTAAGACTGGGCCCCCTCTTGCCCTGGGCCCCATAGCAGTCGCATGGTCTGCCGCTAAGGTAATTACGCCCTTGACATCCATGTAAGATCCCTTCTATTCCCTAGATCTTTCCCAGAAAACAGTGAGTTCAAAGGGAAGGAAGGTTATGTAGACATGGACATTTTATTGCACCCTGTCTTTTACAATCAAACTACAACATACAACACTATAAATTATGGAGGAGATGTATCAAAACTAGTCTAAAGGAAAATTGGCTTAGTTGCCCATAGCAATCTCCTACATTTGCAGAGAGTGTGGGGCACAAAATCTGTGCTCTTGACATCATGACAAGCATGTACCATCACTTTCCATAGCAATGAATGTGAAGTTCTGACAAAACCTAGTGCACTCACGTGAATGTTTTTGTTGCTCCCACTAACTATGAACATGTTACAGTTATTAAGAGTTCAAAGTTACAACGGCTTTACGTTTATGGCCTAATGACAAAACTCCCTGCATGTACATGTTCTTTGTGATCTTTTTTAGGGACATTTTTGACTCTTATCACCATCAACATAACTTAATGATGTGGATTGTGATTGAAAGCCAAAAATGTATTCATCTTAAAAACATTGGAGTAAATGTGGTTTTTCACAGTTGTTTAGGGATATGAAAACATTTGCAACCTTAGCCATCTTATACTGTGTATCTGAATTAGTTTTTCATAAATCATAATCATGTTCTACAGGAACAAGCACACTTAGAGGGTGAGAATGGGGATGCCTCATCCCACCAGATTATGCCTGACTGATGATGGACCCAGCGAATATTCCATACAATTTGCTGGAAAACCACTTTGAGCTTCAAATGTAGGGTTAGATTAGCTTTTCCATGTCTTCTTAGTCTGGCCTAAATAGTTATTTAATCTAATAAGTTTTAATTTTGATTATTTAACCAGTTAATTAATGTGTGCACTTTATGAAGAAGCTTGGTTAACTTTTTTTCCATTACTTAATTCTACTTTTGTCATTGTACATTTTTTTATTAATACATTCTAGTTCTTATTATCTGTAATTTCTTCCACATACAATAAGAAGTATATATTGCATTATATAATAATGCAGATACAGAAGCATAAAATAACACAGAACAATTCTTCCTTTCACACCATACAGTCCATAGAAGCTGTTAACAAGACCATGGGCATTTGTTTTTCTCCATTATAACATTTTAAATGTTTCCACTGAATATACTGAAATTGCATAAGGTGGTATAAAACTAAACTTAGAGGTTTATATAGCTCTCACAGGTTTCAGTGGAGAGAAACTATGTATGAATGTCCCCTCTTCAATCAAAACAAGGTCTGGATACTCATCCTTTATGACACCAGTGGGGGTCCAACATCATGTGCAATGCCAATTTATCACTAATATCTGACTTACATGCTATAAGAATAATATTTTGGATAAACCCTTTAAAGGGGTTTTCCAGGATTTAACTACTGATGACCTATTCTCTGGATCAGCTGTTTGAGAAGGTACCGGTGCTCCTGTGAGCGCCGTTACCTTCTCGCAGCTTACCATGCACAGCATCGTACATTGTACAGCGGCTGTGCTTGGTATCGCGCTCAGCCCCATTCACAGGAGGGCCGGTGCCTTCTCAAACAGCTGATTGGTGGGTCCTGGGTCTTGAACCCTCACCGATCAGATACTGATGACCTATCCTGAGAAAGGCTCAGCAGAGTCTAGTACATAACTGTGGAGTTGTAGAGTTTCGTTTGAGACTGTGGAGCAGCAGAGTCCAGAGGTAGAGCACAGGGCCACAAACAGGAAGCACTGGGGCAACGACATGAACTGGAACCATAGAAACAAAGACGCCAGATGCTGGAGAATAGATGTTATCTAAAATGTAGCTAAGGGTTGTCACTAGGAGAAAGCTACAGGTACCAAGGCAGAGCATAGTCATAAACAGCCAGTAGTACCACAAGTGCTAGGAATAACATATAACTTCAGACCACCTGACTGAGGGAACCATCTGAATATTAGAAACAGCATTGTATAGCAGGGTGTGGCTGAGCAATGAAGAATAAACGTAGCAGATTTTTATATGTAAAGTAGACTTCTCACAGACTTGAATAGTCCACCTGGATCAAATAGCATCCTACCAGCTGGTGAAGGTTGAGTAACAGTGCACTTGCTGACACAAACACTTTTTTATAGTGCTGCATAGATATGAGATACTTATTTCTGGCTATAATTCTCCTAAAATTGAGGCCCTACCCATTAGCATTCCACAGTCTTTACTATTCACTCTCCAGGCCTCTTTCTCTTACTCCTGGAAAGAAATTTCTCTAAAATGTCTAAACTCAACAACTCATTCTACTCTCTACTTTCGTAATTACACCCCACCCTCACCCCCACCCCCCAATATGGGAAATTAAAGAGGTTGGCCACTTTCTGGCTATGTTTGACCAATGTGTATGTAAGATGACTATATGGCAAGTGCACAAGTGATATTGTTGTGATGTTGATATTGTTGTGCTGTTGATATTCTGTGTATTTGCTATATTTCATAAGCCATGTTCCATTGTTAGGAAAATCCTCTGTGCTGCCCGCATAGAGGTCCTGTCCAAAGGATGGCCGTTGATGGAGGATCATGTGACCAAGCAAATCACCTCTGTGAGATGTCTGCTGCATTGAAACCACATCACATGGAAGTGATTTGCCTGGCCACATGACCCTCCATCACCAGCCATCTTATGGACAGGACTTCCCTGTGGACAGCACAAAAGACAAAAAAGGGGTCATACCTTATGAAATGTAGAAAACGGTGCAGAGTTTCAACAAAGACTATATTAGTTAGTGCCATATAGTCATCTTACAAACACATTGGCCAACAATAACCAGAAAGTGGCCAACCCCTTTAACTTGATCCTCTCTAATTGGAAAATCTTTTTGCCTACATTACAACACTTGAAGGTGTTGTGCAGTGCTATGATATTGATGATGTAGGTGCAAGCACTGCATCCTCTTCACTGTTTAACTGCTATAACAATTATAGCGGTGGAGCAGTGCAATTGTCCCATTCTAGTGAAGGTAGATGGAGTGCAGATAAACAGTGAAGAGGATGCAGTACGCACATGAGCACTGCAACTCTTTCAAACAGCTGATTGCCATGGGTGCTGGGAGTTAGATCCCTGTTCCCCATAACTGGTCTGTATAAGCATGAAGTTGATCAGCCGAAGAACAAGCAAACGCTCATTTGTAGGCTGATTGATATCTTTCATGAGGATAAAAGATGCCAGATTATTGGCAGCACATCACCCTGTGTAACCAGGGAATTACAAAAAAAAGTTTAAACAAAGGTAAAAAAATAATAATAATAAAATAATAATTATATTAAAAAAATGAACTATAAAAAAAAATCATATCAAAGATCATAGGTATCGCCATGTCCCAAAATGCCCATACTATTTAAATGTAAAGTATGTTGTACGGTGAATGTTGTAATAGAAACAAGTGATCAAAAAGTCATACACAATACACAATACAAATTGATATCAATAAAAACAGCTCCGTAAGCATAATTATATAAAAGTTTTTATTTTTTTATTAATTAAAACACAATAAAAATCATATAGATGTGGCATTGCTGTAATTGGACTGACATGGAGAATTAAGTTAACAGGTTAGTTTTACTACATAGGAAACACCAAGAAATGAAACCCATAAAGTTAAACGACTTAGGGTAGTGTACATCAGTTGGTATCAAGTCAATTTACATATTCCCTCTCTGTTTCCCCTTCCCCACAAAAAGCTAGTACTATGACCAAGACCATTTGTCTATTCAAAAGAGGCAACCATTAACATTGCTGAATAATTTGTGATGCTAATCAAAGAGTCATGGAAAAGCAATGAAAAAGATTTTAAAAGCTCAATATTCTTAGACTTCCAATATCATGATTTTTTAAATAAAATGTTATAGGGACACCGCTACAGCTAGATATTGGCTGCAGTAGTCAGCAGTCGATATGCTGGGTCAAGCCTGGTAAACAGAGGCTAGTGGTGGACCAGGGAAGGGGATGGATCAGAGCAGTTTCTGCAGGTGATTGGTAAAGTGACCACTACTCCTTTTGTTATTTTATACCACTGTTAAGGTTTTGTAAAGAAAAATTAAAGGAATTGAAAAAAACCTTTAATTTCTATCATTTACTTCACGCTATATAGGAGATTTCTTTACTTTTAAAGTTAATATATTTAAAGTGATTTTGCCAACACTTATACACATTATGCAAGGCAAAAATCTACAGTATTGTGCAAAAGGTAGGTGTGGGAAAAATGCTGTAAGAATGCTTTAAAAATAGAAATGATAGAAGCACTCATAGTTTATTTTTATCAATTTAAAAAGTGTGAACTGAATGAGCAAAAGATGAATCTAAATCAAATCAATATTTTGCCTTCAAAATAGCATCCGTTCTTCTAGGTACAATTGCACTTGTACCCACAGTTTTTGAAGGATCTCGGCAAAGAGCTTGCTCCAAACATCTTAGAGAATTAACCATAGATCTTCTGTGGATGTAGGCTTGCTCAGATCCTTCTGTCTCTTCATGTAATCCCAGACAGATTCTATGATGTTGAGATCAGGGCTCTGTGGGGGCAATATCATTATTTTCAATATTCCTTGTTCTACTTTACGCTGGATATAGTTTTTAATGATACTGGCTGTATTTTGGGGGTCATTGTGCTGCTGCAGAATTTATTTTTAAAATTAAGCTATTAATACTTCTATCTTTGAACGCATTCTTACTTTGAAGCATTTTCCCACACTTGCCTAAGACTTTCGTACAGTACTGTCATTTAATGAATTAAGGGGATTTACTAAGCAAAATATATCATGATCCTATCACAAAATTTACCAAATTTCTACACCAAATGTATGAAGTGCTTTTGACACTTGTAACATCAACCTCAACAGTGTTTAAAAGTGAGTCATAAAATACACCAAATTTATTAACAACTGCAGTACTTTTTGCTGCAAATGTGTCAAAGTCTAGAGTCACATCTTTGGTGTTTAGGATTGGCAAATACATTATAAATGTCAACATTCTTTTCAAATCCAGATGTATCCTGGCCAAACATATTCCACAAAGACACGTTTTGGCCAAACATTTGTCTATTAAAGAGAAATTCTTGACACCAAGCCTACCAGAAAAGTTGATCAGCCGAAGAACAAGCAAACGCTCATTTGTAGGCTGATTGATATCTTTCATGAGGATAAAAGATGCCAGATTATTGGCAGCACATCACCCTGTGTAACCAGGGAATTACAAAAAAAAGTTTAAACAAAGGTAAAAAAATAATAATAATAAAATAATAATTATATTAAAAAAATGAACTATAAAAAAAAATCATATCAAAGATCATAGGTATCGCCATGTCCCAAAATGCCCATACTATTTAAATGTAAAGTATGTTGTACGGTGAATGTTGTAATAGAAACAAGTGATCAAAAAGTCATACACAATACACAATACAAATTGATATCAATAAAAACAGCTCCGTAAGCATAATTATATAAAAGTTTTTATTTTTTTATTAATTAAAACACAATAAAAATCATATAGATGTGGCATTGCTGTAATTGGACTGACATGGAGAATTAAGTTAACAGGTTAGTTTTACTACATAGGAAACACCAAGAAATGAAACCCATAAAGTTAAACGACTTAGGGTAGTGTACATCAGTTGGTATCAAGTCAATTTACATATTCCCTCTCTGTTTCCCCTTCCCCACAAAAAGCTAGTACTATGACCAAGACCATTTGTCTATTCAAAAGAGGCAACCATTAACATTGCTGAATAATTTGTGATGCTAATCAAAGAGTCATGGAAAAGCAATGAAAAAGATTTTAAAAGCTCAATATTCTTAGACTTCCAATATCATGATTTTTTAAATAAAATGTTATAGGGACACCGCTACAGCTAGATATTGGCTGCAGTAGTCAGCAGTCGATATGCTGGGTCAAGCCTGGTAAACAGAGGCTAGTGGTGGACCAGGGAAGGGGATGGATCAGAGCAGTTTCTGCAGGTGATTGGTAAAGTGACCACTACTCCTTTTGTTATTTTATACCACTGTTAAGGTTTTGTAAAGAAAAATTAAAGGAATTGAAAAAAACCTTTAATTTCTATCATTTACTTCACGCTATATAGGAGATTTCTTTACTTTTAAAGTTAATATATTTAAAGTGATTTTGCCAACACTTATACACATTATGCAAGGCAAAAATCTACAGTATTGTGCAAAAGGTAGGTGTGGGAAAAATGCTGTAAGAATGCTTTAAAAATAGAAATGATAGAAGCACTCATAGTTTATTTTTATCAATTTAAAAAGTGTGAACTGAATGAGCAAAAGATGAATCTAAATCAAATCAATATTTTGCCTTCAAAATAGCATCCGTTCTTCTAGGTACAATTGCACTTGTACCCACAGTTTTTGAAGGATCTCGGCAAAGAGCTTGCTCCAAACATCTTAGAGAATTAACCATAGATCTTCTGTGGATGTAGGCTTGCTCAGATCCTTCTGTCTCTTCATGTAATCCCAGACAGATTCTATGATGTTGAGATCAGGGCTCTGTGGGGGCAATATCATTATTTTCAATATTCCTTGTTCTACTTTACGCTGGATATAGTTTTTAATGATACTGGCTGTATTTTGGGGGTCATTGTGCTGCTGCAGAATTTATTTTTAAAATTAAGCTATTAATACTTCTATCTTTGAACGCATTCTTACTTTGAAGCATTTTCCCACACTTGCCTAAGACTTTCGTACAGTACTGTCATTTAATGAATTAAGGGGATTTACTAAGCAAAATATATCATGATCCTATCACAAAATTTACCAAATTTCTACACCAAATGTATGAAGTGCTTTTGACACTTGTAACATCAACCTCAACAGTGTTTAAAAGTGAGTCATAAAATACACCAAATTTATTAACAACTGCAGTACTTTTTGCTGCAAATGTGTCAAAGTCTAGAGTCACATCTTTGGTGTTTAGGATTGGCAAATACATTATAAATGTCAACATTCTTTTCAAATCCAGATGTATCCTGGCCAAACATATTCCACAAAGACACGTTTTGGCCAAACATTTGTCTATTAAAGAGAAATTCTTGACACCAAGCCTACCAGAAAAGGGAAACATAGAAGCACTATGGGGGACTTTTATCATTCTATTTATGTCTGTTTTTGGTGGTTGTCATAGGATTTGTCGCACATCTTTTTCATGCAAAAGTCTGCAACATTTACCCACTTACACCATACTTCACTACTTTTCAATGTGGTCTTGTTTGAAGGTGCATTTACTATTTGCTACATTTGTATCTCCATGCAGGAAACTCCCTGGTGTACTATTAAAGACATAGGCATACACCATATTGCACTTGCGCCAAATTTATTAATACTGTGCGCAATTTCATAAATTTGGCGCAACCTCACAAAGCAAAAACAGACTTAAAACTGACACTAAAACCCCCACACATGATAAAATCCCCCTTTATTCACAGCTTAATGAGGGATAATAGAATTATGCGCCTAAATAGTTTCACTAATACATTGCTGTTTGGCATTAGTGAAAAATTTCATTCGGCAGCTTCACCTAAATTCATCAAGAAATTTGATTCTTTACTAATTACTTTGTCATTAATTGCTTTTGATTGTATGGAGCGAGCTCAATGATGGGGAATGGCGATCATCCTGCCCACCCACTTTATTTAATCCCTTAGATGCTGTGTTCAATGCTGATTGCGGCATCTGAGACTCACATTCATCTGAGACTCACCTCATCCACATGCTTGCGGAGAAGCCATCCTCTACCATCTTGACTGAAGAAAACCTGCCAAAGGATCTGGGGTGAGAATGATGCTGTCACCACATGATCACGCTGTCCACGAGCGGCGAGTGTGATCACAACGTGACGTTTTCATGCTTGCCGCAGGTCCTTTGGTGGGTTTTCTTCAATCAAGATGGAGTGGACAACCTCTCTACAATCACTTGGATGAGGTGGGTATATTTTTTTTATTTTCAGCCACCATTTTAAGAAAAATTGATTTGTGGTGAATTTTTCCTAAACTCTGGATCAAACTCTGCTACGTATGCTTCGATTCACTCAACACAATTTGCCATAGTGCCACTGTAATGTTGCTTTATTAAAGAGACATAATTGACTGTCATACCCCATGCAAAATATCACTAACACATGCCATGTAGCTCTAGCCTTAGGGTTCTATAAACTTCAAAGAAAACCTCACTTTATATGTAGAGTACAAAAGCCATTCTTGCTAACGGAATGTCCTAGCTATGTTTGGAAATACCTTGTGGAAGCATGAGGAGTAACTAGTGATTGTACATTGCAGAAGGAAGCTCTAAAGCTACAAATGCAAGTGCAAACATTGCTCCATCATCAGTAATATATGTGGACGTGAGCTTTATTATGCTTTGCTTTTGACATCATTATGATCAAGGCTGAGGTAGTTTTGCCATAACAAGTTGAAAGCACCCAGTTGTGTGCAGAACTTGATTTTCCCTCTTGCAGTCATCCTTCCCCTGTTTTAACAGTGTCTCTTGGTAGGCAGAAACCCCCCCCACGACTATTGGTAAAGTCAAATAGCACAACTGGATGATCACAAAAACACACAAATGAAGCACGTGGTGGCAGAAAACAAGACACTCAAACAAACTCAATTCAATCCAGTGGATTATATGAACCGAAAGCTGAGGGTCATAGAACGAGGAGAAGAGTGAATGGCACATATATAGCATACAGGTAGATGGCGGATGAATAACATTGAACAGAAATGTACCAATACTGAACTGACCCATCTGGATTTAACCCAGGAAGCCAATCAGGACAATACAATAGCAAAGAGAAATCCCAAAACAGCAACACACTAAACGCTGTGGAACAACACAGTCCAGAATAAATAGGAAACACACTAGAATAAAAATAAATCAATATAACAGAATGTGAATGGAACATTATACCTAGTAATCAGACTGAAGTGACACTTGGAAATAAATAGGCTCAACCATCAGAACTCCACACTAATCAACAAACTCAAATTCAGATGCAAGGCAGTTTCAACTGCCAAAGAAATTTAGTAAGTAGGTGATCTTGAAGAAACATCATGGACACTGGTAACAAAATGAGCTAACAAATTCCTTACATCATGCTGCCATTGCCATGGCCTTTTAGAAAATGTATCTAAAGTTTCTCTCAAGTCACGCACTTAGTCATGTGTATGGGAAACCATTTTAATATGTGATATATTGTGCTTCCCATGTTCTTGGTGTGGTGTACCAGTGTGAGTATGGTAGTAAATAACAGGACTATCTCATGGGTGCTCAAGAACAACATGCATTGCTGTTCTGATACTTGAATTTCGACATGCTGAAATTTTTATATGGTTTATAATGATATTATAAAGAAGAGAGAGGGTAGATATTTAAGGAGCAAAATGTCCCACAATTCTTTGAAAAATAGTATAGCTTTTGGCGAATTATTTTGAGTTTTCAAGAAGAAGAAACATGAAGACATTTAAAAATGTCAAATTTGTTGGCACAAAATATGTGTGTGTTAGTAGGCTAGCCATTAGGTGACTTAAGGAAGATTATTGTGTCTAACATGCCCAGCGAGCTTCCCCAAAATGCTTGGCTACATGTGCCATATTGATACCATTGGCACAATTTATTCCATTTTCACAATCCTGTAAATGTTTGCATCCTACAATGCTATTGATAAATTTTCTCCAGTGTGTTGCTATCAGTTATCAGAATATAGCTGCTTGGCCTCCCAATATCACACTGTGATTGGTGTATCTTAACACTCATTTTGGACATCATAACAGATGATCATATCAGGTAGATCATAGAGTGTTAATCCAGCCACAATCAGTGAGAAACCAGCAGCATGACATAACACCTTCTGAACTGTCGATCCTCCACTCTTCCTGTATCAAATGTCTCTGTAAATCTTCTTACGGTCCAGAACACCTAATAGATCAGGATAAACCAGTTTCAGCCCAGATCAGTCAATAAATATAAGTGAGTTGATTAACTGGCTCATGCTTGAAGGGCCTCAGCCTATTCCCAGAGGTCTGGATCAAGAATCCCGTCAATAAACTCAGTAATTGTTTCTTTTCCTGATTCACTGTAGTCTTCACAATCATTTATACCTAGAAAAAAATTAGGTGTCCATGTAGTTCATCAAACATGTCAAATAAATGACAAAAATGTATATATTACCCAAGATTTTAACCCCTTAATGCTGAAGACATTTTGAGCCTAATGTCAGACCTCATTTAAAAATCTGACGTGGGGTCCCCTTTTTCCTTCTCCAGCCAGATACAACCAGCAGCGGCAGCCTTCTGGTGACCCTTCCCAGCCTAACAGTAACAGTCTGCCGCTGCCCCAGAACTGGACCCTCAATTTAGAAGGTCCGGTCCTGCGGGTACCCGGCTCTTCCCGACACCCCTGGTGGCGGTGGGTGCCGAGGTAATAGATGTTGGGGTTAGTGCTGGCCATACCGGCAAGCACTAAGCCCAGTATTAGTAATCAGGGCCGTCTATAGATAGCCATGATTACTAAAACTGCAGTGTTGTAAAAAAAAAAAAACACACACACACTTATAAAATATTTTATTGAAATAAATACTCCCCCAGATCCCTGTTTGACCATTTTTTAAAAAAAATATAAAAGCTGGTCCGACGTAGTCCAACGAATCCGAAATAGTCCTCAGCATTCACGATCCTGAAAAATAGAAAACAAACAAACACAAACCACTTACCTCCTCCTCAGGCTTCTTCTTTGTAGGGATTCCTCCCGTCCAGCAGGTGGCGCTGTGGTAAAACTTACCACTCTGTGTGCCGTCTTCCTGCTGGACGGGAGGATGGAGCTGCCAGGGAAGGTAAGTAGTGTCTCTCTGTGTTTTTTTGCTCTTCGGAGCGGGGGGTGCTTGGTTTACTCCCATAGACTTCAATTATGCTCGGGTGCTCGGCCGAGCACTCGAGCACCCCTGAGTGCTCGGCCAGAGCACCCGAGCGTACGAGCACCTGGGTGCTCGATCATCACTAATAGCTAGTCCTTTCTGGTAGCAAAGCAGTTACTGTGCATCAGAATGACAGGCTGGTCACATATATGGCCGTGCACATCATCAAACAGGCCACCAATGTTCCTAGCTAAATTGAAAAAAAAGCATACAGCATCCTTCAGTAAAAAAAAAAAATGTGGTGTGCCCCTGCAGGTGTCCCAGTGACTCTTCAGTGGAACAAAATAAGGACATGGAGGAAGCACCAATAAAGTAGTGGAGAAAAAAAAGGTTCTTTTAATCCATGTTGTGGCAGTGCAAACTCATGCGTTTGAATCCCTTCTGTTATCTGTAGAATGACTGTGCATCACTATTAGGTTACTTTCACACGAACGTTGTGTTTCGCGGTCCGCAAATTGCGGATCCGCAAAAAAACGGATGATGTCCGTATAGCAACCTTTTTTTTTGCGGATCCATTGTAACAATGCCTATCCTTGTCCACGAAACGGACAAGAATAGGACATGTTCTATTTTTTTTTTGCGGGCTACGGAACGGACATACGGATGCGTATTTTTTGCGGACCCATAGAAAAGAATGGGTCCGCATTTTATCAGCAAAAAATGCAGATCAGAGCCCGCAAAAAAATAAAAAAAAAGAAAGAGGCCTTAGACTTAATTCACACCACTTATTTGGTCACTTACTCTAATCAGTTATTGTCTGACTTGACTTCTGAATTTGCCTCACAATAAGTGAGAGCAATAACTGACCAGATAACAGAAGTGTGAACTAAGCCTTACAGGTCAATGTTAGCGGGAGCTCTAATTTATCGCCGCCCAAGATTCAAGTAGTGGCCCCATGACAGTGTGGAGGGTCTCAGCAGTAAGGCCATGTTCACATCACTGTTTATTTTTCCATTTTCAAACCATCAGTCTTTGGTCAGAATTTGCTCAGTAGGAGTAGGTCCAAAATAGAGATAACATGTGATGGAAATGTTTGCATGTCTTTTGTGTTTTGGACCCACTCCTGCTTTTGGCTTCCAAATCATGATCAAATCCAGATGCTAAATTCTGACCATGTGATAGAGGCCTCATGCTCACTTTGCATTAGTTTTGGCAATTTGCGCCTTCCGTGGTACTAGTCGGTAACAAAGCTGAGTTCGGATTCCTGTTTTAAAATGGTTTTCAAGTTTAAAAATACCAAAGTTATTCACAAAGTCTCACAAGTCTTTGGTGATAACTAATTACAGTACAGCATTAAAAAGAAGTTTTGAACAAATCAACTTTGGATCTATGATCCGAAGCTCGATTTGCTCACCACTATTGGTAAGACAAGAACAGGAGATAACGTGACGGAAATATTTGCATGTCTTCTGTGTTTTGGACCCATTCCTGCTTTTTACTTCCAAATCATGATCAAATCCTAATGCAAAATAATGACCGTGTGATAGAGGCCTTATGGATGCTCAAACGACAGGACACTTTTTTTATTTTTCTCCTCTTCTGATGGATCAGAAGAATGGAAAAATGAATGGTGTTGTCAACAAGGCCAAACAGGGACACTAGTGGCCCTATAACAGACTGCTGAGGGTGGAAACAGCATGAAGAGTCACAATAGTGGCCCCAGAAGAGAGTGGCGAGGGCAAAAGCAATGGCAGTAACAGCACAAGATGCTGGCAGATCACAGTAGGAGCAGATGGCAGTAGAGGCAGCAGGCATATGGTATCAGGCGGTTGACAGCATTAGAAGAGTGGCAGAAGCATGTGGGCAGAAGTAACAGGCCATTTGTCACAATGTTCTGGTGTGGCAGCACACTACAGTCAGATCATTACTGCCAAAATGATCTAGTCTGTTGTATCAGGCACCGGTGTCTGGATATCCTTGTTGATCCAGGCCTGATTTATCTTAATAAAGGTAAGTCTCTCAATATTTTTTGTTGAAAGGCAAGTTCTCTTTTGGGTAACTACACCACCCGCCACATAACACTTGCTCTGATGCCACACTACTGGCCAGGCAAGCAAGCTTGCCTAGGGTAAACTCAGCTAGTTGCGGCCACAATTCAAGTTTGGCTGTCCAGCAGTCCAGGGGATCTTGGATCTGGGGTGACAGGGTGCAGTCCAAGTATGCCACCACCTGCTGGTTCAGGTTCTGCTCCATGTCCTGATTCTGGGTGGTTTCTTTAGTAGGCAGGTGAAGAAACATGCTCATTAAAGACTCAACATTTAAGTTCCTGCTGATGGAGCTGGTGCTGCTACTGTCCTCCACCCCCCTCCAGCAGTCATGGCGGTGGGGCATGAGCTCAGAGGGTCCCCCCGGTTAGACCTTCATGGGGATGGGCGATGGCGCGCGTAGGCAGTGACCAACTGACTACATAGGATGTCATGATAGTAGTTGAGGTTTTCATCCCTCTCAGAAGGTGTAAAAAAAGGCTCCCATTTTGGACCAGTAGCGAGGGTCTAACATTCTAGCGAGCCAGTAGTCATTCCTCCCCCGAATGGTGATAATGCGGCTGTCACTGCGCAAGCAACTCAGCATGCATCTACCCATTTGCACAAGGGACTCGGAGGAACTCTGTGCCTCTATCTCCACTGCATACTGCCATGGTCTGTTGGGGTCACCTGTGCTGTCTTCGTTGACAACCTCTAGCTCCTCCTGCTCCTCTCCTGTCACTTGGGCAGATAAACCACCTAGTTCTGTATAGAATTCCAGTTCTGTATAGAATTCAGTTCTGTAGAGTTCTGTATATAATTCAATTATGTCCTCCTCCACCTGTGCCAGTTCAGCCTCCACAGGTCTTAGGTGGCCATGAGATGTAGGCGCCATGTCTTCTGTCCCCTAGTCAGTCAGATTTATCAGAATCCTCTCCAGGATATGAAGGAGTGGAATGACATCATTCACCCCATAGTCCTGGCGATGGACAAATAAAGTGGCCTCCTTAAAGGGCCTGAGCAAATGGCAGGTGTCATGCATGAGCTGCCACTTTCTAACGTCGAAGTTATACCGGGGAGTAGTCCTGTTGAATTGCACCATCAAGAAATCAGTTCCAATGTGTGGAAACGTCACATATAAGGCAATGTAGAGGAACATCATTCTGCCTTTGTAGCTTAAGGAGGGTGTGTTTTGCGCAGTAAGAGTGGCTGAAGTGGATGCACAGTTTCCTTGACTTTTCAATATGTCTTGTAGTTGGGTGGAAGACTTTATAAACCAGGTGACAACAAGATTGACATGTGCCATGCAGGGCGCATGGGTCAGCCCTCCCTGATGCAGCATAGACAGAATGTTCTTCTCTTTATCAGTGACCATGGTTTCCTGGCAAGGAGACAGCCAGGATTTGATTTCTTGGTTAATGATGCGGAGCAGTTCTTCACCGCTGTAACTCCATTTGCCCAGGTTAACCAGGTGCAGAACATCATGACAACGCCATGCTTTACATAGGTGACATGCTGGAGGACAACTCTGAACTGTGCCTACAGTGCAGGCTAAGGACAAAGTGGAGGATGAGGAGGAAGAGGACGACATTGGCGCAGAAATCCCACGATTACAAGGCGGAGATAGCATTGCCATCACCTGGCCAAGTTGCTGGTCTGCCTCGGCCAGAACCACATTTACCCAATGGGCTGTAAAGAACATATATTTTCCTTGAACCTTAGTTACAACTCCACACATCAGCGCAGGCATGAACTCTCAAGGACTGGCCCTCCTTCTGCTCAACATATGTGTGCAGGGCTGGTACAGTTTTTTTAGAGAAGTGATAACGGCTTGGGACTCAACTTAGGTATGGGTATGCTGATTGGCTGGCTGCACGGCATTATGGGTCATCAAATTTCACTTTGTAACACATATAGCTGCCATTTTAGGAAAAAACTATTTGTTACTACGAAGCGCAAGGAAATTTAGATTTGTGAACAATCAAATTTTTCCTGAAATTCATATTGATTTCAATTAATTTCACTTTCGATTCGCTCAACACTTCCCATAATCTGTCTATTTTTTTTATCAGTTTAGCTGTGTGAGAGCTTTTTTTTTTTTTTGCTGGATGAGCCATAGTTTTATTTGGTACCATTTTGGGATACATATAGCAATTCTATATCTTTTTATACCTTTTTGTAGAGGAGAGTTGGCCAGATAAAAGCAATTCTGTCCTTCCCCACTGGGAAACTTTTTCTTCCAATGTACTGTTCATAGATATAATACAGTACATTGTCTGCAATACTTGTGTATTGCAATGTATAATACCTTCCACTTTCACACTGACAGCCAGTAAAGTTTAATTAGCTGCTGTAGCTGGCAGAGGCCATTGTTTGGCCCACATAACAACTATAGGCACCCCATGATTGAACCATGGGGGATGATGGAATGCAAAGAGAGCCCTTTGTCAACCATTTAGGTTCAGTGGCATTGACTCCCTCATTTAAAGGATCAAAATGTATTCAACCGTCAGGTATGGCAAGGTGTCACCTGTATATATCAGAAGCAGAGCATGCACCATCCACTTGGCATACCTGACATAATTGTACATCAAATTGTGGCAATTCACTTACAGTCTGGACATACAGTTATATCCTTTAGTGGGAAGGGGCGAAAAATACATTAAATGGACAGTTCTGTCAACTGTATACATTGGATAAGGGAGTGTAGGAAATAATATATTTGTAAGACACCAGCATAGGCAACATTGTAATGTTCATTAGGGTATCTCTAATGAGTAATAGAAAGTGGAAATAACTAAATGATAGGTGGTCTGAGTTTATAAATTAAATGTATAAATTATTTCTTTCAATAGGCGTACGAAGAGTGAGGAGGTTACAGAAGTATTCCTAGATTTATTAATGATGGCCTGTCCAATTTCATCATTGTATGTTTGATGGCCTATCCAACTTCATCATTGTATAATTGGTAGGGATCCACAGCACTAACTGGAATCTAGTGACCCTTCATTCCCTATTCAGACGCAGTAAAGATACTTTTCTCTATACCAACTATTAGTTGGCTTACTTTGAGACAGATTTTTGCTTTAGCATTGTGGTGCACTTTTGGTGCACGACACATTTTAGACCCCACCTTTTCTTGTAAGCCAATCCCCTTTAAGTTAGCCAGGTGCAGCGGATTTGTCAAGAACTAGATGCACCAAATAGTCCCAAAATTCTCCAAAATGCCCCAACTTGCACCAAATAGTGCCACATTTTTGCACAGTTTATGACATTATCTAAATGCACTAACAGTAAATCTGGGCCATTCTGTCTGCTGTGCCCATCCAGAGGCTTTTTTATTTTATTTTAAGGTGGAGTCAACTGATTCCCTTTTTGGATACATGTGAACAATCCCTAAACCTCAAAACTTAGATAGAACATATGTTCCATTAAAGCTTCTCAGATCCTTTTTCTGTGGAAAAAAGAACAATATTGGTAATTGTAAGTGTGAGAGAAAGTTGAAATATCCAGTTGAAACCCACATGTACATCTTGCCTTGGTCAGACCTACAGCCTCAGTGCTGCGACTACTGAACCATTCATATTGTTGAAAGCTGTATAAAATCTGTCCTTATAAATCTTAAGATTTTCTTGTAAGGAAAGACAAAGCTTTAGACAGTCTTACTGTATTATGATGACAGATGTTGTCAAAAAGAGGAACAGCTCGGCTTACAGCTGTGTAATACATGACATTCCCATTGCTGTGTAACAGGAGGAGAACAGATGTTCACACAACTTTGCAGACACACCAAATCACTTTCACCAGGCTTGGCTGCTACTAGAAATGTTTAGAAGAAGCAGATATCAATCACAGCTTTTTCTGCCTTCTGCAAACATTCATTGTGCAAATATAACTATTAAAGACAAAAGCTATGTGTGAAATTCTACATGGGAGCAAATAGGATGATACACGCTATTTTGTAGGTGCTATATACTGTCGTAGCCTGAAGGTGTTCATATGGTTTAACCCCTTCACTGCTGCTTCCCCCACACACAAACACTGTCATAAAGCATTTCACTCTACTTCATAAAAATACCAATAAGATCAGACCTTGACCTGTCTTTATCTGTCAGTGGTTCCATTCAGACATATCTTTGTTAAATTTCCTTTTACAACAGCTGGTGACAACCAATATGGCTTCCACCCAAGGTACACTTACCATAGAATCACACCATGCCCCATGAGAATGAGGGCCCATTCTAGGTTGGTGTCATCCTCATTCTAATGTATGGTGAAAACCTACACAGGGTTTATTTGTCCACCAGTCAGGGGCGGATTGGCCTTAGACCTTACAGGGAAATTTCCCGGTGGGCCGATGACCAAAGAGCCGCCTGGGCAGGCCTCATGGCCAGCCAGTAGGAGTTTTTGGGAATGTATTTTGTGCTGCTGGCTGCAGTATTTTGTGATGGACTGTGGTATTTGGCTCTGTTGGGGTGGTATAATGTGCCATAATATGGAATTGCTCGACCTGCCTTCCATCAGTTTGGACCCGAATACAAAACGGGGCCACTTTTAGTATTTTTTCCAGGGCCACTTTAAGTTCCCAATCCGCCCCTGCCACCAGTGCAGGAATGTTGGCAAACAAGAAAATAGAAGAGTACTTATAAAAATGGGGGGGCAGTACCTCCTGTTGTAGGTGATTAAAGAGTGTGGTGGTGTCAAGTAGCTGCTGCAAAAGGCCTATGTTTTATGATGAGGCCATCCTCATGCAGCTACAACAAAGGCTGTTAGCTAACTTTCCTAGGGTGATAGATCTGCCTGGTCATGCAGTGATACATTCATGTTTCCATACTGTAGAATAATGTCTAGGAAGAATTTTAACAATTGGACAAGTGAAGTCAACTTTGAGACTTAACAGGTGACTTTTTTGGGATATTTTTTTCTCTTTTATAAGACTGTCAGTGATGAAGAAGTACAGAATATTTTTACATGACTAAATGGGAACAATCTTTTATTATTACCCTTATTATTTATCCTCTTTAGTTAGACTATCCGTGATGAAGAAGTAACTTTTTGTAGAATTTTTTTTTTACATCACTATATGGGAACGATCCTTATTATGCCAGCCAGATTAAATAAAGTCCACACGACACACTATAAAAATAAGCAGATTAACCCTATCTGTAGATTAGTAATAGAGAACTATTGTTATTTGTGGCAAATTAAACCCTTGTTAAGAGTTGCTCTTAACATTAAAAGCCGGTCTCCAAAGTGATTTAGTCATTTAAATGTTAGGTTAACAATTAGTTCAGGCCTACCCTGCCTCCCAGTTTGTATAGAAATATAGTGTGGATAAATTGTACATTTTCCTGTGCTTGATTCTAAATGACTCCCCACACTTAATTATGAGGATGAGAGGGGAAGCCTTATTCCTCTTTGTTATAGGATAAACTTTCAGTAATCCCAAACAAAGGAGCCAGTTCTGGAAGATATGGGATTTGCTGCCGGATTATGGTCTCAGAGATAATGATGTGCAGTCAGCAGAAGCTGGGTTTATTTTAATTCAAATAAGCTGGTAAACAAACCACTGGCATGGGTGATGGTGAGAGGTACTGTATTCTGCCCGGCCAATTTACAGGAGGGAAAAAAATCTATTATACCTCATTTTCATATGTGTATAAATTATTACAAGATGCAGATTAGTCTACACACATTCTATTAAAATGACAAAGCATTGCGGTCTGCGTAAGCTATGTCGTCTAACATCATTTTCTAGAGCTGTGAAGCGTCTATAGATGAAGCACTAAATACAATTTTTATTCCTTAGCCCGGTCTTAAATGTAAAATTCTGGAATAATATGGTGTGCTCCAAATGTGGAATATTGGGAAACAAATGATTTATCAAACGAGAAAATTTTGCCGACAACGAGACAATTTTGACAGGTTTATGTTCACTGCCAACAATAGGTAAAATAATATTATTCAAATATATTTTGTCTTAGAAAATAGATTTCTTTGGATCATAATAAAATTGCTTAGAAAACATATCATACAGATACTTTATATGATGTTAATTAAAAGGATATATATTGTTTTTTGTACCGTAAGAAGCACCCGTTCCTGTTTTCAAGCTAATTTTGGGTTCAGTCTACAAAAGGAGCAAGATTATTGAAGAAACCTCTGGATTTGCACGATTTTAGGGACAATACAGAGGGGATTTTCAGATGCAAATTTCAAAGCTCTAGAGATGTTGATAATTAACTGTGCTATTTCCTGGATAGAAGGCACAGAATGCTAATATCACACACATACACCTGTAAATAATGAGGTGGATTTAGTACTGACAGTCTTTTTTAAAAAGGTTTAGATGTATATTTTATTCAAGGCTATAACATTGATGCAGACCCCTGCAGAGATTTTGTAAATCTTCTAATACAAAAAAATAAAAATTCAACAAGGAATATGATGAGAGAAAACTTCTTTACACATGCATAATAGTCACAAGTGTTTTGTGAATGTTATTTGGGGTTAACTAATTATTAGGTAAGCAGTTGAGCTTTTACTACAAAGCTACATTTGATGATAATAATGTAGTGATATTAGAAATAGTAATAAATGGAACAACTGAGAAGAATATGAACTATTCTACTTACTGTAAAAATCTAGATGTATGTTTAATGTTCATCCTTGGCTTTTCCCAGCAAATAGGTGTTGATGTATAGGATGAGCACATAGTACAGTATACCTTATATGATGGGGATAATAGATACTGTATAGATGAACATTATACAAAAAACAGATCTACAAACAGCTCTTCTATTTCCAATTACAGGACTATTTAAAGGGGGGACTGCTGTATTGTTAATGTGTAAAAGCCACTGGAGGTGCAGATCCCTGAGCAATGTACCATTCTTGAAATAAAAGGTGAAGGTGATGTGAAAAAGATTGCAGTTTTTCTTCACATGCTAGTGCATTAGCTAATATGGTATTCTTGGCACCTGATGGGTTAATCTGCAGAACATCTGCATCCATCTCTCTTCATTCACAGCCAATCATGCGGAGTAATGAGCACAAATATGAGGCATATGCCAACAGCTCCCTGTGTGTTTACCTGAGTACACCATACCTGCCTCATCTACAGGAACCACCAGTGCTGCTCAGCATCTGCTGCTCTACCTACACTGGGACAATAGCATTTCCAACAGAAGAACATTACTGCTAGCTTTAGGCAATGCCACTGAGATGTAATGGATGGATAGACAGATTAGATAGATAGATAGATAGATATTTAGATATTGTACAGATAGATAGATTAAATGGTTAAAAAAGGATAGTTGAGAGATAAAGTGATATAAAGATAATCTGATATTACACAAGTAGATAAATATATAATAGATAAAAAGATAAATATATATGAGAAAGATAGATAGACAGTTTGATAAATAGGTACATGGTTAACAGAAAGTTGAGAGATAAAAAGATATAAAAATTAATTGATATTGTACAAATAGATAATAGATTAAAAGATAGATAGATAAACACATAATTAGATAGTTTGATAAATAGTAGAAAGAAACATGCATAGAAAATAGATAATAGAGAGATAGATTGATTCATATTGTACAGATAGATAAATTAGATAGTTAACAGAATGATAGCTGAAAGATAGAAAGATAATTTATTATATAAATAGGTAAAAGAAAGACAAATACAAATATGATAGATAGATAGATAGATAGATAGATAGATAGATAGATAGATAGAAGAAAAATAATTACCATTGCAGATTTCAACAAAAAAAGACAAAAAGATATATAAAAAGATAAATAGATTTGTGATAGATAGATAGATAGATAGATAGATAGATAGATAGATAGATAGATATTAGACACATAGTTACATATAAGACCCACATATTGACAGTTATAAATATAAAACAAGTTAAGTTTAATAAACATATAGACATTTCTTGAATATCAAGAAAAAGGGGAGATTGATACAAGATATATTTGATCTCACAGTGCAGTCTCTATATAAATATACGTATATGCCCATACATCAGAAAGGGCTGTGCTTATGCACATTCCTACTTCCTTAAAGGGGTTGTCCGGGTTCAGAGAAGAACCCGGACATACCTGCAATTTCACCCAGGCAGCCTGCCTGAAGAGGACATCGGAGCATCTCATGCTCCGATGCCCCCCCCCTTGCCCTGCGCTAGATCGCGCAGGGCAAGGTCTCTTGTTTTGAAAATACTCGCTGCCGGGCGGGTACTTCCGCCCGGCAGTGAGTTCGGTGACGTCACCGGCCTTAATGGGCCGGCTTTAGCGCTGCCCTAGCCGTTTTACTGGCTAGGGCAGCGCTGAAGCCTGTCCATCAGCGCCGATGACGTCACCGACTCACTGCCGGGCGGAAGCCTCTGCCCGGCAGGGACCGGTACGTCACCGGAACCCGGCGAAATTCCTTTGCCCTGCGCTAATTAGCGCAGGGCAAAGGAGGGCATCGGAGCATAGGATGCTCCGATGCCCTCTTCAGGCGGGCTGCCTGGGTGAAATTGCAGGTATGTCCGGGTTCTTCTCTGAACCCGGACAACCCCTTTAACAATTGCAGGAATGAATGAAAACATAATCCTGTGATTTGTTCCATTCTTCTTTGTTGCTATAAGCAAACAGTATTTAAGAACAGTTTTTTGCCTGGTGCATTGTAGCTAGCAGGAAACAATACTGTAAATGGCCACACACAACGCCTGGGTGGTCATAAATGCCTCCAAATGACGCCTCATCAATAACCAATCCGCCCCTGTTATTTACACCCCGGTCATTTCTAAATACACCTGTATGTTCAGCATAAGCATTATTTACCATTGGAGACATGGTTTGAAGTTACAATAACAGTATATTAAACAAGAAAGGAGGTCTCTGTATATAGCACTGACAGGGATCACCTGCAGCTTTAAAAATCCATTTAACCCTTCGTAGTAATAAGGAGTATATGGTGGGAGCTGAGATTGTGGGTTTACAAAGCACAGAGGTGGATTACTGTCATCTCAAACTTGTAGGGGAAAGCTAGCAATGGCATTAATGCCTATAGAAAGGTAGATAAACACAGGCAGAAACTAACAAGTTCCCTGCTGGGCTGCATTATCTATGGGCTGTAAAACCTCTCTAATAGCCCGGACCTTCATCCTAGGGCTCATTCTGTAGGTTTGTGAGGACACACTTCATCATAATTATATGGTGCATTGGAGCAAGGAGTCCCGCCAGAAACATTTATTACACAAATATGATTAACCCTTCAAATTTAGAAGAAAGAAAGAAAGAAAGATAATAATTAAAAAAAATCTATGTCTATTTATCTATTATACTGACATACAGGCTTAGATATACAGACAGAAAGACAGAATTTGTAGATGTAAAATGTATGTCTAATATGTATACTATAGATAGACAGATAGATAGTAAATTAGAAAAAAAAAAGAAAAAAATTGAAAATGTTCACGTAGTATAAATAAAATAATATTTAAATCATTTAAAAGAGTCTACCTATCATCTACCACACTGGCATACAGACAGATCGATAGACAGACAGAACCTGGGTGTAACTATAGCCATAGCACTTGCTATGTGGCCGGAGGCTGGAAGGGGGGAAAGGGGTAGATAAATAGGTGCAAGAAGATTGTTGATTTATCATCTCCCTTGCGCCAGAAAAGTGGCTTTAAAAAGTCGCAAGCTGTGTGTTTATGACTTTTTAAATGCAACTTTTTGAACTAAAAAGTTGCAAGTGCCTCTTTTTCGCTGACCTCAACACTTTTCCAAAAAGGTGTGTGGAAAGGTCAAGAAAGGGGTGTGGCCAACTGCCAAGACAAATTTATCTTCATTTGCACCGGTTTTCTGAAGCTCTGAGCTGCCGTAGATTTCTGTTTAGGCGCACAGTCTGCCGGTGGATGCGCCTAATTCATGACAAGGCATGTACCTCATCCTAAATTAGGTGCATCCTCCAGCAGCACAGGCGACATCAAGACTGGGTCAAAAGTCTTTGTACTTTTTTGTGGGGAATAACAATATAATGGCTTTTTGCTACAATGTGGGTTTTCTGATATATTGTGCTATTATACATACCTTTATTTATTGATACTTATACTGCTGTTTTAATTTTCTTACAGTAGATGGTGGGGGCCCCTTCTTACTTTGTTATGGGGCCCATTGAATTGTAGCTATGCCTTTGGATAGATAGCATTTGTAGATGTAATATGAATGTGTAATATGTAGACTACGGATGGATAGATAGATAGATAGATAGATAGATAGATAGATAGATAGATAGATAGATAGAAGAAAGAAAGAAAGAAAGAGAGAAATAATGAAAGAAAGAAAATATGCGTATAGATAGGTGATAAATAGAAACAGTAGATAATATAAAAATAGATAATACAATAGAAATAAATAGGTAAATATATAGATGTAGCCAGCGTGCCAGGATGCTCACTTTAACACGATTGGTTGTATTACTGTAATGTGGTTTTGTTTTATATATATGAATTTGTATTTGCATTTGTTTTGTATGTGTATATATATATAGATATATACCTACAGTGAGAGTTAAAATTACTTCTTGAAGACCCTTCATACCCCATTTCTTCCCCCATCACAGTATAATTTTGGGGGCACTATGAGCTGTCTGTTTAATCTATTACTCTTATACTTTCCTGTAACTAATAATATAAAACGTCTGCACAAAGCTCAGAAAGGATAAACCCATCCTGGAGGATACAGCAGGATGAGAAATCCTAGAGAATGGCTGCATTAAAATATGAAGAGATCAGCTCAAGCTTCCAATGTCTCTTTCTAGCGAAAAAAAAAAAATAATCTTTGTGAAATGCCTATTCTATGGCTCCAATAAACAGAAGCCATTACCTCACGGCTGCTTTTGTTGGCCCTATACAAGAGAGAACAAAATGGTTATTGAGGGGAGCGCTTTAGATTGTGATTGTGGGTAGTATGCACAAAGAGCACTGTTATTGTATTAAAAGAACCATCTGTAGCAGAAACAATGCCATCAAATTATCTGTGAATACCCAGTGTAAAGTATAAAGCTGCCTCTCTGGTGCAGGGTGGGGGCATGTGCAGCACTCTTACGAGAACGACAGTTTTGTGTCTGTGTTGTTGTCGGTTCATTCTTCTTAAAAACAGCCATAAACGCTGCTTCTTGTTCCAGGAGCTGGAGAGTGCAGAGCTGCAACCGGCTGCATGGACGGAAGGATGGAGGGAATTCGACAGCTCCCTGCCCCAGCACGACCAAGGCTGACTGACTGGCTGCAGGGCTTCAGCTTCCAGGCGAACGTTTAGGGTTTCTGCACTGCATGGACTCCCCTTTATTGCTGCCAATCAAACTGCTGGGAAGACAACACCCCGAGTTGCTGCCACGTAAGTAATTGCAAGCAAACTTTGACACCCCCTCCCCCTGTAGCTATTTTATTTTGGATCTAAGAGTGATCAGCATCCCGCCCATGTGCCAATCATCCGTGTAGCCGGGGCTCTAGTGGGTTCAGGCAGCCTAGCTCTGGTTCAAGGTCCCTGCCTGCGTGTTAACCTGTTTGGTGCTGGAATCGTGCACACCTGTGTTCAAGGCAAAGTAAGGGACGATCGTGCCCAGCTGCCTGATACACCTGTACGCCGCGCACCTGCTCGGACTTGTAGTTCTGAGGACACAAGGACACTGGTTGGTGGTGTCGCCCAGACTTTACCCTAGTCATCTACTGTAAGACAGGGCATTGACTAAGAAACTGTGCAGCCACCTGTGGGTGCTCTAAAACCACCCTGATGTGTGCTTCCAATAGCTACCAACCAATGATAGGAGTGCAATAGGAACGTATCACATTTCCCCGTGCTTTATATAAGATAGAGACAACTCTGGCGTAAACCATCCATAATAATAATAATAATAATAATTACTAATATTATGATTACTATTTCATAAGGTTTGAGTTAACCTATGGACATGATAGACTTTATATAAGGTAGGATTTGCCCACATGCACCTTGCCCCATGGCACTGTGCTGTCTTATTTTTTAGTATAACCTGCCATCATATGAATCCACCTGCATAGTGTGTTGTGCTGTTGAGTTGTGATTTATTATGTGTGCTGTAGGTACTGCAAGTGTTAGTTATTAGTGGTCATTGGGCTTATGTCTGGCAGAAAGGAACCAACATCCACAGATGTATTTGTAGTTTGAATACAGTGAGCTGCAGTCCTATGTAAAAATGCAGACATCACATTCTGATAATACTATAGGGGTAATAAATACATATTATCTTGTGTAAAAAAAAAGAACAGTGATGCCTCTGAGTCTTCAATATATTTGGATAATTCATATATTTGTTGCACCTTTTATACCAGTAATGTGTTAGTAATCGTGGCAATAATTTCCCTGTAGCTATAAATTTATATGATATTTTCATAGTATCATCTGCGTGTTATAGAAAATTACAAACTCAGCCCTGCACTATCTTACCAACTCAGTCAGCTCTGCTATATCTCTCTGTGTTAGACTAGTGCTGAGCATGTTGTAGCCTATTCAGTTGCTCTTTGGCGCCCCCTCTGACTCCTTGAGGAATTACATTTCTCATCTTTTATGAAGATCCTGCGAATTCTGGGCAGCCTGAAATTACTTTTGTTCTATGAACATGGGGTAACCTGCAAGATTAGGGTCAGAAGTACTTGAAGGAATCATTCCAGGCCTCTCTAGTGGTCGGAACTGGGCATTAACCCCTTGTACATTTAATAGAAGCAGGCTTCTGTAATGAGTAGAAGGAAAGGTAGCGGTGTAGATGTGTGCTGGTTAGATTGGATTTTGCTGATGAAGACAAATCTGTCGTCCGTTACCGGCATCTTGTAAATTCTAGTTCTATATACTGAGTAATATTCTTGTGCACAAGGTAAATTCGGGGCTGATGCAGATGTGATTGGCGGGGGAGAAGGTGTGAAGGGCAGGTCATGCTGCAGAATTTACAGCCTACCGCCTGATACAGAGCCTTTGTTAGGGCTGCAAAGCTAATTTGGTGCTGATCAAAAGCGCCACATAGTTAAAGCACTGGTAATGACTGCTAATTTCATCTCACCCTAGTACATCTCCAACCACTGTCATTAAGGACAGGCCATGGAGGCACAGGTGAAGAGCGGCTCCTGCAAGCTGATTTTTAATTTTGTTTTCTTTTTTAATATTGACGGACTAATCCATGGACCCAGATCCACAGTTATATATTCTAATTCTTTATTGTGCCCAAGGCCTTCCCATGGTTAAACACATGTACATACGATATGTACAGAAAAAGAGGCAAATACGTGACAGCATGTGGCGCTTTTAATAAAAAAAAGGTGCATGGAGACGCTATAAGGTGCACCACTTTTTTGGGAGAAAATATTGGCCTGCACATGATACATGATATATTTTATGATGTCATATATTTTTAACATTTATGTCACAGATTCTGCACATGAAATATGCAAAGAACAGTATTAATACTGAATTATTCATATGTCAGAGGCCATTCATAATATTTCATGATGATGATAAAGAACATGCATGTGAAATAATACTTTACAAACAACATGCAAAGAAAAGGATATATATATATATATATATATATATATATATATATATAGAGAGAGAGAGAGAGATAAAAATTCCCCCAGATGGGAACAATGGGGGCTGCTGTTGAATATTTCCCTTCACTGGCCGCCAGCACTAAAATCCTCCTGCCTAATGCTGCTGCTACATAATGAATGCCTGTCCCTCATTCACCCCCTCCCTCCTGTCACTGAGAAAAGTTTCTGCACTGGGCAAATGTGACATTTATTGATGGGTAACCCCCCGCACCCTGGACCATAACAACTACCAGCTTTGTGTTTTCTTGCACAAATATATAATAATAATAATAATTATTATTATTATTATTGATATTAGACACATAGATTAGATATATAGATATTAGATAGATAGATATTAGATAGATATTACATAGATAGATATTAGATAGATATTACATAGATAGATAGATAGATAGATAGATAGATAGATAGATAGATATTAGATAGATAGATAGATAGATAGATAGATATTAGATAGATATTACATAGATAGATAGATAGATAGATAGATAGATATTAGATAGATAGATAGATAGATAGATAGATAGATAGATAGATAGATAGATAGATATTAGATAGATATTACATAGATAGATAGATAGATAGATATTAGATAGATATTACATAGATAGATAGTAGATAGATAGATAGATAGATAGATAGATAGATAGATAGATAGATAGATAGATAGACTTAACTATATAGATTATTAACATGCACAGTATTGGGGTTGTACAGTGCCCCCCCCCCATCAGAGATGTTGGTAATTGAATAATCATATTACTAAACATGCTACATGCGCCATTTTTTCTGATGCAATTTTCTTATTTAAGGAGATTTATACTTGAACCTCGGAATATTTTAAATAGTGTTCATTACCTGGTATACATTCACAAGTGTCGTTTAATTTCTTTTTAAAGTCTTCAAAGTACATGAGCTATGCATTTTTATAGATGGGCAAAACTCAAATAAAAAAAACCTTTTTGAGTCCTTTATGTTTTTCCTGTGTGTGTGGAGTAAAGAGCTGTCTAAGACCCCGCTAGGATTGTGTGATGTATCCTTAGCAAGTGATTGAGGATGTGTCAGATGTGTGGTTGAGCTGAGCACGTTGTCTTGGGCCCCCCCTGTTGGACACAGTGGGAGCTGCACAGTGCCAGTCCTGATCCAGCTCTAGTATTTTGCCTGTGTCAGTTTCATTATAGAACTTTTTTTTTTTTTCTCTGATAGAAGTAGGAAAGCGGTGTGTGTAGAATATACTAAATCCTAAATGAGGGAAAGGTCTGGCGCTGTGAGGGATGAGAACCAGGACTCTTCTTTTATGTCAGTCCTTTATTCATTATTACTGTCTATGATGTCTAGAAGGAGATTCGTTAGCCTTATTCACTCGATGTATATTTCTTATAACTTTTGGAACTTCTAATTAATCACAACCAGTTTTATGCACCTTGTTACCAATTGTGCAGAATGAACTACTCTATGTATGTATATATGAATCTATCACCTCTCTATCTGCTTCTTTCCTATCTGCCTGTCTCTCTTATCTATCTAATATCTATCTATATCTCTATCTGTCTATTTATCTATCTATATCTCTATCTATCCATATATCTTCTATCTATCTGCCTGTCTGTCTCTCTGCCTATCTATATCTATCTATCTATCTCCATCTATATGCCTGTCTCCCTATCTAATATTTATCTATCTATATCTGTCTGTCTGTCTATCTATCTGTCTCTATCTATAGCTATCTATCTGCCCCTCTGCATATCAATCCATTTATCTATCTTAAACTGTTCCGTATACTTTCACATATATTGCTTTTCCCACATAAAGAATAAGAATAATAATCTTAATCTTTTATATAGGACCAACAAATTCCGCAGCGCTTTACAATCAGAAGATTCATGTACAAACAAAATCATACATTACACAGCCACACATAAGACAACAATTAAAACAAGAGGAATGAGGGCCCTGCTCGGAAGAGCTTACAATCTATGACATGAATAACATAATGTTAATATTATTACACGACTTTCCATCAATGTCATGCCTGTCCGATATTATAGTACTATGCCCTCCACACAACCATGGCACAGTGTCATTAAATGAGCAATATTAGGTATATGATTGTTGTATTTTACCTTTTATTCTACCTTATTTGATCAGATATGATCATCCTTAAGACTATTATTATTATTACTATTATGCTGGAAAATCGAGGACTTGTATTGTGAATAATGGTTATATAGAAGCGCATACGTGGATGGAATGTAATATTTTTTATCACCAATTCAGTCTGCATTTCTGAAAGATTGTGGAGGGTTATCAGCCGGTTCTATAGACATTGTATGTCCTGCGATACAGAATCTAATTGGCTACATGAGTAAATATAATTACTGTGCCTTCTCTATCAGAGCTATGGATTTAATTGCAAATAAGTGTAAAGTTGAAAATTCCATTGACAATGTACGGTACGAACAGATCTTCTATTAATTTCACATCATATAATTGCTTTGTGATAAGGTGGCCCAGAATGTTGAACTGGGTAGAGGCAAATGATCCAACTGTATGCCTGGCCTGAGGATGGGGTAAGGTGGCTGCGAGATTCGCTGTGAATTCCGCTGCTTGTCAAGAGTCCTTGAAGGAAATGATTGGATAAATGTGGCTGTGGATGAGGCGCCTTTTATTGCCCTGTACCTAGAATGCCACTTCTCACAATTACAATTGCTACGCTTCCTGATCGGCCATGAACAAAGCCAGGGCCCAGTCCTTCCAGATAATCAATAAGAAATTTCAAGGACGCTCTTGTGCTACCGGGTAATTGTTGTGGAGTAGGATGAAAAAATAAAATCCCATTGACCAGATATTAAAAGGGAACGAAACACACTTTTCACTATATTACTAGCAAGTGTGGGTATAGAGCTTCTCTGTTTTAACGTGATGTATAATTTCTGAATATATTTTATATCCCGCGTAACAATATAATAAATCTTAAACTAATGTAAAGGCGGTGTACATCTTCAGTGCCAATAGCTTGTGCATCAAATCAGATGCTTTACACATAGAGCGGCTTTATCACTACAAATGAATTTATCTATTATACCTATTGTTATTTATGCTCTTTTATGTTTTATTGTATAGTATTTATACGCCCTGCTTCCAGCGGATGTATAACTTCAGGTATAACCACATAATCGATTTGCATCAACAGTGCAAACTTTTATCCGCCATAATCACAACATAAAAATTATACAAATTATACATTAAAGATTATTTCTCAGAATTTATTATTAAAATTTTACTTTTTGGTTTTTGATTTTTTTTCGATTATTTCCTATATATATTTATTATTTCAATGCCCATGTAAAAGCTAATGTCTAAAGAGTTGATAACAGCAAATTTTATTTGGTCAAATCAAATTGAAACATTATATATATATATATATTTTTATTTTTTAGTTTGTTTAATAGATGCTTATATAGCTTTTAAAATATTAAAATGTAATTGTTATTAATATTGACATAGAAATGGTTTATTAAATACAAAATTGTATGACTTTTATTGTTAATATTAATAATAATCATCATCATAATCTTTGTATGAGAGTTTTATAAAATTGCCTCCAAGCTACCCAGGTGTAGTGTTCGGTTACAGATTCCACCGTGATTTGGCACTCATTTGAAGCAATTCTTGTCTCTTGACTTTTTTTTAGTTGCTACATAGGATAGTAAAGAAAGAGACTAAACTGCTCTACAATAAGTATACTATAGTAAAATGTACAGTGAAAGCAACTGTATAAAAAATATAAAGTATGTTAAAAACATTTGACCAAATGGTTTAAATTATTAACGAGAATAGCATGGTGCGATGTTGAGGTAAGTAGGTGAGTATTGCGCTTTTCCGTTTTAATATAATATATACATTAACATAATACTTTACATTGCATGTATGCAGTCCAGTATGCCCTTAATGCACTGCATAAGGATGATGGATTGTTATAAAGAGGCTTTATTGATAAAGACATGTACTTTCATGAATTTTCTTGTATATAGTATATATACGTCTGTTTCCAACAGGTGTAAAACCTCTGATTTGATCACATGGACGGTGCAAACTTTTAATCGTCATAGTCACTGAGCATTGAGTAGAAGGCATTAATTATTTCAGTGGTAGATAAATACTCTCATAGTCCAATAGGACCTTTTCAGATTTGTAATTAGAAAATAAAATGAGGCAGCTCTTCTTCTTCTCCTTCCTCCTCCTCCTCTTCTTTGCCAGGGTCTGTGAATGCTTTCCCTCAATACTGGTGGTCGTCAGGCTGCACTAATTAGCAATGCTGAGAAATTCCTGTTAACAAGGACATTCTCCCAGTGCCCCTGCTCCCCTGCAGTTCTTCATTTCCATAAGAAGATTAGGAGGAGTGCAGGGAACACACTCACATGCAGATGGAGCTATATAATAGCACGATGCTTGGCCGCCTCTCCCCTCATTACTGCAACCTAAACCTCTAGTTCTCTGTACTTTCTTTACAAACACCTTAATATCGGACTATGACGGCGCCAAATTTTACTTAGGCCCTGAACAGTGTCATGACTTGCCCTTTAAATAAATGTGATAGATAGATAGATAGATAGACAGACAGACAGACAGATAGATAGATAGATAGATAGTAGGCAGATGATAGATAGTAGATGGATAGATAGTAGATAGATAGTAGACGATGGATAGCTTAGATGGATAGAAAAAAATTAAAATTATTAATTTCAATTTTTGTTCGCTAATATGACATTCTTTGTTATTATTGAGAATTTTTTTTTTTATAAAAATTGTATTCATTTCATTTTTTTCTCTATTCAATTTAGATTCTGTTTCAATGCCCATGTAACACATAATAAGAAAACAGTTGATCATTACAAATTATATCAGTTGGAATCTTTTTCATATTTTCCTTCACTGTAAAATAATTGTAACAGATCAAAGATAAAGTTAATCGAGGTTTAACTGGAAATGAAACAATGCTTGGAGCTGCGTTGTTAAACATTGGATATAATATATAGACAGTAGTAAATGAATTATTCATTTATTTTGTATGAACAGTGTCCTGGAATTAGTGAATTAATTGTGTTCTAAAATAAATAATAATTATTAGTTATAGTTTTAGAATGATTTAATAACAGTTTTATAGGGTTTTATTTAATTGCTTTCATATTACCAAAGTATTTTCAGTCTTTTATCAGTGGCAGTTTTATATTAGGGGTCTTTTATATTTGATTGAAATTACCACAGTCTGATAATCCAAGGACAGTACATATAGAGATGTGCCTACACTCCCGGACAAGCTATACATTAGGGTGAAACTGTTACAGTATACGCCATTCTTTTATGCCAATAATTCCTTTAAACCTCTGTAAAACTATGTTAAAAAACACTTGGCCTAGTAATGGTTTCTGAGCTGAAAAGGAAAACCATTAACTAAAGATTATCTACTTTTACTGGACTGATGTGCGACAGCAGAAGTGCTGTGTAATTCCAAGGCTGGCCACTAGACGGAGCTCTTACACCATCAGTGCCTAAAGGCTCTTTTCAAAGAACCTGTTTCTTTTAAATCCAATGAATAGCCACTCTAATATCAATTGGAGGAAGATCAGAAAATCTCTAGTGTGATCTTCAAACTTAGTCTAGTCATTTTCAAGCTGCAAACGGGACTTTGAATAGGATAAACTTGGTAGAGTTAGGGTATGCTCCAAGGTCTCGCATTAATTTATAGTTGGATGCCCTGTTATTGAATCAAATGATGATTGATAGATAGATAGATAGATAGATAGATAGATAGATAGATAGATAGATAGACGGATAGATAATTGATAGAAACATAGATAGATAGATAGATAGATAGATAGATAGATAGATAGATAGATATAGTAGACGGATGGATAGATAGATGATAGATACATAGATAGACTATATCCATAGCAGCCATAGCACTTACTATAGTACCCAGCGGTTGGGGGGGGGTGGCTATCAGGTGCAAGAACACTATGGCCCTGATTTATCACACCTTCACTCCAGAATTCTGTCTTCAAAAAGTCGCACGATAGGGCTTTTGCGACTTTTTTGCGCATTTTTTTGCGACTTTTTACATGTGTACACAACTCACTCCAGTTTGTAATATGGGTGGAAAAGTGGGTGTGGTTAGCCATGTTAATGAGTTTCACTCCAGATTTATCATTGCGACTTTTTAAAAAAAGTCGCAAAATAGTCGCAATCTCACTCCAGGAGGAGGGTGGAGTAGGAAAAGTGGAGTAGCTTCTCTAGACAGAAGTGTTAGGTTTAAGGACAAGCCACATTTATCAAACAACCTGTGACGTTTGATAAATGTGGCAGAAAGTACTCCAACACAGACTGAAGCAAAACTGACTTCAAATATTTTCCTAATGATAAATTCCCCCCTATACCTTTTTGTGGGGAATAACAATATAATGGCTTTTGTTACAATGTGGGTTTTCTGATATATTGTGCTATTATACATACCTTTAATTATTGCTACTTATGCTGCTGTTTTAATTTTCTTAAACTAGGTGGTGGGGGCCCCTTCTTATTGTGCTATTGGCCTCTACAGGTCATGCATACATAGATAGAAGCTATGAGATTACATAGATATTTGAATATATTTATTATAATTATGCATTATCTCATTTGTCATCTACTGTGTGTCTACCTAATATATGTTATACAATATTTGATGATCTTGTTATATACGGTATGTGCACGCTCAGTTACAGAGCTAATAGCCATGGTGCGGTATATTTCTTTGGACCGGGATGGAGGCAATCCTGGCCGCCTTATTGTTCAGCAATAAGCACAAGCTATTTGGAAGGCATGCTGCCATGTCTCCTGGCACTGATGCGCCCCCCAATTCAAGCCTTCCTATGGTAACAATGGGGACTGTCTCGCCCCTCCATAGGGCCCTGTGCCTCTCACTTCTTGCAGGTTGTGCAGCCTGGCTTCTTCTCTCATCAGTCCTTATGGGCCTCTAATGGATTTTATGTCACATGTGGACGTGTATGATGAGGATTATACATCTTTGGGTTTTTTCAGCCTTGTGGCTTCTCAGCAGAATTATTCGGTTGCTATGACAAGGGGCTTTTTTCTTCTCTTTCTGTTTGTATAGAGATTGTGTGGTGGACTGCTGGGGGCATTGAAGGGGGAGGGAGGGCAAGCCTGAGAGCAAGTGGATGCTTAGAATCTAGAGACACCTGCAAGCACAGGCCCCACATCTCCTGCTAAGGGCAGAGGAGCTCTGCTTCCAGCCGGACAGTGGTCAGGGCTCCTCCAGACTGTGTGTGTGGTTAATAGCGTAGTATTATCATGTGGGAAGAAGTTTCTGAGGAGCCTTGTGTCCCCCCCACTTCCTCTCCTATGAGGCGTGTGTGACCTGTTGCTGCTGCTGGGAGACAGGAGGAGGAGGAGGGGCCGAGCCGGTAATGTAATAGGCTGCTGAGCACTGCCCCCTCCCAGTGCACGCAGCCTGCCGGTCGCCGCTGGCCACTCCCCCTTCATGCAAATCTACCGAGGTAGGCGCGCTGTGATTGGCCGCCCGGAAGCCATTTATTCCCTGACAGCCCCGTCACATGGACGCTTGTCTATTAACTTGTTTCAAAAAAAGTCGCAGCACTTGTCAAAGGCGCAGGATGAAAACTAGTTTCCTGGTTTGGTGAGACAGAGAGCAGGAGCCGCGGGCACAGTGCACCAGTAGTCCCACTACTACCACTTCTACTACTACTCCCAGCAGCCTGCTTCCCACCTGGCACACACTTTCTTTCCCTGGCTACAGCGTGCACCCACCAAGCTGCGTGAATGTACAACATGATGGAGACCGAGCTCAAGCCCCCCGCCCCCCAGCAGACTTCTGGGGGCACCGGGAACTCCAACTCTGCGGCCAACAACCAGAAGAACAGCCCGGACCGGGTGAAGAGACCTATGAACGCCTTCATGGTATGGTCCAGGGGGCAGAGGAGGAAGATGGCCCAGGAGAACCCCAAGATGCACAACTCTGAGATCAGCAAGAGGCTGGGGGCCGAGTGGAAGCTGCTCTCCGAGGCGGAGAAGAGACCCTTCATCGACGAGGCCAAGAGGCTGCGAGCCCTGCACATGAAGGAGCACCCCGATTACAAATACAGGCCCAGGAGGAAAACCAAAACCCTCATGAAGAAGGATAAGTACACCCTGCCCGGGGGCTTGCTGGCGCCTGGGGGCAACACCATGAGCTCTGGGGTCGGGGTGGGGGCCAGCTTGGGCGCTGGGGTCAACCAGAGGATGGACAGTTATGCCCATATGAACGGCTGGACCAACGGGGGCTATGGCATGATGCAGGAGCAGCTGGGCTACCCGCAGCACCCAGGTCTCAATGCACACAACGCGGCTCAGATGCAGCCCATGCACCGCTACGACGTCAGCGCCCTCCAGTACAACTCCATGACCAGCTCCCAGACCTACATGAACGGCTCCCCCACCTACAGCATGTCCTACTCCCAGCAAGGGGCCCCTGGCATGACCCTGGGCTCCATGGGCTCGGTGGTAAAGTCAGAGTCCAGCTCCAGCCCGCCCGTAGTCACTTCTTCATCCCACTCGAGGGCTCCATGCCAGGCAGGTGACCTTCGGGACATGATCAGCATGTACCTACCTGGAGCAGAGGTGCCAGAGCCATCTGCCCAAAGCAGACTGCACATGTCCCAGCACTACCAGAGCGCATCAGTACCGGGCACAGCCATCAATGGCACGCTGCCCCTATCACACATGTGAGGACTAAAGCAGAAACTTTTATTTAGTAGAGTTTGGACTTTTTTGGACTATTTTTGTACAGAGGAAAAAAAAGTTGGGGGGTTGGGGGGGAGGTTGAAAAAAATTAAAAAAAAATAAATAAAAGAACTTGTAAAGAACCAGAGAAAAAAAGGAGATGACACAAAGTTCTAGGTAGGAACTGGTCCGAAAAATCCCCAATAATATTTAGAGCTAGTGATGAAATGTTTTATTATTCGCAAGGACTTTTTGTACAGTATTTATCAGATAAAACGGGCACCCCCAGTGCCCACTGTTTAGACGCTGCGACTTTGCCAATCTTTTTACACTTGTAGGTCAAGGCAGCTTGGCACTAGCTGCAGGACAGGAACACAAGTTTTTTGTTTTGTTTTTTTTCTTTTTCCCCCTATTTGAACATTTTATTCGTTTAGATAAATGGTAGAAAAGATCGACCCACTTGATAAAAGGGCACAACAAAAAAGTGGAAGCTGAATTCTTTTTTTTTTCCTACTCATTGACTTGTTAATTTATAGCAGGCTCTTCTCCAGGTTCTTCATCCCGCACCACTGACTGTGTTTGACATATTTTCTTATGGTTTGTAATATTTCTGTAAATTTATTGTGCTGATATTTTAAGTTTTTTTTTGGCTCTCATTTTCAGTAGATGTATTTTAAAAGAAAAAAAAGAATAAAAGACTAGGCTCGGTTCTGAGCCCAGTCCCTGTATATATATAAATATATGAACTAATCCCACCCTTATAACAGCGACATTTCCAAACTTAAGTTTTTACTCCATTCTGCAGTTTGAGATAAATAAATTTTTGAAATATGGAATATGACATGAGGTTGAGTCTTTGATTTCTTTGGTATCTCTGAATCTTCACAATTTCTTGGTGGAGGTGGGGAGGACAGGGAGCCAGGATAGTGGGGCATCCATCTCCACACCAGGTAAATGTTGGCACTTGTGATGCAGTGGATCACTGTCATCCATCCCTCAGCTTCTATCAAACCTTCTCTGTATTGCAAACAAATTTGCGCCTTTATACCGCTGTTTTAATCATGTCTCTGTAAATTGCCAGCGGGCTGCAACTCTGGATCTTATCTCCAGCTCCTAACAAGCCATAAAAGAAGCTTAATCCTCGGCCAGGCCATGCGGAAGAGGTCCTCCAGCTGCCATGAGGTAGAGTTCCACTTAATGCTGCTGCTTCTGCTCTTTGGTGTGTGTCCTGCGCCAGCGATTCGTTGTGCCGTATTGATTATGTTATCACAGACAGATCGGAATAATACATAATCGATGTGTTGAAGTGTCACTGAGCACTGCTGCTTTTTGTGAGGGAAGGGGTTAAATTGGGGAAGGGGTTAAATTGATTTGTGAACTTCTGCCAATTAACAGTTCGCGGGCATAGCGCCGCTTTATTGTATTATCACTATATGTATATATATATATATATATATATATATATATATATATATATATATACTGTATACATATTAGATATTTCCATGTGGTGACTTTTAGCATCCAGGCCCTGGCAGAATATTATGATTTATGTAACGTTTTGCTCTTGAAGATTTGCCTAGATATTCGTCAATTTGCAGCGCCTTTTTCTAGTTTCCAGATTTCAGAATGGCGCATACCTATTAAGACACGGGTGTTTTTGTTTTTTTTAATGTGATCACTGCGCGTTTTTTCAATTTAAATTCGTAAACTATTGCGTCTTCCTGTGAATGCGATGGCCAGTATTAATATAGTCAAGCACTTAATATTCTGATATGACTGATCGTATATGAATATACTTTACCATGATGAGGGTCCTGTGCAGGGGGATGACAAGGAGGAGAAAATGTAGAAATAGGTTAATTATGAATATTTAAATCGCATTCATCCACTTTCTGCAGTCCTCCGGTGTTTTACTACCAGTAGATTACTACTCAGTGAATACTTAGATGAGAGTAGTTGTCTTCTAGATGAGAGTATTGTCTGTCTAGCCACAAATACTTGTGTAATATCACAAAGGCCAGAGTGTCTCTAATAGGTTATACTTGGTCACAGCAATGTCTCCTAGATGACGTCTTTGACTCTCTAATCTTGTATATTTGGTTTTTGGAGGGTGCAATCTCTCTAATCTTATATATTTGGTTTTTGGAGGGTGCAATCTCTCTAATCTTATATATTTGGTTTTTGGAGGGTGCAATCTCTCTAATCTTATATATTTGGTTTTTGGAGGGTGCAATCTCTCTAATCTTATATATTTGGTTTTTGGAGGGTGCAATCTCTCTAATCTTATATATTTGGTTTTTGAAGGGTGTAATCTTTCTAATCTTATATATTTGGCTGTTTCCTAGATGAATGTCTATTAGTTTTCCATTTTTATGTTTGTTTAGGTCACAGTGCTTTTTCTCTAATTGTTTGGAGAAATGCTTCCTGGGTTAATGTCCCTGTAGTTTTCCAGACCTGTTTTACAGTAATGTACACACTTGGTGTAAAGTAAGGTCTTATTTGTCTTACACACCTTGATGTCTACTAGGCTTCACTGGTTCCTGGTTTCCAACAAGTGTTTAATGCTTCATAGAAGGGAGACCTGTTTGTAGTTTTCAAACCTTGACTAGAGGAACTTCTTATGTCTCTCTAACCTTACACTCTTGGTTTAATGTCATCTAGGTTAGTCTATCGTGTTCATACCTGGAGTCCTATCTCCTGCATGTATGGTCTCTCTAGCCTTATAGTCTTGGTGTAATGTCTCCTAGGTTTTTCTATAGTGTTCATACCTGGTGTCCTATCTTCTAGATGTATGGTCTCTCTAGCCTTTTAGTGTTGGTGTAATGTATCCTAGGTTTTTCTATAGTGTTCATACCTGGTGTCCTATCTTCTAGATGTATGGTCTCTCTAGCCTTTTAGTGTTGGTGTAATGTATCCTAGTGTTCATATCTGGTGTCCTATCTCCTGGATGTATGGTCTGTCTAGCCTTATGGTCTTGTACCTTAGCCTTATACCTTAGTCTATAGTCTTCATACCTTGAGTCTTACCTCCTGGATGTATGGTCTCTCTAGCATTATATTCTTGGTTTAATATCTCCTAGGTTGGTCTTTAGTGTTCATACCTGGATCTTTACCTGCTGGATGTATGGTCTCTCTAGCCTTATAGTCTTGATATAATGACTCCTAGGTTAGTCTATAATCATCACACCTGAAGTCTTAACTCCTGGATGTATGGTCTCCCTAGCCGTACATCCTAGATGCATGCACCTTCTCCATCATCTGTCTCTTAACAAATGTCTCTTGGGTTACATTGGCCTCAGATCACCGTCTCTTAGTTTGGTTAGTGATTAGAGGAATGCCTCTTGCCCATATAAAACCCAGTAAGGTAGACTTCTGAAAAGCCATATTAATGTAGTCTTCATCATCCAGTACATGAATGTAGTGTTTGGTGAAAGGATGTCCCCTATAGGAATATGTCTGGCTGGGCTCATATCTTTGCTTTAGGGTGATGTTAGATGACTCCACTGATGAGATTACAGTTCCGCATGTGATTGTATTAACAGCCTGGTGAAGTATTTTGTAGAACAGGGCAGTAGATTAGCAGGCATCCTTGGCAAGGCAGCCTCACTCTTCATACAGGCGGTCTCAGGGGAGCGCAGCTCACATTAACTGCTAAATGAATATTTGACAAGGGCTCTCTCCAGGCTTTATTACTATAAACGCGTCCCTACTGGACTTTCAGGGGGTCATAGGCCAGCGGTTCAATTAATTATTTATCCGGCTTCTTCCTGCCGGCTATATACAGGAGCGGGATCTCTGGAGATCTGGAGAGATTTCACAGACCAAACAGATTGCAGTGTGGAGCAATGGGGCTGACTGCAGAGAAGGGGATGCCATAGTCATACTGGGACAAGGAGACAGATACACAGAGCAGATAGATAGATAGATAGATAGATAGATAGATAGATAGATAGATAGATAGATAGATAGATTATAATAGATAGATAGATAGATTATATGAGATAGATAGATAGATAGATAGATAGATAGATAGATAGATAGATAGATAATAGAGTAGATAGAAGATATGAGACAGATAGACATATAGAGTATATATATATATATATATAGAGAGAGAGAGAGAACAATTATACATAGATATATCTTCAGATAATGATAGAATAATGTATAGATAGATTATACACGTATATATATATGTGTGTATATATAGAGAGAGAGGATTACATAGATAGTAGATTATACACATAGATTTATCTATAGATAGATACGGTATACACAGATATAAATGGTATATAGATAGATTATACATAGATGTATCGATAAATATGGTATACACAGATAAATATATGGTATACACAGATAAATATATATGTATATATATTACATAGATATTATCTCATACATAGATTTATCTATAGATAGATGATATAGATATGGTATAAAAATATTCATCTATAGTTTGTAAAATGTAGTAAATCGTTGAAATTCGTTACGATGAATAAAGATTGGTTCATCTTAAGGCGATGTGAGGTCCCCGCACAGATGGCTCCCCCAGTTCTGCAGGCTACACGGCCTTGCTGTCAGGTGAGGTGGGCTCTACCTGAATTTCCTAGCTGCACACTCTGCACTGTGGTCGCTTTCTATTCCCTATTTTGCAATGTAAATGACTTGTGTGTTGACACATTATTGAGACTTTTGAGCAGGGGAGCCCCCATTCTTGTGGGAGATAAAGGCTTTACAATAGGGGCTCTCATCCTATAAATAAACATCGCCCTGCCTGCATGTGTGTCTATTGTATGTGCATGTGTTATGTATAGTAGACCTGCATGTATGTCTATTGTATGTGCATGTATCATGTATGTATCCCTGCGGCCTCTCTGTATAGAATCCGATGACAATCGTATCGATTATTAGCAATTGTCTTGGAGGGAAGGATGAAGATGCTTTCGGTTATAGGACAAGGGGACGATCAGGGGTCTGTACTGGGAATGCTGGGATGTCTAGTACCTGTTGGATGTAGTCCTGCATGAAAGTCTATATTTGGAAAAACGACAGATTCTTGTAATATATTTGTTTTTTCCATGACATAATTCTAGATTTTAACTAGGGAGGAGAGTCAAATCCTAGGATCCTGAAAGAATCCAGACCTATGGCCAGATTAGTGACGTCACAGCCTTACTTATGGCTTGGAGTTTCCCACACTGGGACCGGTTGGGTGTGCAGACAGTTACTGGGACTTGGGAAAAGTGTTTTCTTTTTTTTTGTCAGAAAATCTACAGACAGGGATTTTTGACAGTTGGCATGTATTTCTGCTGGAAGCAAACTGCCCCGGATTTTATAGCTAATGACACTGATGGGAAAACGGATACAAAGTACTATAGTTGTATGCAACAGTTTAGTATGGCACATACATTATATGCATTCGCTGCCTGTTTATTTACTGCAAATTTGTGTGCACATCATTTTATTTATATAATTTCTTAATTTTTTTAATAAATTTAGTTCATTTCAGCTGCATGCAGGCAGAAAAACGTCATTTGCTTCGGTCTGTATCAGTTTAATCTTAAAATGTGATTGTGGAAACTGATGGGATCTGACATCTCTTTAGATCAGTTGCACAAAATAGGAAACGAAAAAAGAAAAATGTGTGGTCTAGCCCAAGGCTTTTTTTATGCTTTTTATATGAGGAAGGGATTGGACCGACTAATGGATTTTTTACATAATTTACTTCAATGTTGGGGGAAAAAGTAATGCACACTAGTGTTTCTTTTTGCAGGTTTCTATATTACTACACTTTGTCCAATGGAAATAAATTCGATCCGCCAGGATCAGTTGTTTTCACAAAAACACTAGTGTGAATGAACCCTAAGTTTATACTGAAGTCAATGGGACTGAAATACAAAAAAGTGAACTGGGTGTTCCATCCTTCCTGCTTATAAAAAATAAAGCCTCAAAAATGCTTCTGAATCCACTCTTGGGTTAATGCTCACTATTTTCTTTATTATTGTGCAGCTGATTTTATGAAGCTATGTCAGTTTTTGATCCATTTTTGTTGGATCTGGTTCTATTTTCAGGACTCAAATATGAAATATGAACTGATTCAAAGTAATATCTTTTTCCATGCTACAAAGTATTTTTTGTCCTGTTGATTTTATAAAACCATGTCAGTTTTTGATCCGTTTTTGTTGGATCTGGTTCTATTTTCAGGACCCAGATATGAAATTATAATAATATTAATTTTAATGGTCACATTTTTAGCCTTAATATATTAAAAACAAAAAAAACCCTTAAAGAACAGGAACACAGCTGTCCAAGGAACACAGTTTTTCCATATGTTTTATTGAACCCTGGTTACTGATAGGACAAGGGATGTATTTTTTCAAATCAGCGCATCAGTTGGCCAACAGGTCCTGCACATAATTAGGCTAAGTTCACATCTGCCTTCCCATTTCTGGTTTTATGTCCCCACATTGGAGCAGAAAAACTAAAATAATGGATCAGTCACATGACGGCGCTCAATGAATCCTACTTCTTTTGTGTTTCTGGTTTGGTGTTCATCAAATTTGAGGGAATCTATGAGGAAAGCTCTTTAGGATCACCACACATATTCTGTCTGGTGTTTTTTTGGACTGCCAGAATAACCGCATGTGGGTATTTTTGGCCACCTATGTTTTTCTGTGTTTTGTTGTGGCATTTTCATTTTAGGCTTTTTTCCCCTATAGAGTAGGTGATGTGAAAACGCCTGAAAAAGGGAAGAGCTACAGTATACTGCGTTTTTGAAAAGAACCCAGAAAAAAGCCACCTAATTAACACAAATGCCAGTAACAAAAACTCTTGTTTGTCCTGCCTTTCATATTTCCTATAGACTTTCAGCTAACATCTGGAGCTGGTGTTTTTACTGAAAAAAAGAACGCCACTAAAACCACAAAAGTGCAGATAAACATTAGCAAAAAACAAGGCATGAATGCAGCCTAATAAAGCCTCAGACCCAGATGTAAATTTAGCCTAGAAACATAAAGGTTGTAAGAGTGTCTCTGCACTATTGTTTTTTCGAGAAAAAAAACTGATCATGACAGATCCCATTGCTTTTTATGGGACAAGTTATTTTGATGTGAATCTGTTTGCAGGAAACATGTTGAGAAAACAGTGTGTGTGTGCATGCATCCTTATGTAGTGTGTCCACAGTTGTGTTTTATTTCTATTTGGTTTTGCATTTTTATACTAGTTGATTTAATGATATCATTCGGCACCAGATTTAATTTTTTTTTCTGATTTGGTTATTCTTTGGAGTTTTGTAAAAAAAAAAATCATTAAAAAAACATCCTTGCTGATACAAATGTGTCCATTTTATAAAAAAAATACATGGAAAAAATGGAATCCGTCAAAGTATCTTTTTTCTTGTTAAAAAATACTATAGAAAAAAAGCAAGTGTGAACAAGCCTGTATATCTCTATAAAAAGTGGCTTATTAGGCGCCAATCTAACTGCTGTATGGATCCTAAATGACTGACTACAAATGTAAGCATCAGCCAAAAAAGTTAGAAGCAAATGTTATCCTGATCATCGGATGGCCTGACCCCATCCCAAATCCTCCATACACCCCAGCAGCACCATGCATAGGGAAAAGCCCAGCCGCCATTTATACTCTGCAGTTTTTGTGCATCATATATTTATTTTTGACTCCCAATTTTCATTGGAAGATATTTTAATATTATATGTTAATATATTTATTCGTTTTTAAGACTTTTCTCCCTGGCAATTAATGATCCGAGGTTTTTAAAGCCAGCCTATATGTCGACAATTGCTAGCCGGTGTAAAGCGCCATGATCTGGGGGAATTACACAGGTATTTGACACTTTCAGGGCATAAATAGCGACTTTTCTTCTAATTTCCTGTAATGTTGCAGTTCAGATGCCCTCCTGCAGCCTGGGACTCTATTCTAGGTTTCATCCTCTGTTCTTCCCCAATGATGATTTTTTTTTTCTCTAAAGCTCCTACAAATTGCAGAATTGTAGAAGACAGAGAAATAATGAATGTATTATAGGAATGAGCGAATTTCTCGGGAGACTCTTATCATCCTGCAGCAGGCTGACTGCTGATCCCCCTGCTTTATGCTAATCAGCCCCGTGACGTCATCGCCCCAGCTTTTGGGGAGAATTAGTATAGTAAGTGTAAGATACCAGAAATATAGAAATGCTAATGCTACAGTTTGTCTTTCCCATATATATACTTAATAATCTTTTACTATGACGATTTAGATATTAAGACAAGAGGTATCACTAAGCGATAATTTCACCATTTCAAAATTTGGGCTACGGTCGCACTGTTCCCTCTAAGCTGTGTCCTCTGGAATTGAAAGAGTTAAAAAATCTAACTTCTGCTACAAGTAAAGCTGGTATTGGGATCATTAATCATCACTAATATACTATTTTAACCCTCTGCTTTTCAGAGCACACAGCTTAGAGGGCCGGTAAATGCGCTGAAAAGTAAAATACAACCAAATAACTGGTATATGACAGTGCACCGTGTAATAACTGGTATATTACACTGATTTGGGCGCCCTTTCTGTAAGCCCGACACTTCACACTTGACAGTGTACGGCCAGGCCATGCAGAAGAGGTCCATGAGGTAGAGTTCCACTTATTGCTGCTGCTTCTGCTCTTTGCTGTGTGTCCAGCGCCAGGTATTCGTTTTGTGCCGTATTGATTATAGGTTTCCCCCTTTGTCATCGCAGACAGATCGGGATTATACATAATCGATGTGCTGTAATGTCAGAGGTAGGGGGATGCAAAGCTTGAGCACGGCTGCTTATTGAGAGGGAAGGGGTTAAATTGGCTTTGTTAACTTTTGCACAGGCCAAAAAAATGTGGCTTTATGGTATTGTCACCAATGAATGAATCTAATTATAATTAATTATAGTTAAGTATCAATACTCGCACAGCAGTTGGAATGACCTATTTACCCAGGGATATGTCTGTCTGTCTATCTATCTATCTATCTATCTATCTATCTATCTATCTACTTTAATCTATCATTATCTGTAGATATATCTATGTAAATTTTATCTATCTATTATATATCTATTTCATATCTATCTATCTATCTATCTATCTATCTATCTATCTATCTATCTATCTATCTACCATCTATCCACCTGTCTGTATCTGTCTGATGAGTATCAGTCAGCAGATATATTTCGGATACAGATCGTTGCCCACTGCAGAGCCGGCAGCGGTAGTCGGTGCAGTGGCCGCTGTCGGTGTATCTCTATGTGTCTGTCATGTGCACACATTCCCGGGCACTGATTAGTAATTATGGATGGACATACACCCTGATCCCCACCGCACAGAAGAGAGAGGCCATACCAGCTAATAACCTGTAATTTATTGGTAGTGCTGATTTCTGCGCAAACTGGACCGCCAGTAATACTAGAAAACGCTAGAGTCTACTGCTATTTACCATAATGAGAGATAGACAGACAGCTAGATTAGATAGTTAGATATTAGATTATATTCTGTTTGAAATAATAAGTAATTAATTCGGTCATCTACCTGCCTGTCTATCTAGAAAAATCAAAAGAAGGGCAGCACTCCAAAATCAAGTGAAAAAATGTGGATGTCTTTATTCACCCATGAATAGTGCTGCTTTTCTGTTTTTATCTATCTATCTATCTATCTATCTATCTATCTATCTATCTATCTATCTATCTATCTAATTATCTATCTCTGTACATCTTCTGTGCGATTTTCTATATTATATATTGTTGAACATTTTCTTTCTTTCTTTCTTTCTTTCTTTCTTTCTTTCTTTCTTTCTTTCTTTCTTTCTTTCTTTCTTTCTTTCTTTCTTTCTTTCTCTATTTATATGCCTGTGTACCTACCTAATCCTATGATATCCCTACTTGCTGGTTACTGCTTCCATACAGCGGTATTTCAGGTGTAATGGCTGCTCTTCCTCATACACACATGGATTTGGGGATGGCACTGCCGTTTTCTACTCCTCTCACTACATACACTGCATACACTTTCCATTTTCATGACTTGGGGGCTTTCTACACAACATCCCGACGCCAATGCTTGTAGTTAATACTGTCTTATACATTTGGAGTTCTTGTATTACTGAATCCATTAGACGAATAAGAAGAGTGCTGATATCCCCAAATATGTCACTGTGGGATCTGAGATGAGCAGTAGTCAATGGATGGGGTGGCAGGATGAATTGAGTCCTGTCAGAGATGTCTTCTACTTGAACAGTCTGTTCTGGAAAATGCCAGGAGCTGGGTTATCCAGTGCAGGTGCAGTGCTGCTGGGGGATGGGAAGGGAAGGAGGGGGTCTGTGTGTTCAGCCAAAAAAGCAAATTCTCCACAATAGACCACACACTGCCAGCCAGCATGGCATCAACTCACCCTCTTACACAGTCCTCAGTTCACAAAGTGGCTATACAGTAGCACCAGCAAGGCTCCTTTAATGAACATTTGTCACTTGTATGAAAAACACTGAATTTCTGTCATTCTACAGGGAGAAGGAATCAAATCATCTCTACATTTTATTAAGACATGTCTGCTTTTACTATCGCTTTGTACATTTGACCCATCCACAGATGATATCTCCCAGAAGGCCAATGATTTATGAAGATTAATAGGTGGTTAATGGTAGATTTATCATCATTAGCATGTACCTGCTGTATATAGTGCATTCTTCAGGATTAACCCAATCCCTGGCTCCTGGTAATAGAGACCTCTTATTGTCACTGTCACCTCATTGCAGGCCTGTAGCAGATTAGGACTCTTTGGGTGGACCTGCTGGAGCATTGCAGTGCGAAAATTGCCTGCTTGTTTGCTTATAAAAACCCATGTAAGCGGAAAAGTTTTATCTGAGTACAAATGGCATCACCTTCAAGTGGATCCTGCTATTTCCCTGCAACCTGCTAAGCAATGGAAAAATGACAGGTGGCCATCATTGTTTTGGTGGAGTTATTTTCTGCATCAGTGTAAATGGATTTCATTACATTTATGGGAAATTGGAGCGAAAACTACACAACTTCATCAGAGGCTGGAGTATGACAAGTATGACTGTGACTAGACAAGCCAGAATCCATTCCAAATTGCAGCGCATCAGACCGCCAGTCTGTAGAAAAGAGGATTTGTAAAGATTTGCTCATAGAAATGTTCTGTTTGAGTAACTGAGATTGACAGTGGCAGCTCCTACTGCAACATACAGTCCAGAAAAATGAAGGACACCCTACCGAAAGTTTATTTATTTTTTTAATGTACAGATATATCAATATTTGATTTTCAGTTAAACAGTAGATAAAGATATATAAACAAAGTGACTTCATCTATTAGGGCTCATGCACACGACTGTATGTATTTTGTGGTCCGCAAAAAAACGGATCCGCAAAAAATACAGATGACGTCTGTGTGCATTTCATATTTTGCAGAACGGAACAGCTGGCCCCTAATAGAACAGTTCTATCCTTGTCCGTACTGCGGACAATAATAGGACATGTTCTATTCTTTTGCGGAATGGCATATGGAATTGGAATGTACACAGAGTAACTGCCGTTTTTTTTTGCGGACCCATTGAAATGAATGGTCCCGCATATGGTCCACAAAAAAAAAAAAAATGGAACGGACATGGAAAGAAAATGAGCCCTTAAACAAAAAATTCTAGCATATGTATTGCCACTCTGACTAACACAACCCCAAGAAGGTGTTTCTTGTAAGTCTCTGTTCACACTATATTACAGTTATAGGTTGGGAGGAGTTCTCAAGCTGTGGCATTTAACACTATATAGGCATACTGTATCATATGTCTCCAATAGCTTAGCATTGTAATAAAATAGGTTTTCAATGGATCCCTCTGCATAGAATTGAATACATTAATAAAACAGCATAGTCTACAAGGTATTATATATTGCACAAAAAAGGGAAGGATGCATGGCTTGGCATATGTTTAAAGGGGTTGTCCGAGATAATTAAAAATAACAGACACTCTCCCCTGAATGGTCTAAAATAAATAATGAAGTTATACTTACCTCCTTCACCGGTTCCCTTCTTGGTTTGGTCCTCCTGCCACTGTTTATCTACAAACTGCACCAATGATGTGCTGGTATATAACCGCTCACTGTCCTAGGTGGACTAACACTGAGGACAGTGATTGGCTGCAGCAGTCATGTTCTGGGATATACATTGAATGATACCTTTTAGCATACCCCAGGTAAATGGGAGCTATTTGGTGTATCTGTATGCTATAAGAGCCATGTGTAGTTCCTAAAGGTTGTGAAAACATGACTGTCGGAATGCCTTCATGGCTGTGACATTCTTAGGTCTGCTCCACATATATCTGGCGATCCTGTTCACTTTTCCTCTGGTGTGTTGCAGAAAATGCTGGAGGGGAACTGAAGCTAGAATTGATCCCATTCATCCGACGCATCACTGATGACGCCTCATATCAACAGTGTGGACAGAAGAAGCTAGATGCAGCGTTTCTCTGTCCTGTGCCATCAGTGAATAGATGCCGGATCTGTGCACTGAAGTGCAGTACACACATATCAGTTGTGTTCAGCTACCAGCCTGAAGTAGCTGGATGGACACAACTAATATATGTGAAAGGGACCTAACACGCACACCTTGTTTTAAAGGGGTTGTCAAATCTGGCCGTTATTAAGGTGAGATGAAACACAGTTCTGACCACCTCCCGGCTATTTAACTTGTTTGTCCAGGAAACATTGCTATGGGTATTCTTGGGCAAACCTAAGCCTTCCCTGATGTTACTAGACAGTAGATGTTTCCTCCTGGTGCACCTCCCTTCTGCATTCTCTTTCTTATGGTACAAGGAACAGGGAATATATATATATATGTATTTTTTACTGTGCTGCATGTTTTGTTCAGCTGAGTGTGTATGTGTTGTCAATGGGGAGACAAGAGGGAGCCTCTGGCAGATACTTCTTCTGGTGGCTTATCTCCTAGGAGAACAGAAGTATCAGGAAAAAAATATTCAGTTAGCCCACTCATTCTCTACCCCAACTTCATCTGTTGGAGGAAAGCTGGGAGCTCACCATACACATTAGATTGTCAGCTGAACCTATAACATGTATGGGGTTTTTTAGAGACTACTTTCAGTACTTGGCTCGGACAACCTGGCCTTGGCAATTTTTTAAAAAAATTCTTCACTTCTTCCTGAAAGGGGAATGACTGAGATCCAATTGTCTGTCAATCTTTTCGAATCATGTTAGAGAGTTCTTTGGATCTAGGCGTGGTGATGCCACACTTTTCACTAACAAAGAGCAAACCAAACTAAATGACTGAGGGTCAATAAGGCTATACATCTTTCTGTTCAATCAAATCAAATATTGGGATGTCCACATGTTAAAAAAATAAGAAACTATACATGAGTTTGTCTATCTGTATAACCAAATGCACTGTGTGCGCATGAAACTGGACATAAAACAAATCTTACAACAAAAGTGCAGCATCTGTGTACATATACACACCCATACACAAAATTCATGTATGTACAGGCCCATTTGCAGAGTTCGTGTCAGTACAGAACAAATGGAACAGACTCATGTTTTGCATTCATCTACAAACAGGTTCATGTCCAGTAAATATATATATACATATATATTGGTCAGTGGTTCATATACATACAGAACAGTCCCATAAACAGCATGCCAAAATCAACTATTTTCTTGCACCCATTTTCCCAATTATGAGAGATAAATGAATGACACTTAGTTGCTACTAAATAAGGAAGGACAGAACAAAGTATTCCCTAATCTTGGTGTTAGGGAGATAATTTTAATTTTGATGATTTACTCTACATCCCGACAATTCTGCACTGTTTGTTCTCTGCAAGACAAATAAACCACTAGTGACACATGAAGGCTACTAATTCGAGTTAATATGATCTTTATGGCAATATAAGAGCGGATAATTGGTCTATTTTTCAGAACAACAATGTAATTCACAATAGCTTTATTATTTAATAACTCCAAGTCTAGGCTGAGGGGACCCCGGCAGGGAAGACCAAGAACAATAGCAAAGTAATTGTAGAGATTTCTGGAGATGACTTGTGGAAATGAACTGTTTGGATATGGAGGGTCCCTCGGATGTCTGGCCCCTACTCTACCTCCTACTAACCCATACAACGTGGGATTTATGGGGAATGCTGTTGTGTGCAGTGCCTAGCAACAGCTTGGATATTCCCAGAGTAAATACACTCCACAAGCCTCAAGACTTGCAGATCAGGGCTTGGAAAAGTCTACAACCCCCCTTCTCACCCTTGCTGATATAGCTGCTCTGCAGAACACTGACTGTGTACAAATTTATCAAAGATTGCCATTTAACTGTTTGCTTTGTGCACATATCTGCCGTCCTATGTAAAATCACAAGAATATTCTAACATGTTATAGGTATAAACAGGGAAACATCTATTACAAACACATATAGTAGAGATAAGCAAATTTCATAAAATTCATTTCGGTCCAATTTATCCGAATGCGCCGAGAAATTTGATTAGGAATTCCTCCCAAACTGAAAGTGCTTCAAATGTATGAAAAATCTCTCTCTCCCTCACCTAAAATTCTCTCTAATTGAATCTCAAGAGATTCTAATTATTATTAAAGAATAAAAAAAAAAAAATTCGGGTCAAATTTTGATTCTGTAGAATGGATTCGCTCATCTCTAATATATATATATTTATAGTGCCAAGCAGACATCTTTTGATGTACCCCAGTGTGAGCAGTTCCAATTTATTACACCATGCTACCTGTTTGGGAACAAGTCACAGAGGTGACAGCTCGCACTCAAAACTTTCCCCATAGCGGAGGCCGGAACAATGGTGCTCCTCTGCTGGCTCACCCCAAGCGTGGAACAATGTCAGCTTTGATGCACTTTAAGCAGGGACAGCAGGGGACTGTGATGATGTATGGCATTCTTCATCCTTGTGCATCGGATCCTGGGAGAAGTAGGAGGCGGAGGAGGGGGCACAAGTGCACAAATAATGCCACAAACAGCTCCAACTCTCTCATTTATCCGCTCACTTCACGTAGTCTGGGGGAAGGCTATACACACATTCCCAATTTACAATATACTGTGTATGATGTTATTTCTGGTTAGCAGTTTTAATTTTCATTTTTTGGTCCTTACTTTCTATAGAATCTATAGATCATAGATTTAATTTTCTTTTCTTTACTAAAAAAATGTATTCAAATAGAAATCTATCTATCTCATATCTATCTATCTATCTATCTATCTATCTATCTATCTATCTATCTATCTAACATTCATACACAATAAACTGATTTACATGTGTGTGTTTAAATGCAACCATTTCCTGCAAAATTGTAATTCTTTTTGTAATTTTTTTTTTTACTATATAAATAAAGTTCAGTGATTTGCGATAGATAGATAGACAGATAGACTAAAGTAGATAGATAGATAGATAGATAGATAGATAGATAGATAGACAGATAGATAGATGATAGATAGGAGATATATAGACAGGAGATAGAAAGATATATAGATAGAAGATAAAAAGATAGACAGACAGGAGATAGATAGATAGATAGATAGATAGATAGATAGATAGATAGATAGATAGAATAAATAGATAGACAGAAGATAGATACAGGAGATAGATATGAGAGATAGAAACAGGGGCGTAGCTATAGGGGGTGCAGAGGTAGCAGTCGCTACCGGGCCCAGGAGCCTGAGGGGGGCAAAAGACCCCTGTGCAGCATAAGAAGACACACAAAGCACTGGGGGAAGGGGGCCCAAGCTGAACTCTTGCACCAGGGCCCATGAGCCTTTAGCTACGCCCCTGGATAGAAAGATAGACAGGAGATAGATAGATAGATAGATAGATAGATAGATAGATAGATAGATATGAGATAGTTAGATAGATATGAGAGATAAATAGATAGAAATGAGATAGATAGATGATAGATAGTAGATAGATAGATAGATAGTAGATAGATGGTAGATAGTAGATAGATAGATAGATAGATAGATAGACGTATGTATGTGTTAGGTAGATAGATATATAGATAGATAGTATATAGACAAATAGAGATAGATAGATAGAAGACAGGAGATCTGTCTATATAGTATAGTTGCGTAAGAAAACACAAAGCTGGTAGTTGTTATGGTCCAGGGTGCGGGGGGTTACCCATCAATAAATGTCACATTTGCCCAGTGCAGAAACTTTTCTCAGTGACAGGAGGGAGGGGGTGAATGAGGGACAGGCATTCATTATGTAGCAGCAGCATTAGGCAGGAGGATTTTAGTGCTGGCGGCCAGTGAAGGGAAATATTCAACAGCAGCCCCCATTGTTCCCATCCGGGGCACTTCCCAACCTCTCAGGCTTCTGCAGCACATCCCTAAATTTGTTTGCTGATGATGCTAATGCCATCTGGCATGGATACTTCTTGTGCACTTACACATATCCTGCCGCCACTGACCATATATAATTATATATCATTTGTAATAAAATATGGTAACTTGGGAGTGACAAGGATCTTTCTACAGAATGAGGCCTGAGAGTAGAAACAGATCACACAACCTCTCAGATGTCCTCTTATAAGGCTAGACACATATATACCACTTGTGTTATATGTGTGTGGATATGATACATTACATTCCTTCTGTTTAATTAGTCTAGATTTTTACATAGTATTACATTGTGGACTAATGGCTTAGTCTATTATAGACCTGTAGCCCTGGATCTACGTGCCTACATCATAGTAACAACCCCCCCCCCATTTTTCTTCCATAAACCAAAGCCTCCTTTGTACTATGTGGAATTGTCATTCTGCAACTTGCAGTTCCACAGTACGTTATACAGTGTCCCTGGTCGCCATCCAGTCTAATGAATAATTAACACTGTCATGTCATGGTAAAGATGTAGCAGAGCTGATATCACAATGACACATAATCCCCTGTCTGGCCCAATGCAATCACACAACCCCTTCCATCGGCCTCCTGGCCCTTTTTTTAACATTTAAAGTTGATTTGCTCAAATTGTATCTCTAACCAATTTAAAGCAATGCACTTTTATTAAGTGACCATTAAACTGCTTAGGTTAAATGCAGACAATTATATGCATGACTTCTTCCTAACACTGGCCTCCATTCTCGGGGCTGTTCTTAACTAGAGCCTGCTGGGGAAAACCTGATTATGAGGCCTCTATACTTTTGTATGGATCTTATGGGTCTAATGAATACTTTGTACTGTGGTCTATGGATCTTGATTGCTCTTGTGTTACTATGATCTGATGAGTATAGGAATGTTCCCAGGAGGACAATCAGTGATTGCGTCTTCTCCATACTGCCATGTCATGAAGAATGTAACGGAATATGATGAATATGGAAAGGAGGGTTCTATTTTCTTCTGGCAGATCAAGAAACTCTGTCTATTTGCCATTATACAGTATTTCACTGGTATCCTCAAGATGGCTATGGCTGTCACATTTCTATAAGGCTGGCTTCACATACATCCTACCTAGCATTGAGCAAATCGAAGTCAAACAAATTGACTTTGATCCAAATTTCAGGAAAAATTCTACTTCATGGAAACGAATCAATTTTCCCTTAAATGGAGGTAAAAACAAAAAAACAAATAAATACTCACCTTATCCATTTGCGTTGCGGCTATCTTGATGGAAGATATCACTCGAGATCTCACGCGGTGTGACGTGTGACATCACCACGGCGGCCAGCGAGATGACGTCATAATGTCACCATGCAATATTTCGCCCGGTGTCTTCCATCAAGACGGCTGCAACGGCCCCTATGCGAACAAATGGATAAAGTGAGTATTTATTTATTTATTTATTACCTTGATTACCTTGACTAACCCCTGAAAGGCCTAAATGGTTGCCTTAGATGCCCTGATCAACAATGAACGGGGCATCTGAGGGGTTTAATGACAGGGGTTGGTGCAATCGCTGTTCCCTGTCATTGCGACCGCTACTTACAAAGAAATGCACTTTGTGACAAAGTAATTCATCAGAAAGTGAATTTCTTTGTGAAATTTGGCGAAGAAGCCGAATGGAATTTTCCAACTTCCCTCGTGTTGCAGAAAATGCAGACAGAATAACGCTGCATGCTATGTTTTTCTGTCTTATCAGTCTATGGAAGCTGGACCTGTGCAGTACACATATGTCAGTTGTGTCTGGCTCATGGCCTAAAATAACTGACTGGGCACAACTGATATATGTGAAGGCTAGGCACACATCTGAGGGTTCGTTAGGAGCCTCAGTCACAGATTCCATCAAATTTGTCTTGCAAAATAACGGTCACCATGACAGACCCATTATGAGCTAATAGGTTTCATCGGGCACTGTTGTTTTCCGTTATGTGATGGATCCATTACAGAACTGAATTTAGTTTTTCTACTCCTATGCCATAGCAGAAAAAGTGAATTCTTAGTACCGACGTGAATATAGTCTTATGTGGATGCCACCACAGTTTTTCTTTCTTCTTATCAATATTTCATGTTGTAAATTAATTTCAAAACCTATTTTGCAGATTTCAAAACTGAAGAAGAACAAAGCCTTGTCTGAAATCTACATCCTGTTCTGCTTCTAGACGATGAGCGGGATCTGACACTCAACGACCACCCAGTAGGGTCACCTTACTCTTCAGCTTCTGGAGTCTTCTGAAGTCTCACTGTATACTGGACACTAAGGGGGAGAGGACAGGTGCCAAGGAAAACTGTCTTAGTTGCCCATGGCAACCAGATTCCACTTTTCATTTTTCAGAGCTTCTTTGGAAAATGAAAGGTGGAATCTGATTGGTTGCTATGGGCAACCAGTTTTCCTTGGCACCTGTTTTAATAAATCTCCCCCTAGGTTTGCTGGCAATCTACACTATACAGGGTACATTAAACCAAACCAATGCATTTTCTTTAAATTTTATTTATTGAATAAAATACATTTCTATTTTGCAAAAAAATTAAATTAGACTTGTGGATTTAACATAAATATAGGAATGTCAAATGTTTCCTATGAAATCTTGTGGAGATATACATTAAACAAAAAAGATCCATCCAACATAATTTCAACATTGTAACTTTTAACATTTGAAGTGTCGTCTTTTCTCTTTGATGAATGCACAGTACAGTACGTGTCTACAGAGACACCAATGCTATAAGTCATACTTAGGTATTACATACTGGAATGTACACGTCTTTGTCAGGAACCTTGAGTTAACTGTTCCTCCTAGGTTTTTACCCATTTTGCATATTCTGCTGTCACTTCTGATGGGTATTACTAATAGGTAATGAATGCTAGCACCTTTGTGTTCTGCTCTCTGCTCTGGATTACTTTCTGTGTAATTACCTAGGAGGACCCCGTGCTAAGAGGACGTGCAGCTATAGGTTGTGGCAATTTGGGGGCCCCAGTGGCTGCACTATACTTAAGGCAAGTTCGCACGCTGATCAGGTAACAGTAGAACAACAGGCCTATTGGAGTGGGGTGGTTATCTCTGCTCTCTGCAGATCACAGCCCTGGCACTCCCGGCTTGTCATTGTGTCCTCTCACATAAATGACATCCTCACTCACAGGATCAGGCCACGACTAAGGTTTCATGAGCCAAAGCAGGTAATGTTATACACTGTTTAATTTGATATATATATATATATATATATATATATATATATATATATATATATACAGTGCCTTGTGAAAGTATTCGGCCCCCTGGAACTTTTCGACCTTTTGCCACATTTCAGGCTTCAAACAAAAAGATATAACATTTTAAATTTTTGGTGAAGAATCAACAACAAGTGGGTCACAATTGTGAAGTGGAACAAAATTTATTGGATCATTTAAACTTTTTTTGTAATAATAAAACTAAAAAGTGGGGCGTGCAAAATTATTCGGCCCCCTTGCATTAATACTTTGTTGCGCCACCTTTTGCTGCGATTACAGCTGCAAGTCGCTTGGGGTATGTCTCTATCAGTTTTGCACATCTAGAGACTGAAATTCTTGCCCATTCTTCCTTGCAAAACAGCTCGAGCTCTTTGAGGTTGGATGGAGAGCGTTTGTGAACAGCAGTTTTCAGCTCTTTCCACATATTCTCAATTGGATTCAGGTCTGGACTTTGACTTGGCCATTCTAAGACCTGGATATACGTTTATTTTTGAACCATTCCATTGTAGATTTTGCTTTATATTTGGGATCATTGTTTTGTTGGAAGATAAATCTCCGTCCTAGTCTCAGGTCTTTTGCAGACTTTAACAGGTTTTCATCCAGAATGGTCCTGTATTTGGCTCCATCCATCTTCCCATCAATTTTAACCATCTTCCCTGCCACCACCATGTTTGACAGTGGGGATGGTGTGTTCAGGGTGATGAGCTGTGTTGCTTTTACGCCAAACATATCGTTGTGAATTGTTTCCAAAAAGTTGGATTTTGGTTTCATCTGACCAGAGCACCTTCTTCCACATGTTTGGTGTGTCTCCCAGGTGGCTTGTGGCAAACTGTAAACGAGACTTTTTATGGATATCTTTGAGAAATGGCTTTCTTCTTGCCACTCTTCCATAAAGGCCAGATTTGTGAAGTGTTTGACTGATTGTTGTCCTATGGACAGACTCTCCCACCTCAGCTGTAGATCTCTGCAGTTCATCCAGAGTGATCGTGGGCCTCTTGGCTGCATCTCTGATCAGTCTTCTCCTTGTTTGAGATGAAAGTTTAGAGGGACGGCCGGGACTTGGTAGATTTGCAGTGGTCTGATACTCCTTCCATTTCAATATGATCGCTTGCACAGTGCTCCTTGGGATGTTTAAAGCTTGGGAAATCTTTTGGTATCCAAATCCGGCTTTAAACTTCTCCACAACAGTATCATGGACCTGCCTGGTGTGTTCCTTGGTCTTCATGATGCTCTCTATGCTTTAAACAGAACACTGAGACTATCACAGAGCAGGTACATTTATACGGAGACTTGATTACAGACAGGTGGATTCTATTTATCTTCATCAGTCATTTAGGACAACATTGGATCATTCAGAGATCCTCAATGAACTTCTGGAGTGAGTTTTCTGAACTGAAAGTAAATGGGCTGAATGATTTTGCACGCCCCACTTTTCAGTTTTATTATTACAAAAAAAGTTTAAATGATCCAATAAATTTCGTTCCACTTCACAATTGTGACCCACTTGTTGATTCTTCACCAAAAATTTAAAATGTTATATCTTTTTGTTTGTAGCCTGAAATGTGGCGAAAGGTTGAAAAGTTCCAGGGGGCCGAATACTTTCGCAAGGCACTGTGTATATATATATATATATATATATATATATATATATATATATATGCAACAATAGTATATATATATATATATATATATATATATATACATATACAATAGCATGTATATACAGTGCCTACAAGTAGTATTCAACCCCCTGCAGATTTAGCTGGTTTGATAAGATGCAAATAAGTTAGAGCCTTCAAACTTCAAACAAGAGCAGGATTTATTAACAGATGCATAAATCTTACAAACCAAAAAGTTATGTTGCTCAGTTAAATTTTAAACATAAAAGTGTGGGTCAATTATTATTCAACCCCTAGGTTTAATATTTTGTGGAATAACCCTTGTTTGCAATTACAGCTAATAATCGTCTTTTATAAGACCTGATCAGGCCGGCACAGGTCTCTGGAGTTATCTTGGCCCACTCCTCCATGCAGATCTTCTCCAAGTTATCTAGGTTCTTTGGGTGTCTCATGTGGACTTTAATCTTGAGCTCCTTTCATAAGTTTTCAATTGGGTTAAGGTCAGGAGACTGACTAGGTCACTGCAACACCTTGATTTTTTCCCTCTTGAACCAGGCCTTGGTTTTCTTGGCTGTGTGCTTTGGGTCGTTGTCTTGTTGGAAGATGAAATGACGACCCATCTTAAGATCCTTGATGGAGGAGCTGAGGTTCTTGGCCAAAATCTCCAGGTAGGCCGTGCTATCCATCTTCCCATGGATGTGGACCAGATGGCCAGGCCCCTTGGCTGAGAAGCAGCCCCACAGCATGATGCTGTCACCACCATGCTTGACTGTAGGGATGGTATTCTTGGGGTCGTATGCAGTGCCATCCAGTCTCCAAACGTCACGTATGTGGTTGGCACCAAAGATCTCGATCTTGGTCTCATCAAACCAGAGAACCTTGAACCAGTCTGTCTCAGAGTCCTCCAAGTGATCATGAGCAAACTGTAAACGAGCCTTGACATGACGCTTTGAAAGTAAAGGTACCTTACGGGCTCGTCTGGAACGGAGACCATTGCGGTGGAGTACGTTACTTATGGTATTGACTGAAACCAATGTCCCCACTGCCATGAGATCTTCCCGGAGCTCCTTCCTTGCTGTCCTCGGGTTAGCCTTGACTCTTCGGACAAGCCTGGCCTCAGCACGGGAGGAAACTTTCAAAGGCTGTCCAGGCCGTGGAAGGCTAACAGTAGTTCCATAAGCCTTCCACTTCCGGATGATGCTCCCAATAGTGGAGACAGGTAGACCCAACTCCTTGGAAAGGGTTTTGTACCCCTTGCCAGCCTTGTGACCCTCCACGATCTTGTCTCTGATGGCCTTGGAATGCTCCTTTGTCTTTCCCATGTTGACCATGTATGAGTGCTGTTCACAAGTTTGGGGAGGGTCTTAAATAGTCAGAAAAGGCTGGAAAAACAGATAATTAATCCAAACATGTGAAGCTCATTGTTCTTTGTGCCTGAACTACTTGTTAATACTTTAGGGGAACCAAACAGAATTCTGATGGTTTGAGGGGTTGAATTATAATTGACCCACACTTTTATGTTTAAAATTTATTAAAATTTAACTGAGCAACATAACTTTTTGGTTTGTAAGATTTATGCATCTGTTAATAAATCCTGCTCTTGTTTGAAGTTTGAAGGCTCTAACTTATTTGCATCTTATCAAACCAGCTAAATCTGCAGGGGGTTGAATACTACTTGTAGGCACTGTATATATATATCAAAAGTATTGGGACACCTACACATTACATCTACAGGAGCTTTAATGACCATATTCTAAATACACAGGTATTACCGTATTTTTCGCCCTATAAGATGCACCGACCCATAAGACGCACCTAGGTTTTAGAGGAGGACAATAAAAAAAAAAATTCATCAGACCTCAGCTCACAGCCCCAATCAGACGCCCAATGTTAATAAGACCCTAATAACACCTCAGATCAGAGCTTAGATTAGACACCAATGTGAATAACCCCCAATCAGATCTCAGATAAGAGCCCCATGCCTCCAATCTCGTCCCCCAATGCCTCTTATCAGCCCCCAGTGCCTCTTATTATCAGCCCCCAGTGCCTCCTATTATCAGCCCACCAGTGCCTCTTATTATCAGCCCCCAGTGCCTCTTATTATCAGCCCCCAGTGCCTCTTATTATCAGCCCCCAGTGCCTCTTATTATCAGCCCCCAGTGCCTCCTATTATCAGCCCACCAGTGCCTCTTATTATCAGCCCCCCGTGCCTCTTATTATCAGCCCCCATGCCTTTTATTATCAGCCCCCAGTGCCTCCTATGTCAGCCCACAATGCCTCTTGTTATCAGCCCCCAGTGCCTCCTATTATCAGCCCTAGTGCCTCTTTTTATCAGCCCCCATGCCTCTTATTATCAGCCCCTATGCCTCCTATGTCAGCCCCAATGCCTCTTATTATCAGCCCCCAGTGCCTCCTATTATCAGCCCCCCAGTGCCTCTTATTATCAGCCCCCAGTGCCTCTTATTATCAGCCCCCATGCCTTTTATTATCAGCCCCCAGTGCCTCCTATGTCAGCCCACAATGCCTCTTATTATCAGCCCCCAGTGCCTCCTATTATCAGCCCTAGTGCCTCTTATTATCAGCCCCCGTGCCTCTTATTATCAGCCCCCATGCCTCCTATGTCAGCCCACAATTCCTCTTATTATCAGCCCCCAGTGCCTCCTATTATCAGCCCTAGTGCCTCTTATTATTAGCCCCCATGCCTCTTATTATTAGCCCCCATGCCTCCTATGTCAGCCCCCAGTGCCTCTTATTAGCAGCCCCTCCCCCCACTGCTTCTTATTAGCAGCCCCCATGCCTCCTATGTTATCCCTCAGCCGCAGAACATATAAAATAAAAATCCACTTACCTCTCCTGCTCCTGGATGCCACCCTCCTCTCCGCCTGCGTTCTGCTTCTTCCTGCTGTCGGCTGTGCTGTGAACTGGCGCGCACAGCGTGAGGTCACAGAGTGCCCTCACGCTGTGCGCAACCCTGCACAGCCGAGAGCCGAGCGGAGGACTAGGAAGCGGTGAGTACAGAGTTTTCACCGCTTCCTTGTCCTCCGGTGCTAATGAGCGCTTACATAATGGAAGCGCTCATTAGCATTCGCCCCATAAGACGCAGAGACATTTTCCCCCCCACTTTTGGGGGAAAAAAAATGCGACTTATAGGGCAAAAAATACAGATATAGAGTTGGTCCCCCTTTGCAGCTAAAAGAGCCTTCACTTTTCTGGGAAGACTTTCTACAAGACTTTTTACAAGTGTGTCTGGGGAATTTTGCCAATTCATCCTGAAGAACATTTGCAAGTTTAGACACTAATGTTGGACAAGAAAGCTTGCAATCTAATTTCTAGTTCATGTTGGAGTTGGATGGGGTTGAAGTCTGGACTGTGCAGTAACTCAAGGTCTTCCATACCCAACCCAACCATGTCTTTATGGACCTTGCTTTGTGCAGAGTAATGCTAGAACAGAGAAGGGCATTACCCAAACTGTCCAAAATATCTTGGTATGCTGATGCATTAATATTTCCACTGGAATGAAGGGGCCTAGGCCAACTCCATAGCATTATTCCTCCTCAACCAAATGGACTGCACAGTGCAGTCAGGCAGTTAATGTTATCCTGAAATTCACCAAACCTAGACTCATCCATCAGATTGCCAGATAGAGAAGTGTCACTCCACAGAACATGTTTCCACTGCTCCAGAGTCCAGTGGCGATGTACTTTACACCACTGCATCCAACAATTTGGTATTGTGCTTGGTGATGTAAGGCTTTCATGCAGCTGCTCAGACATGGAAACCTATGCCATGAGGCACCCAGTACAGTTTTTGTGCTGATATTAATGCTAGAGGAGGTTTGGAACTCTGCAGGTATAGTCAGCATTGGTGACTTATGCACTATGCGCCTCAGTAATTGACTCCACTCTGAAGCCTAACATGGTCTGCCACTTTGTGGCTGAGTTGCTCTGGTTGAATATCTGGGAGGGAAAAAATCACAAACTGACTTTTTACTATTGTAGCATCCTATAACAGTATAATGCTCAAATTCTGTGAGCTCTTTAGAACGACCCATTCTTTCACAAACATTTGTAAAAGCAGACTGCATGGCTTAGGGCTGGATTTTATACACCTGTGCCAATGGGACTGAATAAACACCTGAATTTTAACAATTAGGAGGAGTGTCCCAGTATCTATATAGTATATAAATATATTATGCATATAAAATAGGCAATCAAAAAGATCTCAAGGACTTTGACAAGGACCAGCCAAATATTTCAAATTTTGAATCATCAGTCGAGAGCACCTGGTGCCATTTTTTGGCACCTATGCTTTTGTGAATAGTTGAGTGGAAACATGGCTAAGCAACTCAACTATACACAAAAACATAGGAATTGGGATGCAGAAAAATGTCAGCAGCTGCTCTGGACTGATAAATCAAAATTTGAAATTAGAAATGAGCAAATTAATTCATAGAAATCGTTTTGTTCATCTGAATGTATTCTGTATCTGTGAGGGACTGACCCTCTACAGAATCTCCTCTGTGCTAGCAGATTAACATGGCCACACATCTCATGCAGCTTTCAAAATCTCGTGCATCATCCATGCATGTGCCGATACTCAAGGCCATGCGAGATCCCTATTTGAAATATTTGAAAAAATTGCCTGCTAGGGGCCAAAACAAGCTGGCCACTAAGGGGTTAATGGTGTCCTCAATGCTGATAAATACAGGCAGATACTTATACAGAAGGCACTTTGCTCACCAAAGGGCTGGAGAGCAATACAATAATGGTTGACTTCAGGTAATAGTGAAGCATGGTGGAGGTTCCTTGCAAGTTTGGGCTGCATTTCAGCAAATGGAGATAGGGATTTTATCAGGATTAACCCCTTAAACAATACTTTTTACAGTGGCCACTAAGGGGCTTGAGGCTAGGCCATTGCCTTTTTATGGTGGCCTAGTCTAAGCACTGCATGGCTCTCCTGTTTAACTGCTTAACCCCTTTAGATGCTGTGGTCAATAGTGACTACAGCATCTAAGTGGTATAAGGGAAGGAGCTCCCTCTGTCTCAGGCATCAGCACAACCGCAAATAAGATTGCAGATGCTGATGCAAATGTAATTTATTTCATATGGAGAACGCTGTAGTAACAAAAAAAATGCCAGAATTGCTGTTTTTTGCTTATTTGCTACAAAAACGGAATAAAAAGGAATCAAAAAGTGTTATGTACCCCAAAATAATAACAATGAAGTCGTCCCGCAAAAATCAAGCCCTCACACACCTCCATAGAAAGAAAAACAAAAAGTTAAGTGTCTTGGGATGCGGTGATGCAAAAACTTTTTTTTTTTTTTTTAGTTTTTATTGTGTGTGTGTATAGTAGTAAAACTAAATATTGACTCAAAGAATAAAGTTATGTTATTTATGCCAAAAAATAAATATTGCAAAATTTATAAACTCAATGGCAGTATTACTGTTTTTCCCTCCCCCAGAAAGAGTTAATAAAAGTTAATCAGTAAGTTATGTGTTCCCCAAAATGGTGCCATTAAATTGTCCTGTAAAATAACAAACCCTCAGACGGTTCCATAGACAGAAAAAAAAAAAGAGTTGTAGCTGTTGGATTGTGACGAAAAAAATTGCTTGGCCACTAAGGCTCAAAATAGGCTGTCACTAAGGGGTTAATGGTGACCTCAGTGCTGAGAAATACAGGGAGATACCTATCCATCATGCAATACTATGAGAGAGAGGTGTCTGATCAGCTCCAAATTTTTTCTGCAGCAGGACAACTCCAAACTTACAGCCAATGCCATTAAGAAATATCTTCAGCATAAAGAACAAGGATCTCAACATCATTGAGTTTGTCTGGGATTACATAAAGAGACAGAATGATTTGAGCAAGCCTACTTCTGAAGAAGATCTGTGGTTAGTTCTCCAAGATGTGTGGAACAACCTTCTTGCAGAGATCCTTCAAAAACTGTTTGCGAGTGTCAGAGCTGGACAGACACTGAAATTCATCCTTGGCATTTTAAAACAGACTTGTGAATGTCATATATATTTGCGTGCCCCAATTCAGTTAGTTATACTGTGCCCATGTAGTGCTTCCAGTAGTTTTAATGTCCCCCGGTATTGCCCAAGTATTTATAGTGTTATTGTTCCCCTGTAGTGCCCCCAGTTGCTATCACATTCCCCTCAAGTGCCTCAAGTTGTTAAAATGTCCCACTGTCGTGCCCCCAGTAGTTATAATGTCCCCCTGTAGTGCCCCCTGTAGTTATAATGTCCCCCTGTAGTGACCTCAGTAGTTATGTCTCCCTATAGTGCCCATAGTAGTTATTACATCCCCCTGTAGTGCCCCTAGTAGTTACAATCTCCCCCTCTAGTGCCCCCAGTAGTTATGGTATGCCTATGTAATGCTGCCAGCAGTTATAATGCCCCCTGTATTGCCCTAGTACTTACAATGTCCCCACTTAGTGTCTCCAGTAGTTATATTGTGTCACCTTGTAGTATCCCTAGTTTCACTGCCCCCCTTTTTGAGTGCTGTTCCATGCTTCAGTCTGCAAAGCAGACAACAGGCCTCTCCCAGCTTGCGGCATGAGTTGCCCATGTCCCTGCACAGGCAGTCGTTATGAAGTCACAGGGCCACCTGTATTCTGGCACAATGAGACATTACAGTGCTAAACTGGTGGGTGTGATGATGTCAAAACTTCGTGACCATCTACACTAGTGGCCTGTGACCTATGAGAGTGAACGGCGGGGCTGGGATCCATTGATTTCCTTTCTCCTCTGCAGTATTCAACTGTATCAACGCTCTGAGGATGGTGATACAGTTGTATGGTGGCTACTATTTTAGGGGCCCTGGGCAAAACATCCTGGGCCCAAGTCCCAGATGTTTTGGCCTAGCCTGAGGTGGCACACTGTGGCACCAGCTTATCTGGTACTTGCCAGAATTGTCAGATGTTCAGTCCAGCCTGGCAAGTGCACCTAGAAGAATTGATGCTGTAAGACAAAGGGTGGTCACACCAAATATTGATTTGATTTAGACTTCTCTATTCTTCATTCACTTTGCATTTTATTTGATAAAGTAAACTATTAACACTTCCACTTTGGAAAGCATTCTTACTTTGCGGCATTTTTCCACACTTTTGCACAGCACTGTATATAAAATATCTTTTATTTACTTAAACCAGAAAACACTTTCAATAAAGATGAGCAAAATGAAATGAAATTAGCTGTACAAATAGATAGAAACAAATGAATAGAAACAAATCTGGGAAAATGTACTTTGCTGAGATTTCATGGCTTTGTGAATTTTCTACCATGGAGCTGTATTACGTACTTATAAGACAATAGACACACATGGATGCCTATTTTTCTTTATGGCATATACAGTACTGCTCCATAATATAATAAAAGTTGTCGTTCTCATCCAAGATTCTGATGTAGCAGTGTGTCAGGAAGTCTAGTCGGGGTGCGGAAAAGTGTCTATAAAGGATGACAATTGTCTTATGATAGCTGAGAAGGAAAGTGTTCTACTTATTATGGCTTCACTTTTCCAAACTGTTTTATGAAGAACATAGAAAAGGTGGAGGAACATACAAGTGTATGTATCACTAGAAGTGCTGACCATTTCAGGGAATGTACAATGAACCATTAATGAACAAAGTGCTCATTCTAAGGCCGCACATGATGTGATATGGAACAACAATATCATCTGTTTATCTGATATCTATCTATCTATCTATCTATCTATCTATCTATCTATCTCATATTTATCTATCTATCTATCACATATCTATCTATCTATCTATCTATCTATCTATCTATCTATCTATCTATCTATCTAGTCTCATATCTATTTATCTATCTATCTATCTATCTATCTATCTATCTATCTATCTATCTATCTATCTAATCTCATATCTATCTATCTATCTATCTATCTATCTCATATCTATCTATCTATCTATCTATCTATCTATCTATCTATCTAATCTCATATCTATCTATCTATCTATCTATCTCATATCTATCTATCTATCTATCTATCTATCTATCTATCTACACAAAAAAGAATGGAAGCAGCACAGCTGTATTGTAAGTCGATTGGTGTGCCAGCGGCTGAGGAGGTGATCCAACATCCAAATAAATAAAAGAAAAATAATTCCACAGCACTCCTACGAATGTGATCAAGGTTGGTACCAACCTTGATCACATTCGTGGGAGTGCTGTGGAATTATTTTTCTTTTATCTATCTATCTATCTATCTATCTATCTATCTATCTATCTATCTCATATCTATATATCTCATATCTATCTATGTAATCTCATATCTAAAAAATAAGATCCACAGCACATCCAAATAGTGAATGAAGTGACGTCCTTTATTCACCCATGCGACGTTTCAGTCCGCTTACTGGGACCGTTCTCAAGAAAATGATTACATGTTCACAAAGTATTTAAAAGGTGTACATAATTGTGTCGTTAATCATCAATTAACAAACATATAACAAAATACATATAAAAACCTGATCTTAACATCACCAGTAATTCATATGATTCCTATACAATAGGGTGCTCAGTGCATATTGTGTAAAAAAAAATGTGCAATATATATAAAAGATAGCATATAGCTAATACGGTAGCTGATGATTACCATTAAATAGCATCCAGGTGTAAACGGGTTATGCTCCAGGTGGTCCCGACCCTCTCCTCAATAACGCACTCCCATTGGCAAAACAAAAATGGATCCTCAACGTGCAGACAATGTCAAAGTGCATGTCTGCGTGTATGTCAGAAGCCGTAACACGTGATCGGTCACCAGACTCGCTCCGATCACGTGACAGGTCACATGACAAGAAAAGTAAGCAGAGATTTAAACAAAGTAGAATGGTAAGTAAACTGGAATGTTAAGCGCTCACAAAAGAGGATCGACAAGGGATAGGGAAACGCACATATCATGTGCATCATTCCGAACCCTGCGGCTGCGGGTATAAGACTCGCTGTACACACAGCGTTAGCTGGTCGCCAACGATCATAGCATTCCATACAAATAAAATTACTGGGGACAATTTTATAGGTCCTCAAAAAAAAGGAAGAAACCTCCTCACTCATATTACAAATAAAACATAATAATCTTCAAGAAGTAGTTGTTGATCAGCAATGTAGTCAACCCAGTAGGGATCCAATACTTTGGGTAAACGTAATAGAGGGATAGGGTCCAAAATCCACCATGGAGCATTCCCTAAAAAATAAAGTAAACAAAAATTTTAAAACATATTACATAGAGGCTTAAAATGAACTAAATCCTATGTAGCCATAGACATGATGTTAACCCTATTTAATGAATAGCCATGGTCTATAGTAGGGATGAGCGAACCGAACCGTAACGAACCAGATTCGTTACGAACTTTACCGAACGTTCGGTTCGTCCCCGAACCGAACTTTCGTCAAGTTCGTATGAATCAGGTTCGTAAATAAAGTTTACTTTTTCCACAGAATAGACCAGGATACAAGGGATTATTTATTACTCCTACAATCCCTTGTATCCTGGTGTGACCCTCGTGTCAAACCACCCTTTTGGGAGGAGAATGGCCGAGATGGGTTATTATTTTCGTTCGTCCGAACGTTCGTTCGGACGAGCGAACAGAACCGTAACGAACCAGATTCGTTTAAGAACTTTTAAGACGAATCTGGTTAAAATAAAAACGGCACATCAAAACTGTACCGTTTTCACAGAATAGACCAGGATACAAGGGATTATTTATTACTCCTACAATCCCTTGTATCCTGGTGTGACCCTCGTGTCAAACCACCCTTTTGGGAGGAGAATGGCCGAGATGGGTTATTATTTTCGTTCATCCGAACGTTCGTTCGGACGAGCGAACAGAACCGTAACGAACCAGATTCGTTTAAGAACTTTTAAGACGAATCTGGTTAAAATAAAAACGGCACATCAAAACTGTACCGTTTTCACAGAATAGACCAGGATACAAGGGATTATTTATTACTCCTACAATCCCTTGTATCCTGGTGTGACCCTCGTGTCAAACCACCCTTTTGGGAGGAGAATGGCCGAGATGGGTTATTATTTTCGTTCGTCCGAACGTTCGTTCGGACGAGCGAACAGAACCGTAACGAACCAGATTCGTTTAAGAACTTTTAAGACGAATCTGGTTAAAATAAAAACGGCACATCAAATGCGTACATATTCAGTTAAGTAGCGTACCTTTGACAACGCTAGACTGTATGTTCGTTATTTGTGCGGGAATGTTCGCATTAGCGTACGTATTAGTGTAGATTCTCAAATATGCGTATATTCGTTCGTATAAGGTTCGTTTTAGGTTCGGTTCGTACGAATCCGAACTTCAAGAAAGTTCGCCGAAGCGAACCGAACCGAACTTTTCAAAAGTTCGCTCATCCCTAGTCTATAGTCAACATTTAAACCATGTGGTTTGAGCGATTTTAGTTGGGAAAATCCATTCAGATTCACGTTTTTTCAATAATTTCATGCGATTGCCACCCCTTCTTAACGAAGGTATATGGTCAATCAGCATGAAATGTAAATCTCTTTCACCATGTCCCATTTCTACAAAATGTCTGGACACTGGTAGATCAAGCCGTCGTTTCCTAATAGTATAACGGTGATGGTTAAACCGAGTCTTAAAGTCACAAGTCGTTTCTCCGACATACAACAGATTGCATGGACACCACAAGACATAAATGACATGTGAAACATCACATGTCAAATAATGTCTTATTTCATATGACTGATTAGTCACCGGATGTATAAAATGTGTACCCTTTTTCATCTGTCGACAGTTCACACAATGTAAACAAGGATATGATCCCTTCCTCTGGGGGGCTAAAAAAGTCTGTTGTATCTTTTTTTGTGTACCTATGTCATTCATCACTAATCTGTCCTTTAGATTTCGTGGTCTTCTATAGGACATCAATTGTTTGGACTTAAACTCAGCGATATCGTTATGGCCACCTGTAGAGATGAGCGAATCATTCAAAAAATTATTCGCCAAACTTTTCCTAAAATTCGTATATTCGACGAATAGATTCGTTGAATTTGCGTACAAAATATATACGTTATTATGTGCTATTAGCGAACATTCGCTCACTAATAACGAACGTTCATTTACAAAATGTACGCAACTTCTTAGAAGATGTACGCATGAGCGTACAAATAGCTTACGAATCTCAGTGTACTATTGTCTAAGCGATTACGTAATACGCAGGCACGTACGAGGAGAGGCCGCGGCGTGCACTCCTCAGAGGCAGAGCGAATATTCGAGACATATATATGGTAAATAGTGCAAATACATTATTATAGGTATAATATAAAAATTTGAAATATCACCTACCTAGTATGCTCACGGACACGTTTACGTCTCTTTTCTTCTGACGCTTGTCATAGAACTGGAGCAGAGTCCCAAACTCAGTCGCAATTTGCAATCCACATAGGTAAAATTGTAATCCAAATGGGTAAAAAAAAAGCAGCAAAGGTTTCTTAAAAAACTATCTTTAAAGGGGCTCCCCAAATAACCTGAAAAGGGGGAAAAAGGGATGAGGCGCACAAATGCACAACTTAATTTCTTGAGTTGCCTCGTCATCCTCCCGCGCCGGAGAAAGGGGAGGAATTACCAGGGAGGAGTCTGCATCGCTGAATTGAATTAGTAAGCAACAGCGTATAGAGTAACTACCAGGGAAAAGTCTGCATTGCTGAATTGAATTAGTACGCGACAGCGTATAGAGTAACTAAATTATATGTAGAATAGCGTATAATTTATAGGACACACTACGTAGCGAATGCGTACAAAAGCGAAGCGAATCACCTAATATTCGGATTCGCTTCACAGCTGAAAAATCCCAAGATTCGATACGAATCTACGAAGCGGCGAATAGATTCGCTCATCTCTAGCCACCTGCCAAAATAGGCCAGTGTCCATTAATTATAGCGCTGATACGAGAGCTGGCTTGATTGTATGTAGAGACAAATGGTATTCTAGAATTAATATATTAATATATTATAATGACATTGTCTGCACGTTGAGGATCCATTTTTGTTTTGCCAATGGGAGTGCGTTATTGAGGAGAGGGTCGGGACCACCTGGAGCATAACCCGTTTACACTTGGATGCTATTTTATGGTAATCATCAGCTACCGTATTAGCTATATGCTATCTTTTATATATATTGCACTTTTTTTTTTACACAATATGCACTGAGCACCCTATTGTATATGAATCATATGAATTACTGGTGATGTTAAGATCAGGTTTTTATATGTATTTTGTTATATGTTTGTTAATTGATGATTAACGACACAATTATGTACACCTTGTAAATACTTTGTGAACATGTAATCATTTGCTTGAGAACGGTCCCAGTAAGACGACTGAAACGTCGTATGGGTGAATAAAGGACGTCACTTCATTCACTATTTGGATGTGCTGTGGATCTTATTTTTTATATTCATGGATGTTGGTCGCATTTAACCGCTGGCACTCCTTACTTGTTACACATGCTGTGTGTGCGGCTCTATTGTTTCTTTTTTCTAATCTCATATCTATCTATCTAATCTCATATCTATCTATCTATCTATCTATCTATCTATCTATCTATCTAATCTCATATCTATCTATCTATCTAATCTCATATCTATCTATCTATCTATCTATCTATCTATCTATCTATCTATCTATAGTATCTATCTCCTATCTATCTAATTATCTATCTATCTATCTATCTATCTATCTATCCATCTATCTGTTATCTATCATCTATCTATCTAATCTCATATCTATCTATCTATCTATCTATCTATCTAATCTCATATCTATCTATCTAATCTCATATCTATCTATCTATCTATAGTATCTATCTCCTATCTATCTAATTATCTATCTATCTATCTATCTATCTATCTATCCATCTATCTATCCATCTGTTATCTATCTATCTATCATCTGTCTAGCTAATCTCATATCTATCTATCTATCTATCTATCTATCTATCTATCTATCTATCTAACTGTTATCTATCTATCTATCTCATATCTATCTATCTATCCATCCATCTATCTGTTATCTATCTATGTATCTATCTATCATCTATCTAACTAATCTCATATCTATCTATCTATCTATCTATCTATCTATCTATCTATCCATCTATCTATCTGTCTCATATCTATCTATCTATCTATCTATCTATCCATCCATCTATCTGTTATCTATCTATGTATCTATCTATCATCTATCTAGCTAATCTCATATCTATCTATCTATCTATCTATCTATCTATCTATCTATCTATCTCATATCTATCTAATCTCATATCTATCCATCTCATATCTATCTATCGTATCTATCTATCTATCTATCTAATCTTCTATCTATCTAATCTTCTATCTATCTATCTATCTATCTATCTATCTATCTATCTATCTATCTATCTATCTATCTATCGTATCTATCTTCTATCTATCTATCTATCTATCTATCTATCTATCTATCTATCTATCTATCGTATCTATCTTCTATCTATCTATCTATCTATCTATCTAATCTTCTATCTATCTAATCTTCTATCTATCTATCTATCTATCTAAAAAAAACAAAACAAAACATAAAAATAGGCAGCACTCTCAAAGTAAAATGAAAAAACAGAGGAACTTTATTCACCCATGTGTAGGACGCGACGTTTCGGCTCGGACTGAGCCTTTCTCAAGCGAGCCGAAACGTCGCGTCCTACACATGGGTGAATAAAGTTCCTCTGTTTTTTCATTTTACTTTGAGAGTGCTGCCTATTTTTATGTTTTTTATTGAACTGACCCTTGTCAGATCTACAGGCATTGCACCTCACCATCCACATAGTGCTGCCGAGATTTTTTTGTATTCTATCTATCTATCTATCTATCTATCTATCTGTTATCAATCTATCATCTATCTATCTATCTATCTATCTATCTATCTATCTAATCTCCTATCTATCTATCTATCTATCTATCTATCTATCTATCTATCCATCTATCTAGCTAATCTCATATCTATCTATCTATCTCTCTATCATCTATCTATCAATCTATCTATCCATCTATCCATCTATCATCTATCTATCTAATCTCATATCTATCTATCTATCTATCTATCTATCTAGCATCTATCTATCTATCTAATCTCATATCTATCTATCTATCTATCTATCTACTATCTATCTATTCTCAAATTTATCTGTCTATCTAATCTCATATCTATCTATCTATCTATCTATCTATCTATCTATCTATCTATCTATCTATCTATCTATCTACAGTATCTATCTATCTATCTATCTATCTATCTATATCTATCTAAATTTATTCATTTATATCTCTACTCATTCTTGAAGTCAAGGAAGCGATCAGTGATTGACAGCTCTCTCATTATGCACAGTCATAGAGGGAAGGCTGTAAATCGCTGATAGGACCACCTCCTGGACTTCAAATCTTAGAAAGAGCACATATATTAATGAATAAATTACAAGTTATACTGAATCTTTTCCCATATATTCCAAATATAAATCTGCTCTGTATTACATGCTGTCTGCAGCTGAAACACCATGTTCAATCACACAGGTTCCCTTTAAGAAGCTAAAGATGATAAATTCAGTTAAGATAATAACTCATTACACTTTCCTGCATCTTTATTATATGTAATCTCAGTATCATATTTCGAGATGCGTCTACCGTATGCATTCTGCTGGCCCTCGGAAATCAAGCGGTTAAAGCAAATCCACTTTGAAGTGACAGTTCCAGTTTTTTGTGTCAAAATCAAGCTTAGGGTAAGTGACAGCTGTGAGTTTCTTATCGATTATGTGGCATCCCCATTTATCTGGACAGAGCAGAGAAAACAGCACCTAATAACTGAGGTGCGGGGAATCCTCAGTACCCACCTTGTGCTTCTGTTCCCTCACATCGGGAGCATAGCCGTCACCTGTGTACACAGTTCAGATCTCTAATAACCATATGTGCCAGCTCCATACTGTGCTTACACATTAGTGGAACATCATTGCTATGTGAATCCAGGAAAATCTAATTTATATAGATAAATTATACGGTATCCATACTACAGGCCTTGTCTACTGCTCTGGATGTAATGATTACTGTTTAAAATAGCAATTTGTGATAAAGTACGGAAATATTTATGCAAATATATGACACTTTGTAGCCCTACAAGACATTGTATATATTTGGATAAATTTTACAAATGAGTAAATCGATTCTAAATTAATTGAGTTCCTTTACGAATTTTACATAAGTTTGTCTGCCATATGAATCCAAAGCTGATGGTATTGGCTCGGCCTTGCTGAAAGATACTTAGTGGGCATTATTTCTCCAAACAAGGCATCCCTGCCTTGTATTGTCATATGGTTGAGAAAGTGGGCCACTCCTTGCAAGGGTCACAGTCCGCCAAGGTACACGCCACTGTGGGCATCTTGAGCAGCTGTTATGGGCAGGGACAGTACATGTCTTTCAAGGTCCACTGGGTCAAGGTTTTTCACATCAGCGGCAAGGCAGCCCCACAGCAACAAGGCCATGTTCTATTGCCACCTCTACATTTGTGTCAGTCACACGCCAGGCACTTATTCGCCTCCTTAACGTCTTTAGGCCTTTCAAGGGTACACCAGATTTCATAGTAATGACAACTGTGGCATCAACATTGTCATCCCCTGATATTTATCTTAGAGCAGACTCTCACGCTGATGCAACAAGGAATGGTGGAAGCAGGGGTGGACTGGGAACTTAAAGTGGCCTTGGAAAAAATACTATAAGTGGCCCCATTTTGTAGTTGAGTCCAAAATGATGGAAGGCAGGGCCAGCGATACCATATTGTGGCACATTATACCACCCCGACAGAGCCGAATACTACAGTCCATCACAAAGTACTGCCAGCAGCACAAATATGTTCCCCACAAACTTCCACTGGCTGGCAGTGAGGAGGGCCCTGGTGGCCCCCTGGGCATCGGCCCACCGGGAAAGTTCCCTGTAAGGTTTATGACACATTGTAGCCCTACAAGACATTATATATATGTGGATAAATTTTACAAATGAATGAATCGATTCTAAACTAATAGGGGTTCCTTTACGAATTTCACATAAGTTTGTCTGCCATATGAATCCAAAGCTTTTTGCGATTTGCTTTGGACAAATTGCACAAAAACGGTCCCATGGCCGTGTTACTGTGAACATTTTCAGGGAAAATGACAGAAAGGAAGAAGATAGAGGATCAAATGACCCTGGGAGGAAAGCGGGAGGACTTGCCCTGATTGGCTCAGAGGCTGACAGACAACATGATCAGCCAATCGGGCAGAATTCTGGCAAGTCCTGCTGCTGAAAATGCAATGGAACACCCCTCTGTGTTCACCTTTAACCTCAGAACATGTGTTGTGGCTGGGTCTGCGAAAAAGCAATTGCACAAGTCAGTAATCAAGATGAACTAGGTTCACACTGTAGGGAGAGAATAGGGAGATATAAATGGGTACACTTTAGGGTTTTATCAGTTAAAGTTGTGTGTTGATTTATTGTTTTTGTTTTTGTTCCTACAGTTAAGTGGTAAGCTGATAATTTCTATACTGCCACAAACTAATCTTTTCTGTATGTGGAGAGCCAAGCAAACTTTTTTTTTAAATAAAAATAAAAACCTCAAGTTTCTACAGTTCATAGGCTTATTGCTAGAATCTCAATAGCATACATTCAGCTGAAAATGCTAAGCAATTGCCTCTATTTTTCTAAAAACCTCAATTTACAGTTTGTAATTGGGCATTTTCAGGACACTGAAGTGCATCAATATACCTCTTTTAGTGAACGTGTTGTATTACTTCAAAATACCTTTCAGTTACGGAAAAAAACATTTTACTACAAAAAACTGATTACTATACCCATATTATTGAATGTGTTTTACTACAAAAACTGCATTACTATACCTGTATTAGTGAACATGTTATCTGCAAAAAAACAAACAAAAAAAACCCAACTGCATTACTATACCTTTGTTAGTGAATGTGTTGTATTACTTCAACCTACCGTTCAATTATAGCAAAAGCATTTTACTACAAAAACTGCATTACTATACCTGTGTTATTGAATGCATTTTACTGCAAAAAGTGCATTACTATACACTTGTTAGTGAATGCATTTTATTGCAAATAATTAATTACTATATTCTTGTTAGTGAACATGTTGTATTACTTTAAGATACCATTTAGTTACAGCCAAAAAAAAATGAAATACAATTTTATATACAAAAATGGGATTATTGCCATTGTAAATTGTCAATACCAGTGTGCAGTGTGATTGTAGAAAGGGAGGAGCATTTAATTGCACCTCTTTGTCTAAATGACAGAAAAAACACTTACAACCATTTATTAATCTATGTACCAAACCTATGGGTTTTCATAAAGGCCTAATAATAAAATGTCCTGTAAATGGAAGAGTGAAAAACAATAGACCCATTACTCATCATCCGAGTCAGAATGTGGGTAGTAGTGCAAACAGCAGTGAGCCAAACTCGGGTCAAGGTTTTTCACATCAGCGGCATTTTGTAGTTGGGTCCAAATTGATAGAAGGCAGGGCCAGCGATACCATATTATGGCACATTATACCACCCTAACAGAGTCAAATACCACAGTCCATCACAAAATACTGCCAGCAGCACAAAATACATCTCCACAAACTTCCACTGGCCTGCTGTGAGGAGGGCCCTGGTGGCCCCCTGGGCATCGGCCCACCGGGAAATTTCCCTGTGAGATCTATGGCCAATCCGCTCCTGGGTGGAAGATGAACAGCTTCTGCACCTTGCTGGACACCCTGTAGCTGTTGGGGACCCACAAGGGGAAAGTCTCATGGAAGAGGAAGTGAAGGAGGAGAATCCCTCTTAATACATTAGACACATTTCTGCCTTGCCGTGTGCCTCTTAATATATTAGGCGCATCTCTGCCCTGCGCCAGACACTGAAGGCTACGCCAGCTAAGCCCCTTTCTCAACACTCCAGAAAAGTGCTGAGAAGCTTAAAAAGTTGCAAATTATGGTGTACATATGGCATGTGCCATCATTTGTGACTTTCTGTGCCATAATACTGTAATGGCATAAAGAGCATAGTAAATATCCCTTATTGTGTTTGCCGCTTGCCGCAGTTATTTTTCCCTATATACTGTAGAACACCTGCTCCCTGTCTCCCTGCATTCTCATTAGCAATCTCATACTGCCATTCTCATGCATTTCCCATCAGCTGGTTAGTTACTCTGTTCGCTGGGGATACAGCAGAATCGTTCACAGCCAGCGCTCACCACACTGATTAGTATCAAAATAACAGGGAAGTGGCCATACTTGACTCTATAGAAAAAGCAATGGCCTCCATGGTGGCTGAGACCACGGGGGTGCTCATAGTCAGCACTTTTTTCTATAGTGTGCAAGTACGGCCACCGCTGCTGGATTACAGGGTGGACCATGGAAACAAGAAGTGTTTAATGTGATGGAAAAATTAATCTAGCCAGCAAAGGAGACAATATGGATTTAAAGGGAGTCTTTCACCTGTTTTTCACCTATATAACTAAGAACACTGCCCCACAGAAGATTGCATACACATCCCAGACATACTTGTGTGCACTGTGTGTCTGTATTCCATGTCCAGGAAAAGCACTTTTATTCTGCTGGAAAACAGCTCCCAAGTGCCCAGCTCTGCTGCTGTAAGTGCTCAAAGCAAACCAGACAGAAGAGGGGAGGGCTGTTTTAGCTGCTCATATCTTGGGATTGGTAGCAGATAGAAAAATGACCTTCTTTGAAAGCTTGCATTCCAAGCTTTCAAATGATACCAAAATCACAGCATTACATCCAGTATATCAGAAGTTATAGCTGTTAGAAATCAGTCGGGAGAGAAAGCTGTTTTTAGTTTCACTTTCAGCTGGGCACTTGGGAGCTGTTTTCCTGCGGAATAAAAGTACTTTTCCTGGACATGTAATACAGATACACAGTGCACAGGTATGTCTGGGATGTGTATGCAAACTTCTGTGGGGCACTGCTGTTAGTTATATAGGTGAAAAACAGGTGAAAGACTCCCTTTAACAATACATTAGTAAGTGCCCTGTATTAACTTCCTCTACATAATAACTGCCATTTGGTGAAGTGAGACAACCCCTTTAAGTAAAGTTTACACAGCTGTGGCATACAATATATTACAGGGCCGGTGATATAATTTCAGTGTTTTTGTATGTATGTATTGGCCCATACCACTGTTTTGTAATGTGTGTTGCATTGTATGAGGGTCAGTGCTATAATTTGCTCTAATTTATCTTGTTCCTTTAGGGAATTTCGTTGTGGCGGAGGAATCATAAAGCTGTGCGTTTATTGATCCTCTGTCATCTTATATTAGTGATGTACTTCATGTTCTCCTCAAGTTTAACTCGTGGGCGTGCAAGCGTCAGATTAGGATGTAGTCACTGCTGATAATTGTACTGCTATTCTTTGGTGTTTCTTTACATGAGAGGGATGACTGAAGGTGCATGAAGCCAGCCAGACTTACCCTGGAGCACTTTCTTCCCGATCAATACAACATGCCCTCCTTTCTGATCATTAGAGTCGAGCAGTTGACACTTACTGTGTGTCCTGTCACCTTGTTCTTTCAGTTACTTACCAATAGCACATACATGAGATAACTTTTTTCTGTTTGTGCAGAAAAAAAACAAACATATTTTCCAATAAGGAGTAAATGTTATAAAAACTTTGCCAAACTTAGAAGATGGATCAGCCCAGAAACACTAAGCCTGTACTCTGTGATATATTTATCCTGATTCCTGATATCACTGCCAGCCCAAACCCATAGTGGTGTTGACTCATATTTTCCAGTAAATGCAGCGCACAATTATATTTGGATCAGTTTTGGATGGTTTGTGAATAACCATGTCTATTTGTAGAGGCGTTCAATCTGCAGCAGTCCACTAATCAGATACATTAACCCATTTAGTAAAAGCTTGTAAGATTGCTGGTAACAAGGGATTGGGTTGCAATTAGAGATGAGCGAATCAATTCGAAACAAATCAAATTCAACCCACATTTTGTAAAAATTCAAGTTGCATCTGAATTCAAATTTTTGGTGTTTTGATTAAGGTGAATTTGGCAAAGAGAGAAAATAAAATGATAAATATTCTGGACCTGAATTGATTCAACCTGAATCAAAAGTGCTTCAAATAAATCCGTGAATGGCATTCTGGTTCTTTCTCTCTTACTGTACGCAAAAAATCTCCCGAATCGAATCAGCAAAAATTCTGATTCTTTAAAATCTAAATTTTCTGACAAATTTAGGTTTAATTTTGATTCTATCTATTTATTTGCTCATCTGCAGTTATAAGGAAGGCACCAGGTTGCAGTAGATGAAACAGGAATAGATTCATCTTAACTAATCAGTAGTGTAGTAGTTAAAGCCCCCACACAATGCCCCCCTGAACTGGTGCTGCAGTGGATATCACTAGAATAAAGGTAAAATTGTATTATCTTTCTATCTATCTATTATCTATCTATCTACTTCATATCTATCTATTAGAAATGAGCGAATCATCGAAAATTCGCTTCGCCCAATGTTCCTTCAAATATTTTAAAAGTTTTGTACTTAATACGAAGCTATTCGGTCGAAGCTGCGTACAAATCATTCGTTATTCTGTCGTGTTCTGCGAACATTCCCGCGAATACTTACGCCTGAGTGTACAAAGTGTGTACGAAGCTTTAGCGTATTATTGTCTAGGCTTGCACAAAGAACGAATATACAGTAAAAGTACGCTACTTAACTGAATATGAACGCATTAGCGTACAAATTATCAGATGCGTAGCATTAGCATACAAATTATATGATGCGTACGTAGCGTTAGCGTGCAAATATTTCAGAAGAATCTTCCGATGTGAATCTGAGAATATTCGGATTCGCTTCGGTGTAAAAAATTTCCAAGATTCGTATTGAATCTATAGATTCACTCATCTCTACTCTCTATGTACCTAACACATCTATCTATCTATCTATCTATCTATCTATCTATCTACATAGAACTAGACAAACAATGAACAACTCCAGGTGAATAAATAAGGGGCGGGTGCAAGCTACCATGGCTATTAAATATGTAGAACTAGAAGAAGCAGCAGCACAACCTGTATGCACTAAGATACAAGTAAAGGGTGAATATGTGAAAAAAGTAGAAAGCATGACTGCTATACTTACTATAAGACAAAGTAGAAGCTCTTAACGTGTATTGTTGATCAAAAATATGTCTGGCCCATCTACCAAACGACAAGCTGGCTTCTAACAGACGGGACCTACTCTAACTCAGGCTTGCATCCTCTGCAGGAACCTAGCACTCCTGCCCACCTGCCTGGAGCTTTTAATCAGGAATATCACCATAGCTGAATGCTTCTTTGAGTCAGTGTCTTGCAGGTTTTTGTAGGATGCAGGCCTGTGTTAGAGTAGGTCCCGTCTGTTAGAAGTCACCTTGTCGTTTGGTAGATGGGCCTGACATATTTTTTTATCAACAATATGCGCTAAGAGCTTCTACTTTGTCTCATAGTAAGTATAGCAGTTATGCATTTTACTTTTTTCACATATTCACCCTTTACTTGTATTTTAGTGCATACAGAGTTGTGCTGCTGCTACTTTTAGTTCTATCTATCTATCTATCTACAAAAGAAAAAAGATATCGGCAGCATCGCACAGTACAGCTGAGGTGCAAGCCCAGTGACCTGACAGCGATCCAATAACAAAAATCAAAAATCAGGCAGCACTCTCAAAAAAGTAAAAGGCAAATCAAAATTTATTTACCCATGTGGGACATGCGACGTTTTGGCTCGACTGAGCCTGAGAAAGGCTCAGTCGAGCCGAAACGTCGCACGTCCCACATGGGTAAATAAATTTTGGTTTGCCTTTTACTTTTTTGAGAGTGCTGCCTGATTTTTGATTTTCTTTTAATTTTCTTTTAATCTATCTATCTATCTATCTATCTATCTATCTATCTATCTATCTATCTATCTATCTATCTTATCTCTCTATGTACATTACACATACATATGCATTTCAGATATTATGAGGTAGCTTGCACTTTGAAACCTTTGCCTTGGGCGCCAGGAGGGAATGCTTTGACATGCCACAAAATTAAATGGTATACAAAATACAATGAAATCACTCCAAACGACAACCTCTTTCTGTGATAATTTTCCCTAATATGTGCTGTCACGTATATTGACCCCTTCTTTGAAAGGATCACACTCTAGAAGACTATTTTTCAATGTCATAAAAAGAATTACAAATTTGTACTAGTTCTTTATGCTTCTTAAAACTAACCTGTCACCATGAAAATGCAGTGCAGTCTGTTATGCAGACTGATATATAGTTTTATGGAAAATGATTCAGTACAACCTTATTTATCATTATTTATTATTCATTTTAATCTCTGGCCTTTCTGAGCTTAGGAGTCCAGTGGGCGGTCCTATAAGTGATTGACAGCTATTGCTGTATGCACACTTGTATATAAATGCACATGAGCGTGTGTGCCCTGTGCAATATACGGGCACCGGCCATGTGCGTTCCGTATCACAGATGTGGACTATTCACTTAAATGGGTCCGCAATCCTTAAGGTATGGAGCAGAGAGGTACGGATCAGAAATCCAAGGAAGCACTACAAACTGCTTCCGTGGGATTCAGGCTGTTCCTCCGCACAGCAAAAAAATAGAACATATCCTATTTTTTTGCAGTGTGGACTGTCTTTTGCGGATCATGAATCAATTCAAGTCAATAGGTCCGCATCCGCAAACGCCATACATATGGACGGTGCGGTACATTGTGTCCGCAGCAGGGCCCACATGCTCGTGTCTATCAGCCCTTAAAGGGTTTCTGTCATCAGAATTTAGCCTACAAAACCGAGTGTCATTTGCAAATAGCAAATAACACCTGATGACAGAAAGCCTTCTTTTATAGAAAACTGTATGGTAGTTTTTGTTAAAATAGCGTTTTTATAATATGCTAATTAGGCCCCCTAGGTGCTGTAGGCGTGAACCCTGCACCTAGGAGCGGCCGTAATAACGCCCCTTACCCCTCCTCCCTTGCGTTGATTGACAGGGCCGGGCAGCCATCTCTTTCGTCTCCCGGCCCTGTACGATCGCGAACTCCCGCGCCTGCGCATTGCGATAAGCAATCCGCGCATGCGCATTGATGAAGCCGGGACCCGGGCGGCCGCCGGCTCTCAACGCGCGTGCGCAGATTGCTTATCGCAATGCGCAGGCGCGGGAGTTCGCGATCGTACAGGGCCGGGAGACGAAAGAGATGGCTGCCCGGCCCTGTCAATCAACGCAAGGGAGGAGGGGTAAGGGGCGTTATTACGGCCGCTCCTAGGTGCAGGGTTCACGCTTACTGCACCTAGGGGGCCTAATTAGCATATTATAAAAACGCTATTTTAACAAAAACTACCATACAGTTTTCTATAAAAGAAGGCTTTCTGTCATCAGGTGTCATTTGCGATTTGCAAATGACACTCGGTTTTGTAGGCTAAATTCTGATGACAGAAACCCTTTAAGCATATTATACACAGTAAGTGAAGATAAGATAATTCCCAGATCTTGGAAAATTTCTTCAGGCAATATTGAGGGTGGTTGTAGAGTGGAGTGTTGGTTGACTGAGTCTGATTACCTGGCTGCACTATGTGTGGGCAACATTCACATAGGAAACACCTTAAAGGGGTTTTCCGGAAGTTATCCTCAAGATAGGTCATCAGTATCTGATTGGTGGGCGTCCGACATCCGGGTCCCCCGCCGATCAGCTGTTTGAGAAGGCACCGGCGCTCCCGTGAGCGCCGAAGCCTTCTCTCAGCTTTTCCTAGGCCAGTGACCTCATGTTCATTGGTCACATGGCCTAGGAGTGGCTCGGCCCTATTCAAGTGAATGGGGCTGAGCGTGATACCAAGCACATCCGCTATACAATGTACGGCTTGGTGCTTGGTGAGATGAGAGAAGGCCTCAGCGCCGGTACCTTCTCAGGATAGGTCATCAGTAGTTAACTCCCGGAAAACCCCTTTAATATAAAATATATGTAAGCGGACAAAAATCAGCTCCCTTCACTCACTGTTGGCAAAATAAACAAGGACATTTATAAATTTGCATAAACTAAAGGTGTATAGGGTGTCTTTGTTCTATACATCTGAATGTCACCACCGATGAAGCCGCGCTTGCATTACTAATTTGTCATCATTTATAATACTGGCAGGTTAAGACTTCAAAGGAGAAAAAAGGCAAATATAAGAATATTTACCTTTACTAGTCAGCACGATTCAGGAACAGGCCCAGCATCCATCTTGCTTAGGTTTTTCACTATGACACGTTCATTACTTATGTTTCAGTCATGCTTGTTGCATTTTTGCGTGCAACATTTTCAATCTATCTTCAGATTTTTTCTAGCCAATATGCTAATCGCCATATTTGCTGCCTATTTTCAGCACATTCAGCCATTTCAGTTTACTTGCAATTAAGAAAAGCAGAAAAATACACTTTTCACGTTGATTGCACGTTTCAGAGTCTAGTTCAAGACTCATCTATCCATGCTTCTAATCTTCACAGCGTAAAGCCACTAAATACTTCTTTCACTATTACTTCTTCTTCTACTTCTTGTACTGCTGCTACTACTACTAGAATTTCTACTACTACTTCGACTGCGGCTATTGCTGCCACTGCTGCTGCTACTACTACTCCTCCTGCTAGTATTAATACTACAAACTACTGCTGCTAATACTACTACTGCTCCTACTACAACAACTTCTACTACTACAGTAGCTGCTAGTACTCCTACTACTGTTGCTGATACTACCACTTCTACTACTGCTAGTATGACTACTGCTACTAAAACTTCTACTACTACTACTACTACTACTACTATGGTTACTACTAGAACTACTACTGCTGCTGCTACTACTACTGCGGCTACTACTACTGTTGCTGCTAGTGCTACTACTGCTGCTGCTGCCACTACAACTACTGCGGTTACTACTACTACTAAAACTACTACTGCTGCTAGTACTACTACTACTGTTGCTGCTAGTGCTACTACTACTACTGCTGCCACTACTACTACTGCGGCTACTACTAAAACTACTACTGCTGCTAGTACTACTACTACTGCTGCTGCCACTACTACTACTGCAGCTACTACTAAAACTACTACTGCTGCTAGTACTACTACTGCTACTACTACTTCTTCTACACAACATCTACTACTGCTAGTACTGCTGCTACTACTAATTCTACTACAACTTCTACTACTACTGCTGATGCTAGTACTACTACTGCTACTACTACTATTATTACTAATACTGCTGCTAGTATTACTACTACTATTTCTAATACTAGTACAGCTGCTAGTACTACTACTACTGCTGATGTGAGTACTACTAATAAGTGGTATTACTACTTGTTGCTAGTACTACTTGTACAAGTATTCCTACTGCTGCTAGTACTACTACTACTGCTAGTAATACAACTGCTGCGCCTACTACTACTGCTACTATTACTGCTACTGCTACTACTACTGCTGCTAGTACTACCCCTCCTCTTCCTGTTGCTGCTAATACTACAACTACTTCTGCTAGTACTACCACTGCCTCTCCTACTACTACTACTACTACTAGTAATACTACTACTACCGCTGCTGCTGCTACTACTGCTACTGCTGCTATTACTCCTCCTCCTCCTACTGTTTCTAGTACTACTGCTGCTACTGCTAGAACTACTACTTCTGCTGCTAGTACTACTACTACTTTTGCTGCAAGTACTACTACTACTACTAGTACTGCTGCTGCTAGTACTAATAATGTTGCTGCTACTACTACGACTACTACTACTTGTACTACAACTTCTACTACTACTTTGGCTGCTACTATTACTACTGTTTCTACAAGTACTACTACTACTTCTACTACAACTTCTACTATTACCACTGCTGCTACTACTACTGTTGCTGCTTCTACTACTACAGCTATTGCTAGTACTAATACTACCACTATTTATGTTACTACTACTACTACTATTTCTATGATAAAGATAATGACTACTACTTCTGCTACCACTGCTACTTCTACACGGAAGCTATCGATATTTTGTGGACCTGTTTTATTGTTGACAGAAATACAGACATGGCCATCAGGGGTGCACCTAGCCTTTCTGCTTCCTGAGGCAAAAACTGAAATGGCGCGCCGCCCCCCCCAAATGCCAATTTCTTAACCTAACCACTTTGCCACAATGAAAGGGCTCATTGCCCATGGCCCTTCCGCTGCCCCCCTTTAGCCCCTACCTGCTGCTGCCTGAGGCCCTGATGTCCATTTGCATGAAGCCTTACTGGTGATATATAGTACTACTTCTGCTACTTCTACACAGCAGCTATTGATATTTTGTGGACCTGTTTTATTGTTGACTGAAATACAGACACAACCATGTGCATGAAGCCTTATGGGTATAGCCACGCAGTCAGGTTTCCTGTTGCAGTTTTGGAAGCCAAAATCAGTGGATCATACAAGGAGAGAAAGTATAAAGGACAAATATGACTTCTACTCTTTTTTGAATTCACTTATGGTTTTGGCTTGCAAAAACCTGACCGTGTGGTCGTATCCTACTGGTGATATATTACTGATCTGCCATCATCTTGGACAGAACTACTCAATTATACTAATATAGCAGTATATTAAAACTACAGATAGCTTTTGTTCCTTCACGCTCAAGAATAATTTCTCATCTCTCCACGTTCTGACAAATATTCTGAGCTCACTTTTGCTGTTATACGTGAAAGACCAGCATTTCATTTACAGTGTTCTCCTCAAAGAACATTTGTCCTAGAATAGCTGGCACAGTAAATGAGAGCCAACATTCTAATCTATATAATGGTATTAAGTTGTCACATGTGACATATGAAAGGTTGTCACCATTTTAGTGTATCATATAGGTCTAATCTGTCAGAAATAATGGTCTGTGTTGGAAGTGCAGAACGGATCACTGCAGCATGATTTTTAATAGACGTTTCCATGAGGTAGGAGGTAACATTTCCCCTTCCTTAGTATGTAGGGGAGGCTTCGGCTGCCCAATCTCCGTGGTAACTGCCAGAAAAATGCTCCTGATGTTTGAAGAGGTCAGCTAACCAGGTCACATCCACTCTGGCCTCTCCCCGAGCCAGGCCTGCCAGGCCACAGTCTGTAGTTAGTCTAAGTCCGGGTCTAGCCCTGCAAGGTCAGCTAATCCAGCTCTGATATAATTTTTTTGAGTCAGTTCATGGCCTGCACCCACCAGGTGGCCTCTAAAATCGATTGTGACCTTTTGGCCTTGTCTAACAGAGGAACAGCATCCAACCTAGGAGAGGGTTTACACAAGCATGACAGCTTTCCGCTGAGTGTTATTAAGGAGAGCACCAACTGTTTGAGAAAGCAAAGCTGTAGGTATAACGAGAGGGCCATGGCATTGCATCACCCACCAAAAGGCTTTCTATTTACCACTGCCTGTAAAGCGATAAAAGGAGATAACAACTTTATAAAAATATAGTAAAAACATTTTTGTACTTTTTTTTATTATTCAAAGTTTTTATGTCAGAAATCCAGCTCATATACGGTAAACCTGCTTGGATTGCAAGTTTTTTTTTTTTTTTTTTATGGACCACTAATATTTTGATATAATTGAAACTGCATTGTGAGGACATAATTAATGCTGAAACGTGTGTGTAACAAAGTCCTCTAAGCTTGTCAGCAAGTGAATCACTGGGATCCTGGGTGGCTCTGTCCCTTCCCATTACTTGAACTTGACTAACTCTTCCGCATACAGATCCAAAGTTCAATTGAAAAGTTTAGTTGTGTGACTAATGTAACAAACTCTTCACTGGGGTTTGCGTGAGAAACACTGTATATTTCCAAACACCCCCCTCCATCCGAAAGGTTAACACATGCATTCATTTGAAGGATTCCAAATGGGTTTTGAATGGTTGTAAATAGCAAATGTAGTGTAAGAGGATTGCTCATGACACACACAGATCCGGGGCTGAGTATGCACTAGAGGTAAGGTAAGTGTTTTTATTTTCGGCTATATCTCTACATTAGACAGACTAGCATTGTCGACACTTTATTCCTGAATCAATGGTTATAGGTTGTGTATTTGTTTCATCAACAGTATGCGGTAGCATGCCAGGCACATGGCTTATTAAGCAGGACACTGTTCGCGGTTAATGTGGAAGTCATTTACAACCCTACCATCCTTGGGCAGATTTATCAATCTTGTTTAAGGTACAAGTTATCATAGTACACAAAATGAGTTATAAGTGATAGCTGAAGGCACGTCGGACTGCGGTTTCTTGGGCCCACCAGAGGAAATTCCTCTCTGGTGGACAGTGATAAGCTCAAAAGGCAACTCTTTCTCTTGGATATTTGGAGTCATTATGGCTTCATAGACTGGAGCCACTGGAGGATCTTCTGGTATTTTAGTGGTCTAGTCCAGTCCTGATAAGATATATTACTAAGTTTCTTACATTTGCCTGTACTATTGATTTATGCAAAGTTTTTATAAAATACAGTACCATTTAATTAACCTCTCATTTTTGTATTTAAAATGCTCAATTTTTCCCGAAATGACAGTCTTATGGGACTTTTTTACATTAGGGGTTGTCCAGCCCAAATATAAAGCTAATGATCAGCAGGACTGTGTTAAAAATAATTAAATACAAAAACTTCCTTCCAGTAACAAAGTACCCTGGCCATTCTGGTCTGAAAGGGACCCATTCTTGATCATGAGACTGCTGCAGCCAGAAAAGAGCTGTAATGGCCAAGTGTGCAGTAATGGCTTGTGCCATTTTTACACTAGTTAGTGTACAGTAATGTCACCATTACAGGGGTGTAACTAGAAAAGGTTGGGCTCCATAGCACATTTTTAACAGGTCACCCCCATCAACTTTCTACAACCCCCCTCCAGCAGCTAGTCAAAACAGGCCACACTCACCATACAAACCATCCATCCCCTTTGTGCCCCAATAAAGTACAATGCCTCATTCATACTAGTTATGCCCATTTAGTGCTTAAACAGTAGAATCCCCTCTTTGTGTCCTCACACTACCAGTAGTTTACTGTGTGGAGCCACTAAGGGAGCATATCTACTGTGGTCGGGCACTAACTGTAATTATGCCCCCTTAGTGCCTCCATACACTAGTGCTCCCCCTTTGTGACTCCCCCTACATCAGTGAAGCCCTTGTGGTGTAAAAAAAATTGAAAACAGTAATACTCACCTAGCCTTGTTTCATGATGAATAAGGCATATCTTGCTCTCCCCAGGTGTCATGCAGTGACATCATCGCGTCTGAGTAGAAGAGTGCACAGTCCCAGGATAATTTCCCAGCCTGTCCTTGGACTGTGCTCTATCCTAGTCTGCAGGCACCCGCTGGGGAGACTGGGATGTGTGCACCTACCGGTGCACATATACAGAATCACAGACTGATAGGTGAACTACTAGAAAATACTGATAAATAAGGAAATATAGACAAAATCACAGAATGGCAAAGACGTTTCCTTAAAGCTTAACTTTTATTACCTTGATTAAACTTATTCTACAACGATACCCCAAGGATAAACTAACAATATCCCTCCTTAACCCATCTTAAAGTGGAACACCTGCCCTGAGAAGGGCAATCCAATTGTCTTTGAAACTTTCCCTGGATGGCCCTAATGGACGACTTCAGGTGTACCAAACCAGACAGTTGTGGGATCGCCTGCGGGTAAAGCTTGGCTAAGGGAGAATATAGCGCTACTTGACCCTACCTAAAGCAGTGTACGCACACAGTATTCATTGTATGGGGCCTGCCAATTCCAACCTGTTAAAGGTGTGTGTGGAAATAAGATCGCTAACATCACAATTAGCATACTTGTTAGGCCTTGTTCACACATCAGTTATTCGATCAGTTATTTCCATCAGTTATTGTGAGCCAAAACCAGGTGCAGGTCAAAAACACAGAACAGGAGCAGATCTTTTCATTATACCTTATCTCTGTGTAGCCTTCACTCAACCAGTTGTAGCCTTCAACTGGTTTTGGGTCACAAAAACTGATGGAAATAGCTGATCAAATAACTGATGTGTGAACAAGGCCTTAAAAGGGGTTTCCAGCAACCCAAAAACATTTTGTTGAGTGTTGGAAATGTTCCAAATTAAAAAAGAAGTCACACTCACCTGCTTGATCCCCTGCCATTCCAGTGCTCTGAAAATACAAATAAAATAATTCAGCACATCTGGCAGGATAAAGTGCACATGACCATAATTAAAGGGGAGAATGGCATATGGCATATAATGTAAAATATGCGATCTATAAATACACTAATACCACATTTGCTATACATATTAACATGAGGTGCATAGCAAATATATTTTAATCAAAAAAATCTCCAGTTATCCACCATGGCAAGTTGACCTCAGTCTGGATGGGAAGCTTACTCCATAAAAGAGGTCATGCCATGATTGATGTAAAAAATAAAAATCAGACATCATATAGCACATGACAATACCTTTCTAAGGGGTTGTTCACATATCAGTTATTTGATGAGTTATTTCCATCAGTTATTGCGGGTCAAAAACACCAAACAGGTGCAGATCTTTTCATCATATCTGATCTCTGTTTAGTGTCCACTCCTGGTTTTGGCTCACAATAACTGATGTAAATAACTGATCAAATAACTTATATGGGAACAACCCATAACAAAGCTAGACCCAGCCCTGTACCTCACATGGTTCCAGAAATTCACTTCTCCAATTGCTCTGCTAGATTGTCTTCAGCCTGGCAGATCAGGGGGTGTGTCCTTTCAGATGCAGCTCTCTTGCTGTAACTGCCACAGCTTCTAACAGAACATATGGTTGGTGACAGTTGAAACTTTCGACCAGTAAGACGGACAAAAAATAAAGAAAAGAACAAACAGCAGGTGGCGCTGTACATATAAATTTTTATTGAATAGCTCACTGTCTGTTTATACTAAATTTTTAATTACATGAATTTACAAAAGTATTCAGATCCAGGTGCTGATTTAAAAAATGTAGAATATGTTTCACAACCCATTTAAGTACTATGCTGTTCATGGGCACCTAAATTAAAAGAGAGAAGAACCCAGGTTCTGGGACTGTCAGCTCTGTCCATTGTGTAGTACACAAAGCTGGTTACTGCAGCACTGCTTCTATACAAGTGAACGGGAGCAGGGCTGCAGTAACCAACTCCGTCCACTACAGGATAGATGGAGCTGTTTAGTGCCAGATCCTACTTCTGGGGCTGGAGCTACTGCAAAACAGCTGATGGGTGGGGGTGTGGGGTCTTGGAACCCCACTGATTTCATATTGATGGCTTATCCTGGAATTCTTAAAAACCCAATTTAAAGAAGAGAATTAAGCATTTCTAAATATAATTGTCATAACTTTTAGATTCGCTTTTTACTGTGCCCTGTACTGTGGCACTTTCTTATCTGAGTGGGGACTGTAGCAATGCTCATCTTTGTCTTCCTGGTTCATGGACATAGCGTCAGTACAGATCTGCCATTATCATAACCCTTAGGACCAGTTTCACACAGGCATATTACCCTTAGGACCAGTTTCACACAGGCATATTACAGGCAGTGGTGGCTATGGCTATGTTTATGTCATTTTTGGAAATTATGTTCCGTGGAATAATTTGAACATATGCCTCGGACATATGTAGTTGTTAATAATAATAATAATAATAATAATAATTATATATATATATATATATATATATATATATATTTATGTGAGTGTGTATATATATATATATATATATATATATATATATATATATATATATATAATGAAAGCCTTTGGGCAATGTTAGACCTATACATTTTCCTGTTACCTGGTCCCGTTCACCCAGGAATGACTCTGTTACATCGGTGGTGTATTACACTTGTGCGTATCATTTCACTTCACTTAGGAAAGAGATTATCTGCCAATTACTTTTTTTTATGAAATGTGCCATCTGTGAGATTATTTTAGTGATTATCTTTTCCTTTTCTAAATCTGGGATTTTGTAGCAGTGGCTGTGAAGTTTTTTTTTTTTTTGGACACATTCACATTACTCATCAGTCCCATGCTAGTTTTGTTTAAAAATGCTGGTGTTTGGAAAAAAGGGGTTTATCAGATCAGCAGTGTATGATGCGCGCATGCAGAGAAACAAAAGACCAATGCTAATTTCAGTAGTGCTGGCAGCATGTCATGAGGCCCCGAAATAGGCTGAACAAGGCTTCCCTTAGGACTAGAACAAAAATACTGTGCAGCGTAAAGCTGTTAATGCCACAACATCTCTGCCTGGAAACTGGCCCTTTCATTGTGAGTTTCACTTACACAAACTTTCCCTCCATCTTCGTCTGTGTGACTCGGCAGTGGCTATATTGTGCTCGGAATATTATATCTCCATGATTAGTAGTAATAAACACAATGAACATCCTCAAAGTATACCTGCCTTTGAAACAAATGGTAAATTTACTGTGCACATTTGCCTAGTTGCTCACTTTCTAAGCCATTTCATTGGAAACTAGAACTTCTTGTTTTTCCAGCTCTGACTTTGAAATGAAAAATCTAATTAAGGGTCCATTTACATGGGGGCGACATGATCATTGCACTGTGGAAACACGCCCAGTGATTGGACAACAAGCAATCAAATGTTTGTTTCCCATGGATCGCATCTTCGTTGCGGACATACAAATCTTCCTTTGTCCGTAGACCGTCGCCCAGGGTAAACAGAGATGTACTGCCGATAATAATGAAAACTGTGTGGGGATGAATGATAACATAAATGATCATTCTCCAAACATACTCATGATAACTAAGGCACTATTCAACTTGCTATATTATCAAATGGTGCTTCTTGTCCATGTAAGTAGACCTAATTGCATCTAAGGTGACTACTAGAGTACATAGACTTCATTAGACTGAGTATTCCCCTGTCTGACCTTCTTAAAATTAGTGTAGTGGAATTGCTGGTGGGAGCACATTACTCAAAGCACTTTATAAATGAAATTTACACCAATATATTGGTTGATTGTCTTGCCTCTATGTATTTTTTTTGCCGCTCATCGGTGATTTTTATACTTTTTGGCTGTAAATGCAAAGTTACTGATCACTTATTAAGTAATCCCTTGATCTATGCTGAAAGAACACGTTGTTTAGTGTCCAGGAACCCCACTGATGTGCTGAACTAGTAAGTTCCAATAACTGTTTCCATTAGAGAGCACTCCTAGGTTTCTGCATCTCTCTCACCACTGCACTGAGTACAAGCACCAGGGCCTGGTGTACATCTACAAGGGTCTTTATTTCAGACCTCTTCCCACCCAAACCAACCTCTTTTTCATCATACCGTCCAACAGGGTTAGATATGGAGAAGGGTGGTGGTAGAGTAAATGCAAAAAGTAACTAACTGTGTCAGCTTGACTAGTATAAGGGCACTTGATGCATCTGAAAATAGGACATGTCAAAACTTTTTTAGCAGTGCCCTTTGGTGTCACATATTTCTGTCTATAGTAAACTGGAAGACTACCTAACCCTGGCTCCAGAAAAATAAGATTCTATACTGAAAAAAAAATGTGGTCACCCATAAAACTTGCTCTAAAAGTTGCTTTGGTCCTTCAGCTCTTTTGGAAGGGTGAAAGATAACTTCTTGAGAACATCTGGGAAGACTTAGGTGAAGAAATCAAAGTCTTCTACTATAGCCTTTTTTAGTTTTAAGTACCTGCCGATGTTTTATAGAGGCTAGTTGTTTTATTCCATATCCATCAATATGATGCTTTCATTTCTCACCTGAGCTGAAAACATAATACTTTTCATATATGACAGCTTGCTACAGTTGCATTGAGGCTAGACAGTACACCAGTACCATCATAACAGCAAAAATTTCTCATGTTCTGAAAGTTTGTTAACATGTATTACTGCAGGTAAAGTCTGACCACAATTGCCTACAGCTATATTGCCTATATGTCCAAAACGTTTCATTCTTAAAGGGGTCGTCTCATGCAGACCACCACTGTCTATACGCATTGATTGTGACTCTACCATTTCTTGTATTGTTAAGATGACCATTCATCTAAATGGCCTCTGTGTAGTACCATGTTTCCCCACAGTCATAAGGGTTGCCAACCAGAATTTTTCTTTTTTCTGGACAATTTATCCCCAAATCACGGACAGCCAACATTTTTTACTGAAAACTATAATGAATGATACAAATTAGAAGTGATACGTGTCTTTAGCTCAATATACTGATAAGAACTCATTACCAGGATTTACTGTGAGCTGTAAAATGATGATAATTACCATCAAAATAATCTACTCAAGAACCACCAGCCTTGAAAAAATCCTGGACACATCTATTTTTTTTCATGGACTCAGAAAAAAAGTTGCCTATTTTTATGGACTGTCCAGAAATTGCTGGACAGTTGGCAACCCTGACAGTCATGTTCATACACTTATACACATACACTCATTAGCGTTAAATTTTACGGCAAATCGGTGCCACAGTCTCACAATTGGTATTGCAAAGAGTTAATTCTGCAGACAAAAATATCTAAAAAAATCTACCTACCATTATCTACCACCTGTTATACAAGTACACTATGACAGAAAGCACATACAAAATGGAATTCTAGGGTAAGTATGGCCATGATTTCACAGTTCTTGACCATCTGATTTCATAATCTCACAATTACTTCAGTTTTATCGGTGCACAGAAGGTTTGCCCACCCCTGAAATCCTAATGTCACTCTAGTCCAATAATGTTCTACAGAGAGCGAACAATATTTGCTTGTTACCTTACTAAGCCAAGGACCATATCAGCTAGAGATGGCACTGTGTACCCTGAGGGCAGGACACACGGCATACTCAGCCAAGCTCCAACAAAAAACCTTCTTTATCCTCTCCTGTTTGTAGAAAGAATTATGATGTCTCTGGCCTTCTGCTGATCAGTGAGATTGTGGTGGGCTCTGAGATAGATCCTGTAAGTGTGGCGTACAGTATAACAGCGACTCCTATTCATTAAGACTCCATGTGTAATAAGCCACCAAAAAAGAGGGACAGCTGCAGTTTGGAAGAACAAACAACGCAACTCATTCTTAGGAGGCCAAACTTCCTAATTTGCTGCTGGGCAGCTTACTACAGTTAAATTCTTTCAGTTAACACTGTATTTGCCATTGACCACTGAAATCGACATGGCTGGGTTGTGCTAAGCACGTGGGACACAATACAATACTTATACTGCAGAACTTTTCTTTCATGAGAAGCTAAACATTAAACACTGGTGACAGTGTCCGAGAAGAAGAACTCCTTTTAAATGAGCCAGAGAGCTGTATTTACTATAAAGGGACTGTAGGGACAGCTCCATGGTAGACCGGTCTCGCAAGAACTAGATAAATGACTGGATCTTTATTGTGTTTGTACTCAAGAACTAATGAGAGGTGGCCATTTATAAAGATCAGCTTGTTAGGAAAGCACCATTTGGTTGGATAGAAATTTTTAGTAGCAGTGCAACATTAGCTATTTTTGCAACATTAGCTATATTTTCTAAATTATATGGAATAGAAGCTGAACAAATTGATTCTAAACTAATCAAATTGTTTACAAGTTTTGGAAAATGTTACGATTTCTAATGGATGAATCTTTCAAATTGGTGGTCACCATTTTAGAGGTCAGAAGACAGAAAAGAAGGCATCTGCCACCAAAAAGGGATAGTGTTTCAACAGTTTTTTTTTAAATTAAAAATGAAAATCAAACAGTGCAGTATATTAAGCAACTGCTTTTTACCACCGGCTACCAGCGTTTACCCATAGCCATATATGCTTCGATGCTCTTCTTTGCCCTGCGCTGAATCCGTTGACATACCGGCACTAATGGGCAGGCTTTAGCCTGCAAAACGGCTAGGGCAGCACTAAAGCCCACCCATCAGAGCCGGTGTCGCAAATCGAATTTTTTCCTGAAATTCGGATTGAAGTCCACTTCAGATACTTTGATTCACTCAGCACTACATACCAGAGCTAGAGAGGGTTCAGAGGAGGGTAACTAAAGTAATAACTGGAATGGGTGGACTACAGTACCCAGAAAGACTGTAAAAATTAGGGTTATTCATTTTAGAAAAAAGACGACTACATAGAAACATTGAAGATTGACGGCAGAAAAAGACCACCTGGTCCATCTAGTCTGCCCTTTTATTATTCCTTTTATTGTTATCTTAGGATAGATACATGTTTATCACAGGCATGTTTAAATTCAGTTACTGTGGATGTATCAACCACCTCTGCTGGAAGTTTGTTCCAAAATTCTACTACTTTTTCAGTGAAATAATATTTTCTAATGTTGTTCTTGATTTTTCCCCCAACTAACCTCAGATTGTGCCCCCTTGTTCTTGTGTTCTGTTTCTTATTAATAACCCTTCCCTCCTGAACTTTATTCAGTCCTTTAACATATTTAAAGGTTTCAATCATGTCCCCCCTTTCTCTTCTTTCCTCCAGACTCTACATATTAAGAACTCTGAGTCTTTCTTGATAAGTTCTATGCTTTAGACCTTCCGCCATTTTTGTAGCTCTTTTTTGGACCTGTTCTATCTTAGCAATATCCTTTTGCAGGTGAGGTCTCCAGAATTGAACACAGTATTCCAGATGTGGTCTCACTAGAGCTTTATACAGAGGGATCACAATCTACCTCTTTCTGCTTGTTACACCTCTAGCTATGCAGCCAAGCATACAATTTGCTTTCCCTACCGCCTGGCTGCATTGGTTACTCATTTTAAATGGCTGTCAGAGATGACTACCCCCAAATCCTTCTCTTCTGAGGTCTTTGTTAGCACAGAACTGCCAATACGATACTCAGATAGAGGATTTATTCTCCCCAAGTGCATTATTTTACATTTGGAAACATTGAACTGCAGTTTCCATTGTTTTGACCACTTATCTAATAAAGATAAATCATTCTCCATATTACAGACACCTCCTGGAACATCAACCCTATTACACACTTTTGTGTCATCAGAAAACAAGCAAACCTTCCGTACCAAGCCGTCCCTTATGTCACTTACAAACATGTTAAACAGAACAGGACCCAGAACAGATCCTTGTGGCACCCCACTTGTAACCAGCCTCTGCTTAGAATACACTCCATTAACAACAACCCTCTGGTATCTGTCCTTCAGCCAACTGCAGATCCACTGAAAATCCAGGGGTTAAGTCCAATTTTTGATAACTTCTCTATCAGCTCTTTATGGGGAACCGTATCGCAAGCTTTACTGAAATCCAGGTAGGCGATATCCACAGCACCACCTTCATCCAGCACTTTAGTTACATAGTCAAAGAAATCAATGAGATTAGTCTGACATGATCGGCCCTCAGTAAAGCCATGCTGGTTTGGGTCCAACAAGTTGTTTGTTGTTAGATGGTCAATTACCTTCTTTTTTAGAAGAGTCTCCATCATTTTTACCACTACAGATGTCAAGCTGACTGGCCTATAGTTACTAGCTTCTTCTCTACTACCCTTCTTGTGAATGGGTACAACATTGGCCATTCTCCAATCATCAGGAACATCTTTTGTAAGGAGGGACTGAGGGCAGATCTCATAACTATGTATAAATATATCAGGGGTCAGTACAGAGATCTCTCCCATCATCTATTTATCCCCAGGACTGTGACTGTGACGAGGGGACATCCTCTGCATCTGGAGGAAAATAGGTTTGTACACAAACATAGAAGAGGATTCTTTACGGTAAGAGCAGTAAGACTATGGAACTCTCTGCCTAAGGAGGTGGTGATGGTAAATTCACTAAAAGAGTTCAAGAGGAGTCTGGATGAATTTCTGGAGTGTAATAATATTACAGGTTATAGTTATTAGATTTCTGGAGAAGGGTATTTAATCCAGGGAGTTATTCAGATTGCTGGATTATAGTTGAAAAAGGATTTCTCTCCCTAAAATAAGGAAACTTTACTTCTACCTCAGAGTTTTTTTGTTTTTTTTTGCCTTCCACTGGAACAACTTGTAGAATAATATGCTGAACTGGGTGGCTGGATGTCTTTTCTTAGCCTTACAAACTATGGGGCACATTTATTAAGACCGGCGTTTTAGACCTATAACTGGTGGTGAATCCACCGGAGTTATGAAGAGCCGCAGACCTCTACATAACTTCGTCCTATCCACTGCCAGTTCTAAATGTAAAACATCTTCTGTTCAAAAAACGGATCGGCCAATAATATGCATGACGTTCGTGTGCATTCCATATTTTGAGGAACCAAACAGGTGGCCCCTAATAAAACAGTCCTATCCTTGTCTGTAATGTGTAATACATGTTCTAACCTTTTGCGGAAAGGTCATACGGAAACGTTATGCACACGGAGTAACTTCCGTTTTTTTTTGCAGACCCGTTGAAATGAATGGTTACGCATATGGTCTGCAAAAAAAAAAACAGAATGGACACGTTTCTGTCTCCTGTATACTGTCTCTCTTTTAGGCCTCTTTCACACGACAGTATTTTTTGCGGACTCCGATCCCCATTTTTGGCGGATAAGATGCGGACCCATTCATTTCTATGGGTCCGCAAAAAATACTGACAGCACACCGTGTGCTGTCCGCATCTGTATGTCCGTTCCGTAGCCCGCAAAAAAAAAAAAAATAGAACATGTCCTATTCTTGTCCGTATTACAGACAAGAATAGTACTGTTCTATTAGGGGCCAGCTGTTCCGTTCTGCAAAATACAGAATGCACACGGATGCCATCCGTTTTTTTTGCGGATCCGCAATTTGCGGACCGCAAAACACAACGTTCGTGTGAAAGTAGCCTTATGGTCCACTCCTGATTTTGGCTTCTAAAACTGCATCAGGAAATCACTAGTGGTAGAAGGTGCAGAAGTAGCAGGTACATTGCTTTTCCGTGCATATTTGGAAGCTTTCGCATAAAAAGAGTGTAAAAGTTCAACATTTAATTGACATGAAGGAATAACGATCAGTATAAAAGGACATGGTAAAAAATTATGAAAAATTTTCAGAAAGAAATACAGCAGAAAAAAAGGTTTCGCAAATTAAAATGAAATGTTGAAAGACGTAATCCAAACAAGTGTTAACAAAAAGTTAAAGACTGAGTCCTGCCATTTAAAATAATCTAGAAAACTCTTCATAGGAAGAAGCCTATTAGGATTCATTCTGGACGGTTGTGTGCGTCACCGCGTATGTTAAGTAGTCAGTTATCACTTTGGTAACAGAACAAGAATTTTGTGATTGCCCATCTGTTTTAATGAGCTACTTTCTAAACTGGAAACAGGTGCAGGGCATTGTAGTGCCGCTGGTGTACTTGCTCTCGCTGTCAGCACCCCACTGTCTTACTTTAATGGGAGAGAATACTGTAAATTCCAGGATCCTTTCTTCCTGAAAATCTGAATGTCAGAATGTACGGATTTACTGGAGTGGAAAAAATTCCAGGGGTTCTGGAATTCCTGCAGGTGTGAAGGATCTCTTTTAGTGAAGATCCCATTCTAGTCTAGAATGTGACACCCGACATTTAAGCAAAGCTTCATTGTCGGTCTGAGTGACGTGCATGGACCATCACTGGAGGGAAGCAGCCCGTCCTCACACCGAAGACTGCACACTGCGATTATTTACCCATGATTTCCCAAAACTCTGAATATAAAGTATATTACAGAGGGTTTTCTCACTTGGAACATTGGTGGCTAGGTAATGGAGATAGAACCTGCACCCATCTCTAGAACAAAGCTCCCAAAGAGAAAGAGAGCATGCGCGGCCTCCCTCCATTCTTTTCTCTGGGATAGCTGAAAATAGCTGAGCACTGGCTGTGCTATTTCTGATAGTTCCATAAAAGTGAATGGCGCGGGGTCAGCTCTTGCGCAGTGCACTCTCTATTCATTTAGTTGGGACTTCCGAAAATAGCCAAGTGCAGTCGTTCTGTTTTGGAGCTTCATTCTAGACATAGGTGAAGGCCCCAGAGGTGGAACCCACACCTTTCGTACATTGGTGGCATATTTTAGCTATATGCTACCAATGTTCCAGGCAGTGGCCTACATAGAGAAGTAGGGGCCCCATAGCAAGGATCAAACCAGGCCCCCCACACAGGACAGAAGGAGTTCTGCCTAAACCCTTTTCAATGACCCTTGGGCCATTTTTCCACGGATTCATTTGGTAAAAGTTGTTCCTTTAGAAGGTAAAGTCCAGACCAAGTTTTCACCTCCAGTAGAAGAGGAGATGATCCCAACTAAGACTGGGCCCCCTCTTGTCCTGGGCCCCAAAGCAGTCGCATGGTCTGCCGCTATGGTAGTTAGGCCCCTGTTTCCAGGTGAGACAACCTCTTTCAGTTACAATGTGCACTTGATCTGATTTATCAATTGCATTTAGTGGCCTTTTGATATAATGTGGGTTCCCTGATATATTGTGCTTTTATACATACATTTAATTATTGCTACTTATGTTGCTGTTTTCATTTTCTTACACTAGATGGGGGGACCCCATCTTATTTTGTTAGAGGTCATAGTTACGCCCCTCATACTTTGCAAGTGTTAGCTATAGTAATAGTGTACGGTATGTCTACTATTATAAAAAGACATATTAGGCCTCAGGCGGCTTTCACACAGTCAGTGTTTGATCAGTGATTTCCATCAGTGATTGTGAGCCAAAACCAGAAGCCAGCCCTACACAGAGATAATGTATAATGGAAAGATTTGCACCTGTTCTATGTTTTTGACCTGAATCTGGTTTTGGCTCACCATTGTTCAGTGGAAAAATCACGGAAGCATGCACTAGTTTGGTCCATGATGAAGACCAAACACTCCCATTGAAGCCTATGTGTCTGGCATCCATGTTATGTCAGCGGTTTTCACTGACCATTGATAAGAGATGCTCTGGTCTCTTTTTCAGCCTAGCAGCACAGATGACACATGGAGGGAAGAAAACAGACAGAAAGACCAAACATGGACCCTTCAAAGACTTATTTACGGATGAAACACTGGTCATATTATCTTGGACCTCATCTCATGGACCTTGTATGATGTTATTGTAAGGTAAATGTGTTCATATACTTAGACAAAGCACCTTTATTGGGAATTCAAGGATTTCTTAATTTCTGGCCTATTCTCAGTATAGACCAAGAATATCTGATTGGCATGGATGTGACAACTCGCCACCCCCTGATCTTCTGTTTCTCCAGCTCCAAAGTTAGCCACATATATAAACAGCTTCTTCCATTGTCTAATGAACAATCTGGTCACTGCAGAGCATCTCCCACTGATTTCAGTGAAAACAGCTCAGGAGTAACCAGAGCAGCGCATGCAGATATGGCATAAATGTTGAGATGGGAAAACTCCTTGTAAGCCGTAGGGGCCAACAACCTCAATGGTCCCACTATCCCCATGACTTGATCCTGTGACCACTGCAGCCAGTCACTGGCCTCAGTGGTCACAAGTGCTGGAAGGATACATCACTAGCATGTGAGTAGCAGTGATGTTCCATTCTAGCACAAGTGACAGCACAGACTATTGACTGGCAACTTTTGGTCCAGCGTGCACTGGAAACAGGGCAGTGGTGCAAGAATAGCAGGATCTCAGACAAGTTTGTTATTTTTTTTATTAATATTATGACCATTGGAGTTGATGGTTCCTAGGCTTGGGGGAAGGTGGGGTGTAAGTTCTCTTAGATGCAAAGCTATGTTAGTCTATAAAACTTGCTCATTCCTTATCAAGATGTCCTCCAAATAATCAAATAAATCTTAGTCATGAAAGAAGAACCCCTCATCATGGAAATATATTAGGCAAATTATGTATATGGAATTCCCTATTATACCAGCAAATACTGAGGAACCTACTGTATGCTCCAGGGTGACACTGCCGCTATGTGGAAGGTATCAGTCTATAAAATAGTGTAATCTGTGCCTTTATGATAGTTCAGAAGCAGGACAGAATGGCTCTGGGCGATGTACTTCCAGTAGTTACAGAGGACCAGGCCTCACTTCCCTTTATAACCGAGGTGTGAAATACGGAGACCTTTAAAGCAAGATCTCTATACCCTTAAGGCAGGAAAAATAGACCTTGACAAAAGCTGATTACATGCTTGCAAATCACCCAGCTGCTGCTTTCTTTACTTACCATGGCTTGAAAGAAGATAGTTTTCTCTGTGCAAAGTTTTTTTCATGCTCCATTGGGTTTTCCACTTCTTGATCAATTACATCCATTGGAGAAGTTAGATTAACCCTTAAGGTCCCAAAGGAATTAGTTCAACACTGCACATGGTTCAGGGACTTTTCAAGTGAGTTTTGAGTTACATTATTGCAGTTTTGTCTTTATATAACCAATTCTTTATTGTTTCTATTAATTTGTTCGGTCATCCCCAGCTCTTCAGCTAGTAGCAATCGTTATTATTGTATTGCAGTCTGAGTATCCAATACATGAAAATGTGGAAATGGTTTTTAATCATTTTATGTAGTTTAGGGAATACAGTCAGGTAAACTAAAGATCCTTTTACATGGACTGATAATCAGGCCAATTATCAGGGATGAGCATATGTATAAATGCTCTTTCCCAGTAATTGCCCTGTGTAAACCCTCCTTTATTGTTTGATCATGTCTGTCTGCCAAAGATTATCATTTTGTGCTGTTTAAACAGTGGTCTGCTATCCAAAAACAATTATTTTCTTTGGGGACAAGTGCTAGCTGTAGCAATCCCATGTAAATGCAACCCTTACCTCTACTGACAATCAGGCAGTTATCGGGAACGTCTGGCTCATTCCGGATTATTGCCTGACACATCGGTCTATATAAAAGGACTCTAAAACCCACATTTATTGGGACTACTATTTAATAGTGGTGTTTTCTACTTTTGCCGAGTGTGGCAGAAGCAGTGACACTTTGCTTACAATTAGCGATTTGTGACAATTTTTGGCAAAGTTTAAACCAGAAATTGGTGCGCATACATTAATAAATGTGGGATTAAAGGTCTAAATAACTGACAAATGTAGGGACAGTCATGGATAGAGTTCAGCATTTTGATGGGTTATCAGAATACTTAGTCAATATTTAGGGTCCCTTTAAATATAAGGGCACATGCACACAGTAGAGATGTATACACAGAGCCTGTATGTCATGGGAAGTAAGAGTCATTAGTATGGTGATATATGGTCTCTGTCTGCTGGTGTACAAGCTTCAAGTGCCATGTTTTTAGAGATACATATTGCCTTTATTCATATGGATTTTGATAGAACACAAGAAATTGTGCTCTTATGACGGTACAGTAGAGTCCTTCTGTACCTCCATGGTGGCACTCTTATGGCTCTATGTAGCCATCATGACCAGGGGTACACCACTAATGATTCCAGGTGAGGCAATCGCCTCAGGCAGCACCAGGAAGGGGCAAGAGGGGGGCAGTAGAAGAGGCATGGGCAATAAGCGCTTTCATTGTGGCAAAGGGCTTAGGTTAAGAAATTGGCATGGGGGGGGGGTCCATCTCAGGCAGCACAAAGGCTAGGTGCACCCCTGATCATGACCATGGTATGAGCCCTAAGGATACGGCCACACATTCAGGTTTCTTGATGCAGTTTTGGAAGCCAAAACCAGTAATGGATCGTAAAAGGAGAGAAAGTATAAAGAACAGACTTAACATCTCCTCTTTTTTTGGATTCACTCCTAGCTTGGGATTCCAAAACGACATCAAGAAACCTGACCGTGTGGCTGTACCCTAAAGCTGTTTGATCAATTACTTTTTATGATCACTGTCACCACTGAGGTGGCTTCATTAGACAGACTTTGCCTTTTTCCACCTCTGGATCCTATACAAATATGTATCAACAAGCAATTCCAAATCAACTTTCAAGACCATTTGGATTTTTGTATCTTCTTATTTGGGACTACAAACAATGTAATATTTATTCCTCTGACATATAATTCTAATAATGATAGAACATTCTTTATATAATACATTAGTTTGCTTCAAATATTGCAATGAAGGAGACCTAAATCAAAGAAATCTTAGAGGAAATAATTTTATTAACATTTCTTTGGGATGCAGTCAATAGGTTATGGAATATAAGCATGTTTCTCCACAGAAGCAGAGGACATGAACTGTCTGAATTAACCCCTGCAGCTCAGAGCTGGATAGGGGGTCTTTGCAATTTAAACTTCCCTATGGAGAAGGAGGAGTTAAAAATAAGGAAGCTGAAAGTAAGAATATATTGGATGTTCAGCCTGAAAAGGTGAGCCGTGCTTGTGGTGTGAGCATGTGACTTGTTCTGAGAGGTATTTACAAGGTGCCTGAGAAGGTAATTAGCACCCAAAGCAGGCTGCAGGAAGTACTTTTGGTCACCTCCAATGAAGAATTTGTAATGAGCTGGAGGGCCTGATTTTCAATGGATGATTTGGCCAGAACAATGGCCCCAAACAGAACAGAGTAAAAAGGCTTACAAATGGTAACCTTAGAGGCAGTGGGCTCTTTTCCCATCAGTTTAAATCAGTTTTCTAGTCGATAACATTTTAAACTTTTACATGACATGTGGGTTTAGTGTAAGAGAAACTTAAGTGAATAATTCAAGGCGAGTATGCAGAACAATTTAGCTGGCAAGGAGAAAGGGAATATCCATGAGTAATATTTCATAGACCGCATGCTTCAGACCATGAGAGTTTTGCTGGCACAGTAAACATCTTGTCCGTCAGCAAATGACATAACATTTGAGCTGGTAATAGACTGCATTATCACACAGTGCTTGCTGAATCATGTACAGAGGCAAGATAATCTGCCATGCAACATATTGTTTCCTAGGGAATGACATAAGAGTTTATTATTTCTCGCAATCTTCTACTGAATTGTTATCTTTTATGTCCACAGCTCTTGATTTAGAGAAAGACATCACAAAGTTAGGCCTTATTCACACCGTCTGTGATTTCCATCAGTGATTGTGAACCAGATCCAAGAGTCCAGACTACATGGAGATAAAGTATAATGAAAAGATGTGCACCTATTCTGTGTTTCAGACCCACTCCTGGTTTTGGCTCACAATTACTGATGGAAATCACTGATCAAACACTGTGTGAATAAGACCTAAAAGAAATATGATGAATAAAAGGCCAAAGAAAAACTGAGATGGAAGAATGGATTTGCCAGGTTTGAGATTCACAATCAAATCAAATTGGTTTTGAAGGAATAAAGAGTTTGTAGAGATTTGTTCATTTCTAAACACAAGTAATGTAATGAAGCCTGGTTTAGCATATGAGATATGAGCAAGATAAGTGAATCGATTCTCAATGAACCAAATTCGACCTGAATTTGTGTTGAATGCAAATTTTTGGCGGTTCGCTTTCAGATCAGAAGACAAGAAAGAAGAAGATGGAGGATCATATGACCCCAGGAGGTATGGCAGGCATTTGCTGCCAAAAAGCAAAACGTTTTTGGACCTTTTTATTAAAAAAACAAACTATCCTACAGTTCAGTTTGTTTTTAAAGAGCCTGTTTGTTACCCCTAGTGACCAAGCATTTACCTATAGCTATATATGTTGTTGTCAGATTACTAATGCAGGCTTCATGTTAAAGAGCTTGAAACTTGTTGCTTACAGTACTACTTTGGACTCTAATCAAATTCCCTGACCGATTTAGCTGGATCAAATCCAAATTTCAAGGTTTGCTCATCCCTAATGGTACCTATATTCCCTTTGTTCTATGCATAGCAAAATCCTAATATAAGGATATCCCCTTAAAGGGGTTGTGCACCCTCAGTCAACCCAACCCTTTTCCTTTGACCTGGGAAGGGAAGCATATTGACCTGCTTTCCAGTGCTGGCTCTAGGCTCCCTGTCTTTCAGGCCTTGGCATCTCCGTTCAGCTTGTAGGATGTAAACTAAATTAATCCCTTAGTGACCACCCAGAGACCTTTTTATGGTGGTCACTAAAGGGCCTTAGGCTGGGCCACCACCTTTTCATGGCGACCCAGTCTAAGCTCTGCCTGGGTGTCTTGTGCAGCAAAGAGCGGGGGCTCAGCTCTTACACAACAGCCATGCTCCTGTTCTAACAGCCCAGATCTGGGCTGGTTAACCCCTTGCATGCCACAGGCAGTAGCGCCCGCCGCATGTAAGCTGTGACAGAGGGAGCTGACTTCCTCTGTCTCCCAATTGCAGCCCGCAAATGCAATCGAGGGGTGCCAATGTGTGTATAGGCTGGTTGGGACCTGGTGTAGACCCTAAACCTGCCCTTAGTGTTCCCCAGTGTTTTTTTTTATTAAATTGAAAAAAATTCCAATCAAAAATATGCTTTTTTCCATTAAAAATATGCTTTTCAATTAAAGAAATTGCAAAAATAAAATCTCCCCCACATGTTTGGCATCACCGCGTCCATAACAACTTGCACTCCATAAAAAAACAACAAAATGCCAGAAAAGCCCAAAAGTAATAACAAGCAATCAAAAAGTGCAATAGAAAATGATACCAATGAAAACTACAAGTCGTCCTGCAAAAATCATGCCCTCAAATAACTCCATAGAAAGAAAAATAAAAAGTTATGGGTCTTGACAGATGCAGCGATGCAAAAATATTTTCTTCTTTTTAAAAACTCCCATAAAGAGTTAACAAAAGTTAATCAGAAAGTTATGTGTAACCCAAAATGGCAGCATAAAAAACTACATCTCATCCCGCAAAAACCAAACCCTCTACATTAATGTACCACGCCGTCACAGATGAGAACAACAGGGTCCATGCTGATTCGTGTTACCTTCCAATTTTGTTTTTAATCATTAATATCATGTACACTTGTGCACTTATGGCTGTTTCTAATTCACAGTCATGCATGATTAGATATAAATATGAATTATTTTGGATATGTTTATTTATTAATACTTTTTTCACCATAATCATGTACACTGATCTTTGATGTATTTATTATTATGAATGTGATTTGATATATTTTTTATATTATGTTATACACAATCTAATTGATTAATTTTTGTAATTGTTATGTGACCTATAAATATGCACTGAGCACCATTTGTAAACCATTACTGCTTGAGAAAAGTCCCATAGAGTGGACTGAAACGTCGCAGTTGGGTGAATAAAGTACATCTTTAATCTACTTTTTTTGGAGTGCCGTGGAATTTTTTTTTGTTTGCTGTTTTGGATTCTGGATCGTTTCCGTAGCCGCTGGCACCCTCTGTACATTTTTCTTATAGACAGTGCGGTCCACACCTCTTGTTTGTTTCTATCTATCTATCTATCTATCTATCTATCTATCTATCTATCTATCAACACAGAAAAACAGCAGCACAAGTCACAGATGTGGCAATGGGTGCAATTCTTCCAGGCAAAGGATAATACGCCAATCTAATAAAAACGAAAACGAGGCAGCACTCCGATGTAAAAATTGAAGGACACTTTATTCCCAGAAATGCAATGTTTCGGCCTACTCCATGAGGCATCTATCTATCTATCTATTATCATCTATCTATCTATCTATCTATCTATCTATCTATCTATCTATCTATCTATCTATCTTCTGTCTATCATCACCTATCTATTATCTATATCTATCTATCTATCTATCTATCTATCTATCTATCTATCTATCATCTGTCTATCATCACCTATCTATTATCTCTATCTATCTATCTATCTATCTATCTATCTATCTATCTATCTATCTGTCTCTATTATCTATCTATCTATCTATCTATCTATCTATCTATCTATCTATCTATCTTTCCATCATGACCTGCATTAAATTCACTTTGTCTTAACTTGCCTTGCTCCAGTTGTTAGCACTTAGTCTAGATCTGTCACCACTAATATATATGTTAGTAATATCTACAGTGCTGCGAGTATACGTGTATCTGATGTACACATAGTCATAATGTCACTCATTGCCTACTCCTATTTTTCACAGCAAGTACTAAACGCTTCATGCAAGATGTACGGAAGACATTTAAAGCCTGTGTGGCCATACGACTCCCCCCTGACATGGTAATAAATCACCCTTTTGTGTCTTGTGGTTAGGGTTATACGTTGTTAAACCCCTTGTAAAGCCCTTTCCAATAAATGTATGAAAAATATAGTTGCAGCTGTACATTTTTCTTCTTCTTGTTGCTCAGACACTGCACAGTCCTTTCAAGGTGTGTGATCCTATAGATTTATCAGTGTTGCCAACATGCATGATCATAGTTTGAAGAGAGTATTTTAAAAAGGAATCTTGCAAATCTCTCAGTTCACATCCTGCTTGGAAAGATTACATTCTGAGGACACATTCATTCATTGTCTGCAAACTGCCGAATGCACCATAAAGTGCACCAGATTTTATAAAGAAATGAGTTAAAGATGCTGATTCATTGGTATAGTAGACAACTTATATGGTATATTTCACTTTAGTCTATTATAATAATATAGTATATTGCGCTTTATTATATTCTTGATTACTTGATAAATATGTATTTGCAATAGAGATGAGCGAACCTGCTCGTAATGAGCGGTTCAATGCTCGGATCCCCTGCGCTCCCCTGCCCGCAGCCATCCGGATCTGTCCTCACCCGACTGTAAGTCAATGGGGACGGATCCGTTTGGTGTCACACACTAGTCACATACCAGTGTTTGACACCAAACGGATCCGTCCCCATTGACTTACAGTCGGGTGAGGACGGATCCGGATGGCTGCGGGCAGGGGATCCGAGCATTGAACCGCTCGTTACGAGCAGATTCGCTCATCTCTAATTAGCAATGCAAAGATGTTGGCCAGGTGTGTACCATTACTTTTTACTTTTCAATGAAGATGAATGGGACAAAATTACCCTCAACTACCACTTCTTGAATAATGCACTATTTAAGATATCTTATGGTGGGAATACAGTGGTGAACATAGAAGAGACAGGACTTCAAATGAAATATCAAACCACCCAGCAATGTAACAAGGAGGGATTTTGATATTTCTATCCTTACCATGAACCTAATTCTAATTCTTCAAACCCTTGTTAGCTAAGAATGCAGTCTCTTCTTGCAAACCAGACACAAAGGAATGGGGCCAACAACGTCTTGGCCTCTTTTTTTCAGGGTTCAACGGTATTGAAGGCTCACCACTCTCCAACAACCACTAGATTGGTGCTCTCTTTCGATTAAATGGCTCACCCAACCATCATTAAACAGCATATAAGAAAGTATATAAGAAGGACGAAAGGGCACTCAATACTTGGATCTTATGGTTAAAATGACATATCTCTTTATTTAAACTATGCACACCTTATTCAAATAATATCTATACCAATATTAGACATAAAATACCAATAAACATTAAAATAACCGTAAAATAAAAATAATAATAATCCAAGGGATGATAATTAGGCCTAAAACTTCAATTTAAATCACCATATTCTTTCTCTATATCCTATTGTAGCTCACCATATATGTGCTCTGGATATATCACTATGTAGTGTTAGTCACATAGGGCAGTATGGTACCCACATATATAGACTCAGGGCACAGCTATGGATTGCCTGAATACTGATGATTACTTTATACCACATTCAATAATAAAAATAACATTATTAGCTTCCGTCAATAAAAAATATTTCATATAGTATCAATATTCGATAGCTGATTATCACCAAACTTAGATATACTGCGTAGCTACTGGCAATATATGATGTCTCTATTGCCCTTGATGTAGTCTCTATTTCTGTGACATTAGGTGGTATCTATCACCCGCAATGATATCTACCTTTATCACCACCGGTCCTCGGTGTCACATATTAGTATCGTTCGTTTTCTTGAAAAAAGGAATCCGTTCTGTATTATTCCATCATTTTACTCAGTCCAGTGATCAATAATGTTTATACACCGTGCTAATTCAACCAAGTACTTTACCGCCTTCCTGTAGCGTTCTCAAGCTGCCCGCTCACATAGGAGATCCTCGTTTGTTTTCTGGCGCTGTCTGTGGCGTCCCACGTGATTACGCTCTGAGACCGCCTACTATATCACGTGGTTGGCGTCATATGATCCCACGTCAGCAGGTCCTGGTTGATAAGGTGTTTTTCCCAGGTCCTGGAAGTATACGGACTTATTTAGCAACAAAAAGGCTACAATTTCAACACTTTTCGTTTCTTCTTTCTTTGCTGGCCAGCATTTAGTCCTCAGTGTTAAATCTCCATCAGTAACATGCACTCAAATCATATCCAGAATGCTCAGACGCGTTTCGAAGCTTCAGCTTCTTCTTCAAGGAGGGATTTTGATATTTCTATCCTTACCATGAACCTAATTCTAATTCTTCAAACCCTTGTTAGCTAAGAATGCAGTCTCTTCTTGCAAACCAGACACAAAGGAATGGGTCCAACAACGTCTTGGCCTCTTTTTTTTTCAGAGTCCTTTAGCCATTATCTGGTCTGCCACTGTGGCATTTAAGCCACTGGTCATGCAATGCCAGTGAATCTCCTTCCAATGGTATCAGTTGATGTTCTTATTGAGATCTGTTCACACATAGCTGACAATGTCTACTCCAGGAGGGGTGACCACATATCTCTTGGTCATATAGGGTAAACCTGGTACCCTCTAGCTCAGAAATGTATTTATATTCTTTAAAAGAAGTATATTACGATCAACTACATGATGATAGGCACGTTGGTTTAGTGGTTAGCATTGTTGCCTTCCAATACTCACATACAGGAATTGAATATGACCAAGGATAATATTTACACCGAGTTTGTATGTTTGTGTGGGTTTCCGCTAGGTAATCCGATTTCCTCCCACACTCCAAAAATAAGCAGATAGGGGATTTAGTTGACTTCTGTACAGTGCTATTAAATGGACTCTGTCACCAGGAAATTCATTGTTAAACCAGGCACAATGCCTTGTAGGACTAGCTAAGCTGAATCTAATAATACCTGTCCATTACTTCATTCTGGAAAAAAAAGGATTTTTTAATCCATATGTATATGAGCAGTCAAGTGCACAGAGGGTGGGTCCAAGCCTTTCTGTGAACCTTTGTTCTTCCCCCTTCCTTTACCAGCCCCTCTCTCTCCTTCTGACAGGGCCCGGCCCTTGCATTGTCATCTCTCCTGGCCCTGTTGATCAAGAAGAAGAAGGAGGATTGGCAGAGGAAGAAGGAGGAGCAAGGGTGCACAGAGCAGCTTGGGCCCGCCCTCAGTGCACTTAACTGCTTATATACAGTACAGACCAAAAGTTTGGACACACCTTCTCATTCAAAGAGTTTTCTGTATTTTCATGACTGTGAAAATTGTAGATTCAAACTAAAGGCATCAAAACTATGAATTAACACATGTGGAATTTACTAAAGCAGCTAAGTAAAGAAAAACGAGTGGCCATCATTACTTTAAGAAATGAAGGTCAGTCAGTCCAAAAAATTGGGAAAACTTTGAAAGTGTCCCCAAGTGCAGTCGCAAAAACCATCAAGCGCTACAAAGAAACTGGCTCACATGAGGACCGCCCCAGTAAAGAAAGACCAAGAGTCACCTCTGCTGTGGAGGATAAGTTCATCCGAGTCACCAGCCTCAGAAATCGCAGGTTAACAGCAGCTCAGATTAGAGACCAGGTCAATTCCACACAGAGTTCTAGCAGCAGACACATCTCTACAACAACTGTTAAGGGGAGACTGTGTGCAGCAGGCCTTCATGGTAAAATAGCTGCTAGGAAACCACTGCTAAGGACAGGCAACAAGCAGAAGAGACTTGTTTGGGCTAAAGAACACAAGGAATGGACATTAGACCAGTGGAAATCTGTGCTTTGGTCTGATGAGTCCAAATTTGAGACCTTTGTTTCCAACCACCGTGTCTTTGTGCGATGCAGAAAAGGTGAACGGATGGACTCTACATGACTTGTTCCCACCGTGAAGCATGGAGGAGGAGGTATGATGGTGTGGGGGTGCTTTGCTGGTGACACTGTTGGGGATTTATTCAAAATTGAAGGCATACTGAACCAGCATGGCTACCACAGCATCTTGCAGCGGCATGCTGTTCCATCCGGTTTGCGTTTAGTTGGACCATCATTTATTTATCAACAGGACAATGACCCCAAACACACCTCCAGGCTGTGTAAGGGCTATTTGACCAAGAAGGAGAGTGATGGGGTGCTACGCCAGATGACCTGGCCTCCACGAAGCCTGGCGGTGAAACGCGCGTCGAGGTTTGGGTGTAGGCAGAGAGTCCTTATTGCGGCACACATGTCTCAGGGTAAGCTATTGCGCTGATAACATAGAGCTACTATAATATCCTCTAGGATGGCAGAATTGCACCTTATAGACTGTTAGGATATCCCTGAGGTATATTGACTTGAATTGTGTGGTATACCTTGCAATAATCGGGGATGTAACATGGATAGAACCACTTCATAATGCTACATAACCAGCCAGTGTATATATTTTTTGTACACTTGTGCATGATTGCCTGATTATTTTATGTGGTTGCCCATGACTACATCCCTGATAAATTAACTCTCTCCCTGCAGTTTTCTCATGTCTTGTTTTTGGGTCATCTGGCCATATCTCCATATGTACTATTTTCTATTAAGATTGTATATGAATTTATAAATAAAGCTGCTTCATTTTTAATATATTGGATTTTGTAGTACTATTTTTCCCATAGTAATCTGTGTTTTTGCTGTTTACGTGTTATGTTCTATGGGTTTTCCCTGGTTATTGTACCAGGAGTTGAGGTATTAGGTTTTTCTTCTGGCCTCCACAGTCACCAGACCTGAACCCAATCAAGATGGTTTGGGGTGAGCTGGACCGCAGAGTGAAGGCAAAAGCACCATCTCAGGTGACTACCTCTTGAAGCTCATCAAGAGAATGCCAAGAGTGAGCAAAGCCATAATCAAAGCAACAGGTGGCTACTTTGAAGAACCTAGAATATAAGACATATTTTCAGTCGTTTCACACTTTTTTGTTAAGTATATAATTCCACATGTGTTAATTCATAGTTTTGATGCCTTCAGTGTGAATCTACAATTTTCATAGTCCTGAAAATACAGAAAACTCTTTGAATGAGAAGGTGTGTCCAAACTTTTGGTCTGTACTGTACATATGAATGAAAATGAGATGTATCATTACTTCAGCCGAGCTAGCCCTACAAGGCATTGGGTGGGAATTAATCATAGGCCAGCATTTTACCACGGTCTATAATGCGCCTGATTTATGATTAAACCCCCCCCCCCCCAGTGCGCTCTATGCAAGTGCTTCTTTTTTCCTCATTCTAGCAATCGGTGGCGGTCTCAGCACTCAGACCCCATAGTTCAAAACTTTTGATATGCATCTTTGACATTTCAAAAGTTTGTACAATACGCTTTAAAATCTGCACCACAGTTCATGTTAAATCCATACGTTGTAAAATAAATTCCTAGCACGTGGATAAGATTTCCTAAAATAAATAAATGTAACATTACAAGTTAATCTGTGAAATATCCTTGGCCTAAGACAACTCAACTGGTTGCACAGTCACAGGTTACTCACAGGTTAAGAGTGACATTGCAAATTCATATAGAATGAAGATATTTCAAGCCCCAGATGCAGTGGTTAAAATATGCAAGATGTCCTCCTTAAGTAGAACTCTTTCCTAAGAAGGAACTTGATTGATATATGTCTTTTTTGAACACTACTGACAATATGACCATCTTAGATGTTAAGTTTGTTATAGATAAAACTTGCAAACAAAAAATAATAAAAGTAAATGGCAAACTATAATCTAGCTCTTCACCAAGGCCTCCATTCCTGGTATGCTCCTGACCTTGGCACTGTGTACAGTTTGCAAATGAAGCTGAGCCAAGAGTGAGCCAAGCCTGTGAAAATATTCTGTGAACACTTCCTTGTTGTCATAGTGATGTTGTATTTCACAGTTGGGATTTATTCATATACATTTAACTTTAAGGATTCGGATTAGCTGTTGACTGGCATCGTTGAGTTAGATCATTTATTTGGCACTCAGCTTAATGAGTATTTGGCAGGGTCTCTTAAGAGGTCATATAGCAGGTGAGGACAACAACATTTCCAACAATCAGCAGATGAGTCAACATTGAATGAAATAAGAGTTGGGTGGATTCTCAGCATCATCCTTAATAAGTGGGAAGGTTCGGCAAGATGCATATGGCAAACTGCTTAAGAACAGTTATTTGCACAGGAGGGTAGAATTAATTCACCAAGACATTTGTGGTTTGATGCTCGTCTTGGAGATTCATCAGTTGCTGTAAGAATTTTGACATATTGCATCATCAAGATGGAAATTTGACTCAACAGTTCAATATTCACAGAGAACCTTGGAAATAACCTTTATTGAATAAATCTATTAAAAAACAGTGGCTCTCCACCTAAACGCTTATCAAGCTCGACAGGATACCTGGAATGTGGCTCAAGCATATATCCCACATAACCAGGAAAATAACTGGAAGAAAGTCCTCTCTTGCAGGTTCCTTTCTCAAGATTACAGGACCTCTTTTATTAGAGAGAATTATCTACAATAGACAGTGTCTCTGAGGAGCTTCAGCGCAGATCACATCCATGGCGTCCTCTATGCGCTACAGAATATCATCCTCACCGTGAACGATCCTATATCTATCCACCTAATGCTGCTGTCTTGCTCAAAGTAGTCCTACCTCATTCTGAATGTCCTACATCGGACTCCCAATATCAGCTCGACGCGTTTCTATAGCTGCTATACTTCAGCTATTCCTCAGGAGCCTGTTAGTTGAGTTTGACATGTAGACAATACAAACTAACACACTGCACGCCACTGATGCCACCAGTGCTGTAATGGCCATGTGGGATATATGCTTGAGCCACATTCCAGGTATCTTGTCGAGCCTGATAAGCATTTAGGTGGAGAGCCACTGTTTTTTAATACATTTATTCAATAAAAGTTATTTTAGTGTTCCGTATTCAGGCAGTAAATCATATTTATTAGGATACGAACACGTTTCATTCGGTTAAATGAAAACCTTGGAAAAGCAACAAAATACATTTTAAAACATATTCTTGTTTTGAAATGGACATTGTCTTAACTTAGATGGTGTTTCTAACCCCATGATATTTTTTAGAAAAATATTTTTTAGCAAAAATAGAGTGATCCTCACTTTACCAATTCACTTGCTTTTGTGTTGATGCTTCCCTGATCCCTTGCCACTCTCTCATTTGAACAATGATGTGTCGTGTCAACACATGACCACTCCAGCCAATCACTAGCTGTAGCAGTGACCAGTTGACACCATTTAGGTCTCCATGTTGCTGGAGCCGAGGTAAACAGAAATATGTGACCAGGAGAGCGCTGGTACGGGAGCTGCAAGGAGTTGGTAACGTGAGGATTACTCCTAAAACTATATTTTAAATAGTATAGATGTCATTACATATTATTGTGTATACACATAGTTGTTAATACATTTATTTTCCTGATTGTTGTTTTACATTAACTGTATAGGAGAAAAAAATCTGATGTTATTTTTTAACACAAAATAATAACCACTGAAATATGGGATATTGGTGACAGAAGTCTGTCTTGTTTTTATGGTATCTTTGAATGCTTCGTTTCTTCTAGAATCATTAAATTATTGTTAGAAAAATGAGTTTTAATATCATAAGTAAAACATTAGAGCTGCTGTTTATAATTGTTGGACCTAACTCATTCAATCTCTGTTCAAATGCAGTGGCTGTGTTGGGTTACTGCACCTCAGGTCCATTGAGGTGAGTGGAAGCTGAGCTGCAGTAACCCAGCATGACCACTACACTTCGATTCAAGCTGTGCTTCCTGTTCTATTGACAGTGCTAGTTCAAGCGCAGGAGGCTTCAGGAAACAGGTGATTGGTGGAGGCACTGGGTGTCAGACCCTCACTGATTGGATATTAATGACCTATCCTGATGATAAGCCATCACTATCAGGAGCTTAGAAAACCCCTTTAAGAAAGTAAGATTCTTAGAGTCAAAGGTAATGTAAGATTCAAAGAGTCAAAGTTTAACCCCTTCCCAGAACAAGCCAGTTATGGCCTTTCTGACAAAGCCTTGTTTTCAAATATCACATGTGTCACTTTATGATCTAATAATTTTGGAATGCTTTTACTTCTCGAAATGATTCTGAGACTGCTTTTTCGTGACATTTTGTACTTCATGTTAGTGGTAAATTTTGGTTGATATGTTTTGTGTCTTTTATTCAAAAAACATCTGAAATTTAAAAATGTGGTAAAAATAGAAATTTTCAAAATTTGAATTTTTTTTTCTGATTTTCTATATGTATAGTTTATGTTGCCATTGTTTAGTTAGCAGCAATGTTTCACATTTTTAAGACAATTTGTAAGAAAACTTTCCAAAACACATTTTCCCCCCACATATTTGGTGATGAATTAAGTTCTGAAGTGGTTTTGATGGGCATATATAATGAAACTAATTTAAAAACTGCCATCAAAGCAATATTTATGATTGTTTTAACCCGTTTCACCTGGTGTTTCACAGAAATCAAGTCAAAGTGGATATGAAATTTAGAAATTTATTTTTTTCTGAAAACATTTTAATACATTTTTAGCAGGTGTAAACAGACAAATAGAACGTGATATTTATATTTTCTGCAGCTTTTAAGGATATCCCATATGTGCCCCTAGTGTGCAATATTAACCAAACACAGGCCTCAGAAATGAAGTACCATCTTTTTATGAATTTTTGGGGCCTTCTTATTGTTAGGATGTTTTCCAGACCCCATGTCAGGTTTACAGAGGCCAAAACATAACAAATACCCCACAAAAGACCCCATATCAAAACTATACCCCTTAGGGAAATTGTCTAGACATTTTGTGACCATTTTGTCTTTATAGAGGTTTCATAGAATGTTAACAGAATCTGGCAGTGAAAATATAGCTCATTCTTTTATTTTCTCAAGGAGTAAAGGGAGAAAAAAGCACCTTACAGTTTGTTAAGCAATTTCTCCAGAGTATGGAAATACCCTATATGTTGTTGTAGACTGCACTTTGGGCACATGGCAGGGATTTGAAGTGAAGGAGTGCCATTTTGTCATTGTAGGGCATATATAGCTACAATGGTTTTGGCGCACCATTTTGCATTTGTAGAGACCCTGAGTAACCAGCACAGTGTTAATCTCAAACAAGTGACCCCTTTTAGAAACTATACCCCTCATAGAATTCATCTAGGGAGAAGTAATTGTTTTGGCATCCCACTGTTTCATATAATTCTTGAACATTGAAATATGAATTGAAAAAATAATTTTTTTAAATAATCTGTAGTTTTAGCCCAAAGTTTTTCATTTAAACAAGTTGTAATAGGAGAAAAAGTAACCCATATATTTTTACATAATTTTTCCAAAGTACAGCAATATCCCCTATATAGTCATAAACTGCTGTTTGGGCACACTGCAGGGTTCATGAGAGAAAGAGCACTATGTGCACTTGAAGCCTTGTTTGGTTATTTACAGTTAGGTCCATATATATTTGGACAGAGACAACATTTTTCTAATTTTTGTTCTGTACATTACGAAAATGGATTTTGAACAAAACAATTCAGATGCAGTTGAAGTTCAGACTTTCAGCTTTAATTCAGTGGGTTGAACAAAATGATTGCATAAAAATGTGAGGAACTAAAGCATTTTTAACCTCAATTCCTGGGGGCTCAAAAGTAATTGGTCAAATTAAATAATTGTAAATAAAATGTTAATTTCTAATACTAAGTTGAAAATCCTTGGTTGGCAATGACTGCCTGAAGTCTTGAACTAATGGACATCACCAGATGCAGCAGTTTTCAGTTATTGTTTGTTTGTGGGCCTTTCTTTCTGAAGTTTAGTCTTTAGCAAGTGAAATGCATACTCTATTGGGTTCACTTCTTTGCTGTAATAAACTCCTGGGTTGCTTTGGCTTTAAATTTTGGGTCATTGTCCATCTGTATTATGAAACGTCGACCAATCAGTTTGGCTGCATTTGGCTGTATTTGAGCACACAGTATGTCTCTGAAAACCCCAGAATTCATCCGGCTGCTTCTGTCCTGTGTCACACGATCAATAAACACTAGGGACCCTCCGCCAGTGGCAGCCATGCATGCCCAAGCCATCACACTGCCTCCGCCGTGTTTTACAGATGATGTGGTAAGCTTTGGATGATGAGCTGTAGCATGCCTTCGCCATACCTTTTTCTTTCCATCATTCTGGTAGAGGTTAATCTTGGTTTCATCTGTCCAAAAAATGTTCTTCCAGAATTGTGGTGGTTTTTTTAGATGTTTTTAAGCAAAGTATAATTCAGCCAATACAATTCAAAGGGGCCGTTTGTAATGTCTGTTTTACAGAAAAGCATCCATGAAAAAACGTCTGTTAAAAATTGACCGTTTTGCCATTTTTAATGGCTGCTTTTTCTTTGTCAAGTGAAGGTAGCCTAAGGAAGATATAATGTAAGATGGATATCATAGCCCCCCTCTTCTCTGCATGTGGTCACTAAAGTGGAGGTTCTCCTGCATATGGGCAACATAAAGAGTAATCCCAGCTTCCTCGATGAGAAATAAGCTGGCAGACTCCGTACAATCATACATTACGTAGTTGCCTACTAATTACCCTGTTCCCTGCAGGGTAGATGAAAAGCCACACGGAACTTCTCCTAGTGATAACAGCTTATCATGGTGGGAGAACAGAAGATGGACCAAGACTGGACTTGATCACTGGGGCAGTGTCAGCCAATTTTAGATCATTATGAAAAATATAAAATAAATACAAAAATAGGTCATTGACCTTAGACTTCACAAAAAATATGGTAATATAGTCTGATGAAAATGTAATTCTAAGTTATTGTATCCAAGCAAGTGGTCTCTAGAGAGTTGACGACTCCAATGGCTTGATAGATTTACATAGCATTAAAAGTAATAATTCAAAATCAAAATAAAATGTATGTTCTCCGAACTGATAGGACAGACAGAAAACAAACACTCACATAGTCTATATCAATAAGGGGTAATACTTTAAATATTATAAAATGTATTTCAATGGCAAGAGTCTCTTCACAAAGAATTTTAATTAAAGAGAATTTGAGTCTGCATAGCAAGGGTTAAATCAATTAAACCAATGCTATACGCAATGGGAACAATTTAAGAAAATTAATGAGAAGGTGATATCTTTACAAGATCACATTATGGATCCAAGATTGTTCCCGTTTCCCGCTGAATATTAATTCTGTATGACAAATCTGCCCCTTCTGATAACACATATCTGCCTCCTAAATGTTCAATTGTATTATTTCTCCACTTGTTTTGGGATTACTGGAAACAGTTTACATTAAAACCTTAACTCGTTGTGCCAAGGACTCCTACAAACAATTGCTGCAGTCCGTAATAAAGACCTATTGTTTCTATTATAATGTAAAATGGCTGCTTAAGAATGAATTTATTCTAAACTGGACTATGACAAATTTTGAAAATACAGAGAAAACCTAAATGTCAACATAATGAATTTTTATAATTTTTAACAATTTCCAAAAGATGACGCTCTAAATGAATGACAGCCATAGAGTAATGATGATTATTTAACATGATTTGGTAGTAATTTGTGCGCTCACTGTTTCCCATGATTTAGGTTTCAAAAGCAATAATCTTCATCCCTTAATGGTGCATCACAGCACAATGATCATGCTTAAAAGGAATGAAGTGTTCAGAAAAGTTACAGTCCTGACTGCAAGATATTTGGAAAACACTTGCCTGAAAAAGTGGTAATTTTTAAAGATGTGGAACTCAGCACAAGCTGCGTTTTTCATAAAGTTTACAAAGTTCAAATGTAAAAAACTAATATCAGTGCAAACATAAAACAACGGCATTTGAAAATATACTTTTTCATCACCTATCGATCATTGCATCAATTTATCTAATCACTGTATTAATCTCTTAAAGGGGTTCTCCAAGTTATATTTATTGATGACCTATCCTCAGGGCAGCCTTCTCTTCATTGTTTACATCCTAGTCGTAACATGGGTAGTGGTGAGTAGGTGTAATTACGCCTAACTGCCGCATTCATTTCAATGGGAAGGATCGCTCCCATACACTTGTATGGGAACAAGCCTTCCCATCCTGAGGATAGGTCATCAATAAATATAACTTGGAGAACCCCTTTAACTGTCTCATGTATGCGATTTTAAGTATCCCCATTATCTCATATCTATCTATCTATCTATCTATCTATCTATCTATCTATCTATCTATCTATTATCTATCTATCTATCTATCTTATATCTATCTATTACCTATCTATCTATCTATCTATTTCTTTTATAACCTGTTTCCATCTAGATACCTATCTATTCAGCTATCAGTCCACAACTACAAACTATATGCAATCCAAGGAGTTGAAGCTGAGTTCAATACCATGAAAAGGTTAGAAGAAATTGTAAAATTCCAGCATCACAGCTTCTGCTGAACAGACCAACAGAGGGAGGAGCGGAGTCAAAAAAGAAAAAAAGCTCAACAGCATCTAAAATTGAGATCACGCTTCTGTCTAAGTGAATAGTGCTCCTAAGTCAGTGAGTCGTCTTCAAGAGGGCTTCCTACCTACTTATTAGTATGTGCTGTGTCTTTTATTTTACATACTTCACTGGCAAGACAAATAACAAATGACAACAGCATATCATTTGATATACTATATACATACAATATATACAGTACTATATACAATATATACACAATATACTGTATACTGCTGTGTTGCTTTTATACAGAGACATGAACTGTGGGACTTTCTAATAGTGGCTGCTTTCAGTACTGCTTTTTTAAGTATTCAGATCCACAAAGATGATTAATTTGTCCATCGAGATAGTAGCATCACGTCAAATGCGTATATAACTATGTATGCTTATAAAAATACCCTATATACCTATTGTTTATTATTACCATAATATTTGCTGTTGTGTTTTCATGTTAAGTCTTATGTATAAGATAAAGCCATAAAAATGGACCATGAATGGTGAGAACATATATTGCCAATATATTGCTCCTCCTTATATCTGTGAGCAAAACCTTCAAGTGCCTCTTTATAAAATTGGAGGCTTAGAATGGGCCCATTGAAGGTAATTGGCACCTTTTTACAGGGCTATACAAAAATATCCATAATGTGGCAGAGTACATAAGGTCCAAAGCTGATCATATGTTAAAGATATAGCTTTCAGTTAAGTGAAACATAAATAAAGAGGTCACCTCTTAGAGTGGCTTATCTCCTATGGGACCAAAGCATAAGGAATGTTGAAATCAAGGGCTTAGCTATAGGGGGTGCAGAGGTAGCAGTTGCTACCAGGCCCAGGAGCCTGAAGGGGCCCAAAGACCCTTGTGCCGCATAAGAAGACACCGGTATTATAGAAAGCCTGTGCTGGTAAAGTAAGACCTCTGGCTGGACGGAAGGGGTTAGGTCAAGATTTTGGCATCAGGGGTGTCATTTTAATTCTTACCTCAGGCAGCACGAAGGCTATGTGCGTCCCTGCCCCTGGCCACAAAGCACTGATTGAAGGGGGCCCAAGCTGAACTCTTGTACCAGGGCCCATAAGCCTTTAGCTACACCTCTGGTTGAAATCTCTATGAAAGTCATATAATATTAATTTCACATGAAATAAAGACTTTTTATTTAGCAATTACCTGTAATTGTGAGTGAAGGGCGAACCGTACATTGTCTGCTGTCATGGCCCTTCTAACTGAGTTGCTGTTGCATACATACTCATTGCTAAATGTGAAGGACATTGAATTTTACAAACTGACTGAAATTGTGAGTGAAGAGAAATTGCTATATTAACATGTAGCCTTTTATGTTATATTTTCTCCACAAGGACTTTTTATGTGGAATGCTGTTAGGTGGCACTGGACTTCTACCATTGTTCTATAATCTATCATCCATTTCCATGGGATGGATAGTGATTGGGAATGTGGAAGTTCATTCCCAATAATTGCCTTCTCATTATCTGCTTTTACATACAGCAGATCATCGCATCTGTAGGAGGATGAAGGATTTTTCTTATGATTGTCCATCACCATACAGCCTTGTTGTTTGACCGCAGTATATTCCTGTTTACACAGAACAACATGTTCTGTATGAAAGATGCTATCACTTTTTCGTGTGCCAATTATTGGGAATGAACTTCCACATTCCCAGTCACTATCCATCCCATGGAAATGGATGATAGATTATAGAACAATGGTAGAAGTCCAGTGCCACCTAACAGCATTCCACATAAAAAGTCCTTGTGGAGAAAATATAACATAAAAGGCTACATGTTAATATAGCAATTTCTCTTCACTCACAATTTCAGTCAGTTTGTAAAATTCAATGTCCTTCACATTTAGCAATGAGTATGTATGCAACAGCAACTCAAACAGTTAGAAGGGCCATGACAGCAGACAATGTATGGTTCGCCCTTCACTCACAATTACAGGTAATTGCTAAATAAAAATGTCTTTATTTCATTTGAAATGAATCTTATATGATTTTCATGTGAGCAAACTACACTCCCAATCAGTTATATGAGGCATCACTGCTGCCAATATAGCAGCTGGCTTTCGCTAACATGGAAATTCCTCAATAATTTTGGAGCATGGCAACTGCCAATTTAGTAACTGCTCTTTGTTTGCAATTGAATTTAATTGCTAAAATAACAATTCCTCTATAGTTCTTGTTAAAGGGGTTTACCGCGAGTTAACTACTGATGACCTATCCTCAGGATAGGTCATCAGTATCTGATTGGTGGGGGTCTGACACCTGGGACCTCAGATCAGCTGTTTGAGAAGGCATCCGTGCTCCCGTCAGCGCCGAGGCTTAGTCTCAGATTTTCCGGGGCCAGTGATGTCATGTTCATCGGTCACGTGGCCTAGGAGCAGCTCAGCCCCATAGAAATGAATGGGGCTGAACGCAATACCAAGCACATCTGCTATACAATGTACGGAGTTGTGCTTGGTAAGCTGAGAGAAGGCCTCGGCGCTCACGGGAGCACTGGTGCCTTCTCAAAAAGCTGATCAGCGGGGTCCTGGATGTCGGACCCACTACGATTAGATACTGATGACCTATCCTGAGTATAGGTCATCAGTAGTTAACACCCAGAAAACCCCTTTAAGTGGCACAGCAATTAGGCTAATTGCCTAGCCACCATCATCTTTGGAAGTCACCAAAATTACATTGTATACTGGAAATGAATGATAAAAACACAAAGATTCATAACTATGAATGTACAAATAAAAGAACATGATTGTATCATTCTGTTGGATGGAATGACCCTGGAGCAGGGGCGTAGCTATAGGGGGTGCAGAGGTAGCAGTCGCTACCGGGCCCAGGAGCCTGAGGGGGCCCAAAAACCCTTGTAACGCATAAGAAGACACACAGAGCACTAAGAGGAGGGGGCCCAAGCTGAACTCTTGCACCAGGGCCCATGAGCCTTTAGCTACGCTCCTGCCCTGGAGGGACACATCACCAATGAAGCCAGTCATTGGCTGCATTGACTCACATGACCCCATCCACACAGATGTTTACAGAACAGGATCTGAAGACTGCTGAAGGGAACCAGTCAGCAGGAGCAGGTGAGTATGATATTTTTCAATAGGAACAGTAAGTTGGCGTTGATAGTTAAAAAGAAGTCCAAAAATCTGGATAACCCCATTAATAAGGTATACTGTAACTAGAGGATAGCCTGGTATGTGAGGTTAGTACTGTATTAGGATAAGTGCCACTGGATTAAAGGGGTTGTTCGGGCTGCAGGATTTACTGGAAGATGGATGTGTTTCATTCATAAATTTCTGTGATACAAAATGAATTGTCTGGATTACACAAAGAGTGGGAGGCAAACAGAGCCCAGCATTGTGTCTCCCTGTGATGCATTTCCTCTGTGCCGTCTGCCCTACCATCAGCTGATTAGTTGGCATTTTATTCTTGTACAGTCATATTGAATATACTCCTTTCTTTCATGCATTGTTTGGCAGGCAAGAATCCAGTGGATTCCACCCTTTGGGAAATCATGAACATTTAACTCCTTCTCGCTCAGTGATGGACTATTATATCACTGACTATTTGGAGGTAACGTTTAGATGTAATATTATGTTCCAGTGATGGCTTGTGGGTGCCTGCTGTATTATGCAGCTGGCACACTTCTCTCTGGCTACTACTAAAACTAAATAAAAAGAGAAGCAATTAAAAAAAACTGTTGAATAAAGTTTAAACATAAATATAATTAGTATAGCGTCTTTAAAGGGGTTTTCCAAGTTATTTTTATTGATGACCTACAGTATCCTCAGGACAGGTCATCAATATCAGATCAGCCCTGGTCTGACACCCGGCACCCCCGCCGATCATCTGGTTGAATGGAAGGCCGCGTGACCTGCCAGAGCCGCCTTCCTTTTATCATTTACCTGCTCGCCATCGCATCTGCAGTGGTGAGCAGGTGTAATTACACCTAAGCTGTCCCATTCACTTCAATGGGATGACTTGGTCCTATATGAGTGTATAGGAACGAGCCATCCCATTGAAATGAATGGGACAGCTTCTTGTAGTTAACCTGCTCACCACTGCATATGCAATGGCAAGCAGGTAAACGATAAAGGGAAGGCAGCGCTGGCAGGTCACGCAGCCTTCCATTCAACCAGCTGATCAGCAGGGGTGCCGGGTGTCTGGGGTTGTGCAGTGCAAAGATATATCAGATAGGCAGTGGTCCAAATCCTGGCACCCCTGCCAATCAGCTGTTTGAAGGGGTAGTGACTCTTGCGAGCCATATAAAAATGGGCCAATTGTCATTTCTTGGCAGCACAAAGCAATTTTTTTATTTATATAAGAAAAGCTTTTTAATGTTTTAAAAGTACTGTAGTAAAACATGAGAAAAAACTATGAGGGTCATTTACTATTCAGAAATATGCCTATATTAATATAGTTATACATTTAATAGGTCATGCTGACTTTTCACCAGTTTTGATAAATCTCACCCTATATGCTCTGTTAGAGGCAATGCTTCTAGGGGAGAATAGCTCCAACATCTTCAAGGGAAAGTGCAGTATTGGCCACACCAGTTGTGTGCATGAAGTCTAAAAATCAACAATTTTGTATATGTGAGATATATATATATATATATATATATATATACAGATTATACACATATACCATAGGTAGCACTTTGGTCAACTGGTGATAGACGTCATCCAGAAATTTTTTTAATATGCCACATTTTTTCACTAGTCATTTTCCACTTTGGCAGAAGGTGACAGATAAACTAGACAAAACTCACAATGTCTGGTGACATGAAAACCAGAGACAATTGATTCTCTCTAAATTAGATTCAGACTTGATTCAGCTGAATTGGTCGACCTATTCAATTCGGGATGAATTTAATCAAAAGTGTTCAAATTGGCCTGAGAACCTATGCAGTTATTATTTTTTTCCTCTAAAACGGAATTCGAATTTGTACACAATTCTGGTTGAATCCGATTTCTTTACAATCAATTTGTTCATCTCTAATGAGGACCTGATTCTATTTTATTTCTCAACAAATATCATAACTGGGGTTCTCAATTTGGTGTAGCCTTTATGTCATATAATACATGCTGTGAAATTTATATATCAATTTTAACACAGCAGTTCCCTAAGGTCCTCTGATCTACCATACAGATATACTTCAATGTAAACTACAATACAGAAGGGAACACGGCAAAAAGAACACACAGAAAATGTTTTACAAGCAATAGAATGTCAGCAATTGTCCCGATTTGGGTTATTTTAGGATAGAAGTCTCAGTTCTTTCTAAAGTCAACATTATTCTTGGCACATGTGTTTTTTTTTGCTTTTTTAGGACATCTGCCAGAATATGAGTAGAAACTAAGGGCATTTATTTGCCATTTTTATTGGCTTATGGCATATGAGATAGTCGGCCTTTTTAAGTAGCAACACTTTGATAACGTCTAGTGTAATCTGTGGCGGACTAGTCTCGCCAGGAGCTTTTTTTTTTTTTAATATCCAACAATAGTAAGACATCTGCAGAGATGGCAACACTGGTTACCAAGGGCCAGACTTCAGATCTGCCTCTACCTGTTCAACTGTAAACAAATCCTCCAAGGAGAGAGCAGGGCTTGCCGAACACCTTGGTCACACACTAAGCAAACTATCACCAGGTGTGCTTGCTGAACATACTCTCCATCAGCGTCCTGTCATGCATAAGATGTTTATCCAATTTGTCAAGATAATCTTTCCTCAAATAAGCCCTGGGTCCAGGCCTCAGAACCTCCTGCACACAGACCATATAATGTATCTCTATTTTTTTAAAACTTATTTTCCTTTAATCACCCTGTCAACTTTCATCAGAGCTGAAAGCAAACTGAAAGTAATTATACCATTCCTCGCAGTTAGTGTTTGGCCGGACGGCGCGTTCTTCATAGAATGACCTCTGAATTATTCAGGTTTTGAAGTAATAAGCCCATTCTCTTTTTATTTTGCAGTGGGATAACGTAATAAGCTTGAGGATATGTTTATTTTAGCACACTGGATTGCCTCTTGATGACACTTATGTGTAATTTATAGACTATGCTGGAAAAGTAATTAGGGCTGTTTTGCGATGGTGTCTAACGTGTAGATGCTGGTAGCATCGTGTATCATGTAAGATGGCCTGCATATAATTCCTCTACAATCTGATAGAAGATACTATCTCAGCCCACCAATACTGGGTTGAGTTTATGATATCACGCTGTTCCCTGTGTGAGGTTTCATGAAGAATGAATGTTTCATATCGGTTGTTATGTGAAATCACATGTATCCAATGATGTCCGTTTATATCAGTTTCTTATTATTTGCATTACCTCTGGTTTTATATTCAGTGGACAAAGTCAAGCACACATTTTTAAGATGCTTGAAAATCAGATCTTGACTAAACTGAGGCAAACTAATTGAAGTGTAAATGGTTTGCATGGTTTGCAAAGTATTGTTTCCTTCAGGCTTCCTTCACACTTTTTTGTTTTATTTTTTTCTGGCTTGTAAAAAAGCTATGAAGTCTGTGCATTTTTTTCATGTGCCAAATTTATGAAGCCATGTGTGACATTTGACATTTGATAAATTTGATGCAAAGTCTTCCAATGCAGATTCAAGGAAAAACTGACTTTAAAATCTTATATTGTGATCATACTGTAATGGGGGCAGATGGAATGTCTATGACCACGTACTACAGAGCTGCAGGGACTTTATGTGTCTTCTGTACTGGCTCTGTGCACATCTCCCTACCATCTGCATGAGGCTATAAGCAGGGGTGCACCTAGCCTTTCTGCTGCCTGAGGCGGCGAAAACTGAAACGGCGCCCCCTTCCCAATGAAAATTTCTCAATCTAACCCCTTCTCTTCAGCTCATGGCCCTTCGCTACCCCCCTCTTGCCCCTACCTGGTGCTGCCTGAGGCGATCGCCTCACCTGGCCTCATTGGTGGTGCACCCCTGGCTATAAGGCTGGGTTTACTTACGTTCTGTATTTTTGTTCCTGGTGAAAAAACAAGGACCGCATCATAAAAACTGTATGTGTTTCACAATGAGTTTTTTTACTTTACTGATACAAAAATCTCAACGTGTAAACCCAGCCTAATTGACCAACACAAATACCTGGATCAGGTAAAGAAAAGAATGAATGATTGAAACCCGAATCTAATATGGACATTTGCTGTCCAATTGTTCAATGACCTAAAAAAAAAAAGATAGGAAAAAAAAAACAACACCTGTTTAGATAATGTATAACAAATACTATTATAATTATACAAAATTATAGATTTCACAAAGGGTTTAACCAAGACTTTAGTAGTAGCTGCATATATTATGTTCATGTACGGTTTGCCAGACATGTGTATAAGTATATCTTAATTCCTGAACAAACATTACTAATGGTAAACAAAAAAGTGTTTTCACTCTGTTGCAAGGCTGGTATTTCTAGATATGTACTCAGAAGTATTCTTCTGTATTTGTCAGGGCAATAAACCCTTATAGTAACCATAATAAGGAGCATTACACTTATACTGACCAGGTCCAGTAGTGCAACCATGGGTGGATTGGCCATAGACCTTTCAGGAAATCTCCCGTGGGCCAGTGCCCAGGGGGCCGACCAAGCCCTCCTCTTTGTCGCTGGCTGGGTACATAATAAGCTGTCAGAGGTACCTAATGCTGTGAGAATCAGGTACCCATGTACCCGGGCATCGACCGCACATGCCCTCCTGAATTCAACTGCTGTGGCCCACATCTCACCTCTTAAGGAGGACAGGAAATGGTGCTATTGATGGCTACAACAGAGGGACAGCTTTTGGGGCTATTTATTGTGCTGCTTTGTGGTACATGGTTCTGCTGGGACAATATTTTCTGCTATGGTACTGCTGACCCTGCTTACTTGTGTTGCCCCACCTTCTGTCAATATGGATCGCCTACAACATAGGGCCACTTTTAGGGCCAGTTCCTACAGAGTTTTTGGTGCTGATTTTGGAGCGATTCTGCCTCAAAATCAGCTCCAAAAATGCCTCAAGCCAGTCTATCATTCATTTCAATGGGAAGCAGCACTTGCTTTTTTTACATGTGGAAAAAAGAAGCATGGAAAATAGAAGCAACAAGTTCCCTAAGGAAAAATGCAAAGAAACAAAACAAAAAGTTTTTAAAAATATAAAAAAATAAATACAAAATATAAAAAATCACCAATTTCCCCAAATCAAAATCAAAATAGATAAATTATAAGAAAATATCATATGCATCAATATGTGTGTAAAAACGCCTGCACTATTAAAATATTTATCACATATGGAAAATGGTGAAATGTACAGAAAACAAAAATCGCCATTTTTTGTCACTTCACCACCCAAAAACAGTGGTCACAAAGTTATAGACACTCCAAAATAGTGTCTATGAAAACTACAGATCACCCAGCAAAAAATGAGCCCTCATGTGCTCAAAAACTACAAAAAAAGGTCTAGGAAGCTGATGAAAACAGGAAGCTCTACATGTAAGTATCCTGTGAAGAAGAAGAAGAGCTGCTTTCATTTATTCTCTGGACTCTCTGATTCTGAAATAAAGGAATTTAAGTGTATTAAAAAGTATAGCACACATTTTGTAAGATTATGGTCCATAGCACATTTAGAACTTGGTCATACGGATGCCATAGGAGGGAGTATCCACCTGCCCAATGTCAGGAAATGCCTGCTCAGCCAATCATTGGCCACTGTGGTGACCTATCTCGGCCACTGATTGTACATTTCCTGGGTGTCGAGAAACATGTAGTAGAGATCAGCAGGGAAATGATGAGCAATGGAATGGGAGCAGCGAAGGATCGGTGAGGTGAGTTTTGCTTATTTTATTTTTTAAAAGACATCTGTCAGCAGATTTGTACCTATGAAAATGTCTGATCTGTTACATGTGCACTTGGCAGCTGAAGGCATCTGTGTTGGGTTCATGTTCATATGTGCCCACATTGCTGTCAAAAATGAAGTTTTAATATATGCAAATGAGCCTGTAGGAACAACCGGGGTGTTGCCATTACACGTAGAGGCTCTGCTCTCTCTGCAATTGCCACGCCCTCTGCACTTTTTATTGATTGGACTGGGCATGATGACATTTACACTGCCTGGCTCTGTAAATCAAAGTGCAGATGTGACGGCAGTTGCAGAGAAAGCAGAGCCTCTAGGAGTAATGGCAACACCCGGTTGCTCCTGGAGGCTCATTTGCATATATTAAAAATGAATTTTTATCAGCAATGCGGGCACAAATCTGCAGACAGATGCTCTTTTAGCCGCTCTGAGCTAAAACTGTTTCCCCCACTGAACAACCCCTTTAAGCTAGGATAACAGGGTCTGAGTTTTCTTCTCCCCTTTATAAGCAAATACAGCACATGACAGGTGGTAAAGTAAAGCAGAACAACATAGGATCATTAATATATTTATTCCTTTAATGGTATCATGCTGCAGAAGGTACACTGAATATACTGTTTTCCTACTGTATGTGGATTTTTTTGATTAGAAGAGCTAATTTGTATTGATGCTTGCGGTAAGCTGTTGTGCTGTATTCACTAAATGAACTGTCTAGAGGCAATCAGACAGACTTTACTTCTCTATAAGTTCATCCTTATAAATTTAGGTTACCATTCCTTTAAGTATGCTAATCTTGTCCTACATAATCTGCTATTTACCTTTTCTTTTATGCTGATGGCTTTAAACTTGTTAATTGATCCTTAAGATTTTTCACCAAGTTTAGACTGGAAGCTCTCCAGAGTCCTGATTTCTCCTGTGCACAGAGAAATGATTTGCACAGCACTGCATAGACTGCCCACATGCTTTAGCATTAGTTAATCTGTGGATAATTCACCAGCAGGGTGGCAGAACCTGATTAGTGGGCAGGACTCACTGCCTGCACAGTCGTGTTTTAGTACAAGAGAGGTTCATTCCCATCAGCAGGAATTAAAATGCTTGTCATACTCTGCATTACTCATAGTCAGGGCTGGTTCAATTAGTGCAATGTATGACAGTGAGTGCCTTCCCAAAAATAGCAGCTCATAGCATACAATAAATAATCTTATTTCTCATTGCCTTCAAGCATGAAAAGGTTAATTCTCTCTTCTTCCTTTTCATTTGCTAATATTAGAAACTCACCGGGATGAATTACAGCATTTATTTCTAATATATTGGACAGAGCATATTTGGTTCTTATAATTGTATTCAATAAGAGTCATGTAAGGGAAAAATGTAGTAAATGCATCAGAAGATATGGCGGGCAGTCTGTATCAACGTTTAGTAACATATTAATCTTTGTTTACCCCAATTACTGCCAGTTTTAAAATGTGACACAGCGCAGAAGATGCTCTCTTGGAGCTCACGGCACAGGATTCTGGGTATACTTACCTAATCATAGTCTGTAAAGGTTAGCAAGATAGCAATTATTAAAAAAAAGGATCTATAACTAGGGATGAGCGAACCCGAACTGCAAAGTTCGGGTACCCAGACCGGAACCTGGACCTTTTTACTGAAGTCCAGGTTCGGGTTCGGTATTCAGGTGATTTTATTATTTTCTGTTAGATCGGAAAATAATAGCATTCTTAAGACAGAATGCAAAAGAATATGGCCATTTAGGGGTTAAAAAAAACTCACCTCATCACGCTAGAGTGGTCTCTTCTATCTTCATTCAGCAGGACCTGCTAAAAGGACCTGCGATGTGTGCGATGACATCACCGTGTTCACCATTTTTATGGTGACATCTTTTTTGCGGAACTGACACACAAATATTGGAAGCACATGGATGATCTGTGTGCTTTCCACCTCTGTATGTGTGTTCCACAAAAGGATAGAGCCACAAAATGCGGACTACGCCATCGAAGTCAATGGGTCATCAAAAGATGCAGATGCAACACAGACGGCATGCATATTTTGCAGATTTGGAATTTGGGACCCGCCACATACATACAGTCATGTGCTTGAGGCCGTATAAGAATAGATGATCCAGTGACTGACTGAACAGCCCTTTCCTACTGACAGGAAGCACAAAGCAGTGGGTACCAGAACAGTGTCAGAGCGGTGACAAACAGAGATTTCTGGAGGTGAATAACAATTATCTTTACCATCTTCAGGTGCATTTTTTTAAAACATAAATTCCCCTTGGAAAACGCCTTAGCCTCCCCTGGAGGTATGGACTTTGTTGCAGGAGAACTCCCATGTCGCAGTCCCCAAAATAATCACCAGTTGGTAGTTGGATACAGCAGCGATAACAAGACAGGAATGCAACCAGACATAGAATAGGACTTTGGAGCCAGATACCGTAGGAATATGGACCATGGAACAGGATAACGGCCACAGGAACATGAAGTATGAAGACAAGCTGTAACATGGAGCCAGGACTGGAGTGATGTGACAGCGCAGGAACATGGTCACAGCATAGGCACAAAGACTTGCAACAGACTTGGAGGAAGGAGACTTGTGCCAGTGATACAGGAAAAATAACTGGACTCAACTGGAATCAGGGACTGCACTTTGCCAAACAGAATAGACACTTAGGCACTAAATGAGAGAACTGGCTGGGACAGTAGACTATAGCACTTTGGACCAAGTAGACTATCAACTATTGCTTTCCTGCAGCAGGGTACGCTTGTGCAGTGGAGACACTATAACACAGAAGTAAATCAGGATCAAATGGCAGTGATGTATTACTGACACCTTAATACCAGCAAAACTAGGTTTGAAGGAAGCACACCACCCATCTTGGTTCCTTGGCTTCATGTGGCTTTGGAATAAATTCAGATTTAGGACAACACAACAGTACAGCCACAAAATACTTTATCCCATACTTTACCACAGTTCAGTGAGAGTTGCTGTGTGCCCATCGCCGCTGCATTTTTATGTTGTTGGCTGCAGGAGTATAATCTAATATGGTCTATACATATCTGTGACAATGTCCTGAGATGTTCTTCTTCCCACCTCTGCACAATTACTTTGGTATTACAGCATTTATCTTTGTGATAAATACTACAATTGGTTTATTTGCTATACCACTTATATTAGCCACTACACCATAATGCAGTAGAAGACCAGTACTAAACTTTTTTTCTCCTTGGGCTGTTAAGATATAATGTTGCATTTTGTATCTGGATCTTTATCGTGTTGCATAATCTAATTATACTTTATCTTCATCCTATAGGTAGATGCCTGGAAATCCTCATACTGGTAGTCTATTCATGGATTCTTCAGTTGTTTCAAATTGTCTAGGGCCAGACACAGGAAAAGATCTACAATAATCACAATACCACCACAAGTTACTACTGGTGAGATATTTTAGTGTATATTACTGTATTTCCTTATTTTAGACATAACTGGACATCGATTGTCTGAACAGCTGCGGCTTAACCTGGCCAAATAACATTAAGGCAGACTGGTGAACATTATATTATAACATTATTTGTGAGTGGTAAAATGGGTGTTGTTTTAATTTATTTATGTGCTGTAAGACTTTTATAATCACGATATAGGAAACACATATAGGAAACGATATAGGAAACACATATTAGGTCCAGTGCCATAGAAGGCCAATGAATCTGTCACTTTTGCATGTGTTCTATCATTTCACATTACCCATACATTTGTTTTCCTCCAGTTTAAGTTTGGCCATACACATAAGGTCTGTCATATAGGTAGGGAACAGTGCACCCCCTAGTCTCCACCCAAATCACTGTCCCTACCTACTTGGACGATCCGCCCAGGAGTATTTATAACAGGCCAAATCAGAAGTTCAAAAACAAAGTCAGGCACAGGAAAGGGTCAAAAATCCAGAATTCCACAAATGTCATCGGTAGCTAGTGTGGTAGAAGAAACAATCTCAGGCAAGTGCCAACAATGCCCCCTAACACCAGAATGGGAAGCAGGCACTGCCATCAGGTTTTATACTGACCGGACAAGTGTCCCTGGCAATGGCATGGGAACATGGAACGGTAAGTACATTACAAGATGAATGCAAGCTCCCCCTCTTAGATTTCAGAGGTAACGGCTGACTATTTAATGTGTATGGGGGCCTTCTGAATTACCTATTGATCTGAAATCTCTCCTACCAGAAAACTGATCTGATCTTTAAAAACCTGTTTATCAAGAATAAGAGACTTACCGTATTTTTCGCTTTATAAGACGCACCCGAAGATAAGACGCACCCCAGATTTTAGAGTAGGAAAATGAGAAAAAAATATTTTTCATCAGACCTCATATCAGACCCCCCATAAATTTCAGGACATCACATCAGACCCCCATCAGACCTCAGATCAGCCCAGTGTGCCCCCATCAGACCTCAGATCAGCCCAGTGTGCCCCCAAAAGACCTCAGATCAGCCCAGTGTGCCCCCATCAGACCTCAGATCAGCCCAGTGTGCCCCTATCAGACCTCAGAACAGCCCATTGTGCCCCCATCAGACCTCAGATCAGCCCAGTGTGCCCCCATCAGACCTCAGATCAGCACAGTGCGCCCCATCAGACCTCAGATCAGCCCAGTGTGCCCCCATCAGACCTCAGATCAGCACAGTGCGCCCCCATCAGACCTCAGATCAGCCCAGTGTGCCCCCATCAGACCTCAGATCAGCCCATTGTGCCCCCACCAGATCTCAGATCAGCCCATTGTGCCCCAATCAGACCTCAGAACAGCCCAGTGCGCCCCCATCAGACCTCAGAAGAGCCCATTGTGCCCCAATCAGACCTCAGAACAGCCCAGTGTGCCCCCATCAGACCTCAGAAGAGCCCATTGTGCCCCCATCAGACCTCAGATCAGCCCACCCAGCCCCATAAAAATAAAATAAAAACCAATGTTACCTGTCCTCCGCTCCGGGTCCGGCGCTCCTTTGGCTTCTAAGGCCAGCGCTGCACTGTCACCTGACTGCGTGCAGCATCAGGTCATAGTGCGTGCACTACGTCCTGACGCTGTACGCAGTCAGGACACTGCAGCGCCGGCCCAGGAAGCCAGAGGAGTACCGGAGTGGAGCCGCGGCGCAGGACAGGTAGGAGAGGTTTTTATTTTATTGTTATGGGGCTGGGTGGGCTGATCTGAGGTCTGATGGGGGTTCCGCAGCTAAAACATACAAGTGAGCTCTTCCATAATGGAAGCGCTCACTTGTATTTGCTTTATAAGACCCACCGCAATTTCCCCCCTACTTTTGGGGGAAAAAAAGTGAGTCTTATAAAGCGAAAAATACGGTAGCTATATTGTGGGGTCATGAACAATGGCCATAGCTGTGGCTGTGAACAGATGCTTTTTTTTTGTTTTTGTGTACGTAGTGGATAATAGTGGAAGTATAACTTTAGGTACATTCAGTATTAGAAATTTCCAAGTGCAATTATCTGGCACCAGTAAGGATTACGGAGGCAGGTTGGGTGGCTGCAGTTTAGCACTTGCTAAATTGTACTTGGTGTTGACTTGGTGATGGGTGTCTTAGCCGTAGTCCCTCACCTCACAGCAGTGTCTTTAAATATTGGTCTCAGCTAGTCACTCTGCTGTCTTCTCACGGATTTACTTGAGCATAATTGTTGGTTGTTCTCTCTAGAGAATTATTCTTAGGAGCAGGAACTCTTCTCACCTCTCTGGTTACACAGGAACTTCCCTTCCTGGCAGGATGCAAGACCAGCCCACTCCTACCAAGAGGGAAGGAACAGGGTGGCTAGCCCTGTTCCTTGCCACCCTTTGCCATCCACTAACAGCCAAAACATACAAAAATACATAACAATATAAAACATAACTATATACAATTGTGGTAACCCCAGGTCTGGGGTACTGCATATGTACAAAGCAAAAGACAAAGGCCCAGATTTACTAATCCTGTAGATGGTGTAAATTTAGGCTGATAAACTTGCACCTGATTTATCACAGTGACTCAGGCTGAATGATACATTTGATAGACATTTTTGTCTAGCTCTACACCGACTATTAGATGGCTCACTTTGAGTTTTATACCAGAATTGTGATGCAATTTTTGTGCAAAATGGTGCACCTTAGGCCATGCTGTGTAGAAACTCTAGTTGTACCAAACTGCGCCAAAATGGCACCAATTTAGACAGTTTTTCGGTGCAGACACATTTCTAAATCTGGACCAAAGTTAGTCAGCACCTACTAACAAAGTGAAATAAATAGACAGGTGCAGGTCTGCTGTGACTACCATGTATAATCAAACAAATGCAAAGATTCAACAGCACCCTGTAACCCTGGGTGTGTACTATAATATACTTATAAGATTGAGAATCTTAAGGCGCATTTACACCACACCAACCATCAATTATCGAGAAGGTACGTTCCTTACTGACAATTGCCTGCTCGTCAGTGGAGTTGAAGAGCTGCATTTACATGGAGCAATCACCTCTACTATCTGAGGATGAGCAATGGCTTCTGCCATCACTTGTTCTTATACGGATTCATTGTTTCTTGGAAGCAGATCACTGTTCACACAGCACAATCTGCTGCTCAGAAATAAGGTGCCTGCAACAAAGATAATTTCATTCGATGAACGAGTGTTTTGCTCATTGATCTCGTGATCTGCGGCACTTTTACATGGGCAGATTATCGGGAATGTTCATTCGAAATAATCTGGCCGACAATTGGGCAATATAAATGCATCTTAAGTGTGCCTTTTTGACCAAACTGAAATATGCTGCCAGTGAGCCAGTGCATAACTTCATTTATTAAAATTGTGAAGTCACCCTGTGGTTGTGAATAAAAATAAAATATCTTACCAATTTGGCAGATTAGATAATGTTGAGTGGATTGCCTGTGATCTTGCTGTGTTCTAACTTGGTAGAGATAGTTGAACACTAAGAAGATTGAGCAATCGGCGAAAAATCACACATAAACCCTGGCTGAGTACTGATAAGAATTCTAAAAGTAAACAGTGAATTCCTACTAATGGCTAAGTCACCACACTAAGATCAAGTCTACATACACACCCTTAGTTAAATATGATTTCATTAACTCAGGTTACGTGGCTCAGGGAAGTTTCTGATGCCTGTCAAATTAAATGAAGTACATATAACTAATCAATCATTTTCAACTGTGTTTGTCTTTACTAGGGCACTGCTTTCAACAAGGACAGCTGCTAATGTCACTGTGAAGGCCTCAAAATACAGATTGTATCTAAGTATCTGCCATTAAGACTGAACTTTAGGAAATCATGTGCTCACACAGATGCTGATCTTTTCTATTCAAATGATAAGACCTACTAAATGTACATCTTACAATATACATATGGAAATTCCTTCTATGTTCCTTTATCAATTCGGTTTAACTTCTATTCAGTATCTGCGTAGATTAAGCCATATGTCTAATGTTCTTTAGACCTTGACGTATGTGGAACTAGGGATTTTTGATTCTAAGGCCTCTTTCACACTAGCGTTAGCACGGATCCGGCACCTAAAGGGTGCCAACGGATCCGTGCTGACGCTATACATGTGTGGAGCCGGAGCAGCGCTCCGGCCCCACACATTGAAACAAGACACAGACATACATACAAACAAACATACAGACATACATACAAACATACAGACATACGTACATACTCACATACTCCAGGGACGCCGGCAGAACGTCTTCACGCGCCTCCTGCGCGCAGTGATGACGATTCCCCACAGCGCCCTCTGCTGGGCGTAGTGGGGAAACGTCATAGCTGCGCGCAGGAGGCGCATGAAGACATGCTGCCGGCGTCCCTGGAGTATGTGAGTATGTATGTTTGTATGTATGTATGTCTGTATGTATGTTTGCATGTATGTCTGTATGTATGTAGCCGGATCCGGAATGACCCCCCATTGGAAATCAATGGAGGACAGATCCGGATTTTGGTGTGTCCACACCAAACGGATCCGTCCCCATTGACTTGCATTGGGGGTCATTCCGGATCCGTCTTGGTGCGGATGCCTGGACCGGAGAGAAAACTGCAGCATGCTGCGGTTTGTTTTCCGGTCTGAAGACGGAACAGAATGCTTTTAGGAGCATTCCGTTGTCTTCAGTTCAGTTTTGTCCCCATTGACAATGAATGGGGACAAAACCGAAGCGTTTTTTTCCGGTATTGAGCCCCTATAACGGAACTCAATACCGGAATTTAAAAACGCTAATGTGAAAGTAGCCTAAGTAGAATTCTAAGGCCTTGTTCACACGTCAGTTATTTGATCAGTTATTTCCATCAGTTTTTGTAACCCAAAACCAGGAGTGGAGGCTACACTGGTATAATGAAAATATCTGCAACTGTTCAGTGTTTTTGACCCGCACCTGGTTTTGGCTCACAATAACTGATGGAAATAACTGATCAAATAACTGATGAGTGAACAAGGCCTTAGAGACAGAAATTAAGTGACGAACATCATGTAGTGAACACACCTAGTATAATTGTGACAGCCTGTGGGTTTCGGTAGGACTTTATTTCTAGAGACTTTATGGCACATGAGCTTTAGAGTCCCATCACTTTTGGTAACCACATTTTCTGAAATAAACATTTCATAACATTTTGACTTAGTTTAGAGATTGGAATAGTTCAATCACCTCGCTCAAATCATTCCCTATCAGTTAAAATAAGTTTGATGTGCAAACTTACTGGGGTAGATTTATCAAACTGGTGTAAAGTAGAACTGGCTTAGTTGCCCATGGTAACCAATCAGATTCCCCCATTCATTTTCCAAAGAAATCTGATTAGTTGCTATGGGCAACTAAGACAGTTCTATTTTACACCAGTTTGATAAATCTTCCCCACTGTCTCTCTGTGCCTAACAATATCAAATGCCTAATAGTTGAGAAACATGACCACCAACAAAAAACTTCTTTCTGACTGCACTTCAAAGCTGATGACAAGCTGCACCTTTTTTTCTATTCCACAAACTTGGCAGACGTCAACTGTCATATGCACGTTGCCATATCATGCACATTTGCTTTAGGGCCCCATAATTGCTTACAGCAGCTCTCTGACCTTGTATGTTTTTATCTCATCAACAAGTGAAGATTGGATGAGTATGCAAGACATTATCCATACCAGTTTACAACAATTTTCTTCCGCTGAGCAATTAGACTTCTCTTCAGACTCTTTTGAAATTAGATGGCTTTTTCATTGTTAAAGGTATTGTCCCATCTGGGATATTTATGGCACATTGATAGGATATGCCGTAAATGTCCAGTATGTGTGGATCCCATTTCTGGGACCTGCTGCTATCTCAAGAACAGAGCTATGCAGAGAATGGAGAGCACATGGCATATGTGTGGAATCCTCTCTAGTCACTGTTATGGGACTTCTGAAAACGGAGGCATGAAAATTCATATCTGTCTCTGTGGATTCTCTCCCTTAGGCTACTTTCACACTAGCGTTTTAAAATTCCGGTATTGAGTTCCGTCATAGGGGCTCAATACCGGAATAAAACGCTTCAGTTTTGTCCCCATTCATTGTCAATGGGGACAAAACTGAACTGAAGACAACGGAATGCTCCTGAAAGCATTCCGTTCCGTCTTCAGACCGGAGAACAAACCGCAGCATGCTGCGGTTTTCTCTCCGGTCCAGGCATCCGCACCAAGACGGATCCGGAATGACCCCCAATGCAAGTCAATGGGGGTGGATCCGTCTGGTGTGACCATAATGGTAACCGGATCCGCCCTCCATTGACTTTCAATGGAGTCCATTACGGATCCGGCTACACATAGACACATACAGACACAGACACACACATAAACATAAACATACACACACATATAGACATACAAACACACATACATACTTACATGCTCCCCGGCAGGTCTTTGGAGCGTCAGGGACAGGAGGGCTCACACAGGTCACGATTCCCCACAGCGCCCTCTGCTGGGCGCCTGGTGGAATCGTCATGATTCCACCAGGCGCCCAGCAGAGGGCGCTGTGCGGAATCGTGACCTGTGTGAGCCGTCCTGTCCCTCTGACGCTCCGAAGACCTGCCGGGGAGCATGTAAGTATGTATGTGTGTTTGTATGTCTATATGTGTGTGTATGTTTATGTTTATGTGTGTGTATGTACTGTGTGACATGTGTGGGGCCGGAGCGCGGTTCCGGCTCCACACATGTCACTGCGGCAGGCCTGATCCGGCAGCACCCTTCACCTGCCGGATCAGGCCTGCCGCCAGTGTGAAAGTAGCCTTATACCAGTGCGCATGTAGCGCCTCCCTTTTCTCTTCTTGTTCAACACTGCTGTCTATGGCAAAGATCATAGACTGCAGCAGCGTATAGGAAGAGAGATGGAAGAGGGCATATGCGCACTGTACATACCATCTCCTCATACAGCTGATAGGTGGGGGTGCTGGGTGTCTGACCCCCGATCTGCTATTGACAGGGGTGGGATTCAAATTTTTAACAACAGGTTCCCTACTCAAGGGCGGACATGCAGCATCATGACACATGTTTACATATACATTTCATATATACAATGCACATACATAGAAATACACCATATATATGGTACAGATACATAAATACACCATATATACACTACACACACATACCACTCAACTTTTAAAAATCCCAAGGAGCTAAACTATGGAATGGAAGGGCTCATCTCCAGCTGCCAGCTTATCTCACCATACCTCCCACATGCATTAGGATTTAGAATATAAAATGTACTGCCACTTTTCCCCTCTATGAAAAAATGCATCTTATAGTCTGAAAATGTATTATATGTCTTACCTATGTAATGGTAGCCAATACATTTAAAAAAAAAAAGAATTTTAAAATTAAATTAAACAATTACAATTTTTTGTAACAGGTGCACCATACATGTACAATGATTACTGCATCAATACCGACATTTTCTCACAGTTCAGGCAATGCCGGGCCTGCATCATGCCACTAATGCCTGAGGGTCAGTTTCTGTGTACTTACTTTCTACATGGATCAAATTTAATTTTTTTTCTCTTATGTGGGGGTGGGTAAATTTCATGAGGTGCATGTGTATGTAATTACAGAAATTTGCAAGCTGAATGCCCCCCAAACTTGCTACTCTTGCAGTTATTGTGTTCAAGAGCTTGGGGAGGGGGGAAAAAATCATAAAAAATAAATAAAACCAAGTTTTCCTAAAAAAAAAATGTATGTGCTAGGAGGCTTGAGTGGGTTATATACCAACTTTCAGGGCAATTGGAGCAGTTTTGGTTCCGCCTGAATCGATTTGGGTCCAAACCGAACTTTATAAAAAATTCGTCAAACTGGACTTGAAATAAATCTCGACTAGTTTGCTCATCTCTAGTAAGTTAATTTGCTCCAGCTGTTCCTGAAAAGAACAATGTTACCCTGAAATAGCAAAAAATGCATATAAATATATCAAAAGAGCTAAAAATATAAGTATGTTGTTCTGATGGAAAGATGAAAGGATACAAGGATGATTTTTACCCAGTCTTAGGCTTCGTTCACATCACCGTTCAGCCTTTCCTTTTTCCTGCTCCGTTTAGGAGCAGGAGAACGGAAAGGACGGATTCGGCACATAACTGAGTCGAATGGAGCCGAAAGGCTAAACGGTGATGTGAACCTTAGCCTTAGATGAGCACTGATAGCTTTATAGAAGCCTGCGTTACATATATAGCAAATAGATGTTTAGAACTGCAGCCCGCTGGCTGGGATTTATTACTTAGGAGTTAGTGACAGACTCAGTCACAATTACCACCAGTAGCTTTGCAAATGACTTCTTATAGAACATGGAAATTGTCATTTAAAATGTCAGCAACCAACATGGCACAACTCCAATGTTATTTCCATGCCATTTCTTAAGGGAAAAATCAGCCTTGTCTGACATGGTAACATTATGCATGAAATCTGTGAGCCCACTTAGCAGCATGTAGGGAATTTACAGTAAATTGGAGGCACTTAGCCATGTTACACCTCTGCCATTTAACATTTGATATGTTTAAGAGGCTTTACACATTTTAAATCCCAGAACTGTTTCTGAATTGGACAAGAATGAGTGAATATGCCATACATTCCATTATCTTGTAGCAATGACAGGAATTAGTGTACCAGCCAAATACTGTTTGAGGCCTTATTCACACAGTCAGTGTTTGATCAGTGATTTCCATCAGTGATTTTGAGCCAAAACCAGGAGTGGATGCTGCACAGAGATAATGTATATAATGTATAGAATTGTGAGCCGGTTTTGGCTCACAATCACTGATAGAAATCACTGACTGAACACTGACTGCGTGAATAAGGTCCAATACTACATTGCATATAATGTTTTAATGTCTTAGCGAACATAGGTATGTACAGTAAACTGGATGATCTGGTTTGCAAAAGGAGCACTACAGGTAAGCTATTCATATGCCATGTTACCGATGTGGTAACTGCCTTTTTGGAGACATAATAATGGCTAGCTGACTTTCAGGTGCAAACATCATATAGTGGATATAAGCCATAGTCAGCCTAGAAGCTATACGGTAGCACAGAAGTATGTTCCATGGAATATTCCGCCCTAACTCAAGCCACTATTATCCTGGCCACATCTCTCATATATGCCTTGGTTATAACCCCAACATTTTTTTTATTCTCAGCATGAGTACTCAGATCTACTGTAAGTATTAGTATACTGTAGGTCCACATATTGACTATACAATAGCATTACTTTCCAGTTGTTCTACTATACAGGGAAAGAGGGTATAGAAATGAACTCTTAGCTAGCTCTGCCTCTAATGCCACCAGATGTAAGGCAGATATTAGGGATGAGCGAACTTTTGAAAAGTTCGTTTCGCTTCGGCGAACTTTCGTGAAGTTCGGATTCGTACGAACCGAACCTAAAACGAACCTTGCTATAATGGCTGAATAATTGCTGCTACACTAATGGGAGTCTGATAGGGTATAGTTTTGTTTACTTGCAGTTGCTATTACAATGAAAAAAGTGGAAAAAATCCAAGTGACTTCAACAACGGCGACGCAAAATATACGCATATTTGAGAATTTACACTAATGCGTACGCTAATGCGAACATTCCCGCACAAATAACAAACATACAGTGTAGCGTTGTCAAAGGTACGCTACTTAACTGAATATGTACGCATTAGCGTACGCATACACTGCATCTGCGAACATTCCTACTCAAGTAACGAACATACAGTGTAGCGTTGTCAAAGGTACGCTTCTTAACTGAATATGTACGCATTAGCGTACGCATACACTGTGTCTGCGAACATTCCTACTCAAGTAACGAACATACAGTGTAGCGTTGTCAAAGGTACGCCACTTAACTGAATATGTACGCATTAGCGTACTCATACACTGCGTCTGCGAACATTCCTACTCAAGTAACGAACATACAGTCTAGCGTTGTCAAAGGTACGCTACTTAACTGAATATGTACGCATTAGCGTACATTCTCAATAAATATGCGTATATTTTGAGTCGACGTTATTTTAACCAGATTCGTTACGAACCTTCTCAAAATTCGGTTCGGTGACGAACTGAACTTTTGGGAAAGTTTGTAACGAATCTGGTTTGTTACGGTTCGGTTCGCTCATCCCTAGCAGATATCATACATGTCAATGTTCAACCCTTTAAACAGGCCTTAAGACATGACACAGATATTACGTAAGCCAGCATCTCATCTGCAGACAGCTGTTCAGAGGAGCATAGACTTCTCACACCATTTAGGTGCTATCCATAAGGAGATATAGTATCCCCAAAATACTCATTGCCCTTACAGGAGGTTGTCCAAGATTTTACAAGCGATGGCCAGGGGTGTCAACTTCGACCTCCCCCTTCCCTCAGTGCTTTGTGGCAAGGGGCAGGGGAGAACATAGCCTTCATGCTGCCTAAGGCAAAAATTGAAACAGCGGACTGAAGATTCTGGGCCCCAGTGCAAAATCTATAACAGCCTTCCCAGTGTGCACATTCAATAATACCGTTGTCGGGCTTGGTAGTAACTGCTACCTCTGCACCCCCTATAGCTACACACTTGGTGATGGTCTATCCTCAGGCTAGGCCATCACTACCTGATGAGCAGCTGTCCAATTCCCACACCGCCACTGACCAGCTGTTCGGTCAGAGCTCCACGCTGGAAGTCAGCTCTGGAGCTACACAGTTCTATCTATTGTATAGTGGACAGAGCTGGTTGCTGCAGAAAATATACTGGCATAAGAAGAACCAAAATTATTAAGAGGTCCGTTTGCTAGAAGATGAAACCCATGGCCACAGAGGCTCCACCCAAATTATGCTTTTTATTGTCCACATCCCACCCCCTTTTAAGAAACATGATGAGCATGGTATAAAAAGGAGAAAAGTCACAGAAAACCACCATTTTTTCCCTATATCTCCTATATCCTTCTCTATAGAAGAAATTTAAAAACAGCAGGTAAAGCACAGGTAGAAAATGACAATAACTACTATAAATGTCACTAAAATGCTCCAAAAACCACATTTTTATTTTAAAAATAAAGATGCTGGCATTTCAAAATATGTTTTCTCAAACATTTTAAAATATCAGAAATTAAGACTGTGTGGAAGACACTACAAATTTTGAATTAATTCATTTTCAGGGCCGCGTTCTCCTTTAAAACTAGCATTTTGATTAAAACATATTTCTAATTGTGCTGAAATTAACTACCAAACCTTTATTTCTAAGCCTTTGACCCAAAACCTTGTTTTTTTCATTTGGGCACATCGCTGAAATAAACAATAGAGAAAAAGATTTCATGCTGCCCTTGAAGTCAGTTGCCTGTTCTGTAAAGTGCGAGCTTTTAGCGGCGCTATGGCGTGACTCATGCATACACTCGCAATCATGATGTTAATATTAAATTGGATGTAATTACTCCTCAAACTCAGTTTTATTGTTACACTTAGATCAAATTGTCAGGCAGCGAGATTCTTGTAGCATCTGTGTGTGGGTGATATGTGCATGTGTTTGTGTATATCTGCAGATTTCCTAAAAGCTTTTCCGAAACGCAGGAACCCACTTCCTCTTCTTAAAATAGTAAGTCTCTTCCTGGCTTGGGAATGCGGGCATTTTCACTATTCTAATTGCCTTTGATTTTTTTTCTTTATGCTGCTGCCTGTTTGCTTAGTAATTTCTCATCTGGCCGAGTTGTTAGGGGTAACCAAAGGCAGCTGATTACTTAATTGTACAAAGGTCCCTCAGTTTTTTCCCATGATGTGATGGAGAGCGCAGAATGCATTCTGCATGACTACTTCTGGGTTTGATTTCTCAAAAGCAAACACTTTTCCATCCTGGCCTGGCATACCGATTCTGAGGTGTAAATAATCTTTTAAAAGCTACATCATGGCTATGTACATGAGACAGGCCTGGTATAGAATATGTGCAATCACTTATGGATGCATTCCTATATAGTATGTTACACCTGAGACCAGGAAAGCTTCAGTTCAATCTATTACCATATAGTATTGATCAAGGGGAAGAGAAAAATAGCCGTTGTGAAGTATGTGTCTATTGTCCTTAATAAAAATAATTTTTGAAAAAAATAATTTTTAAGGTCTCATTCACGCAACTTTATCGCAGCTCTGAAAAATATACAATCTGTGGGGAGCCATAATACGATACCCATTTGATGTCATATTAAGGAAGTATTTTACCCAAGAACCATTACTTCTACTCAGTGGCATACATAAAGAAATAAGGGCCCCATAACAAGGATCATACACCCACACACAGGACAGAAGGGTTCCTGCCTAAACCCTTTTCAATGACCCCTATGCCATTTTTTTACTGCCTCATTTGCTAAAAGTTGTTCCTTTAGATCAGGGGTGCACAACCTGTGGCCCGGGGGCCACATACGGCCCTTGATACCATTCTGTGCGGCCCCCAACCATCTGGTAACAGACATGCATGTCTAGGTCTTGTGGCTGCTCACATGTATATTTCATGTATTCTCCCGTTAGATGGGAGTCTTGGAAGGGTAGACAGACATTTATGATGTATACTGTATGTTCTATATGCCATAAATACAGTATTTCAGTTGGCAATACCCCTTTAAGTTTTATTTTCGGCCCTCGTCATTGGTTCAGTCTGACAATGTGGCCCCCAACCAGAAAAGGTTGTGCACCCCTGCTTTAGATGGTAGAGTCCTGACCAAGTTTTCACCTCCACTAGAAGAGGAGATAATCCGAACTAAGACTGGGCCCCTCTTGCCCTGTGCCTCATAGCAGTCGCATGGTGTGCTGCTATAGTAGCTACACCCCTGCTTCTACTACAAAATATCTTTGTAATATGGTGATGTAAAGAGACGCCATAAGGCAGTGCATGGAGTGCATTTTGCTACGGGGATCTGTCCCTAGGTTTTGTTACCCTTTAATAGTGTTACAAATGCATGCATTTAGGAATCAAGGTGCTTTTTCTGGGGTTTGTTTAGTTTAAATTGTATCCACCAGTTGCACAGCTCTACATTATATCATTATTATTATTTATTTAGATAGTAGGCCCTTCTTCCCAGGTGCAAACCCCAACAATAAAGTGGGGGCCCAGTCTGATCCATGCTAGAAGAGCTCAACTAGAAAACAGACTTGCCCAAATTAGTACTGAATGCCTTTTGTATATGTATCAATGCTTTCTATGTGCTCAAAGTTAAATGTATGCCACAATTAGTATACGTTTATATTAGTGTTGAGCGAAGCTAAGCATCCGAAGTGATAACTAAACCTTTCTGTTAGCTGTAGAGTTACTGTGCCGTCGGTATTACAGGCAGGTGTAATATATCGCTGTGTACAGAAGTTTGCAGTGCACCAATATCCATAGTCAATCCATTCTGTTAGCTGTAGAGTTACTGTGCTCTCAGTATTACAGGCACATCTAATATATCGCTGTGTACATACAGTGCCTTGCGAACGTATTCAGCCCCCTGGAACTTTTCAACCTTTTGCCACATTTCAGGCTTCAAACAAAAAGATATAACATTTTAAATTTTTGGTGAAGAATCAACAACAAGTGGGTCACAACTGTGAAGTGGAACGAAATTTATTGGATCATTTAAACTTTTTTTGTAATAATAAAACTGAAAAGTGGGGCGTGCAAAATTATCCGGCCCCCTTGCATTAATACTTTGTTGCGCCACCTTTTGCTGCGATTACAGCTGCAAGTCGCTTGGGGTGTTTCTCTATCAGTTTGCAAATCTAGAGTCTGAAATTCTTGCCCATTCTTCCTTGCAAAACAGTTCGAGCACTTTGAGGTTGGATGGAGAGCGTTTGTGAACAGCAGTTTTCAGCTCTTTCCACATATTCTCAATGAAATTCAGGTCTGGACTTTGACTTGGCCATTCTAAGACCTGGATACGTTTATTTTTGAATCATTCCATTGTAGATTTTGCTTTATGTTTGGGATCATTGTCTTGTTGGAAGATAAATCTCCGTCCTAGTCTCAGGTTTTTTGCAGACTCTAACAGGTTTTCATCCAGAATGGTCCTGTATTTGGCTCCATCCATCTTCCCATCAATTTTAACCGTCTTCCCTGTCCCTGCTGATGAAAAGCACAAACCATGATGCTGCCACCACCATGTTTGACAGTGAGGATGGTGTGTTCAGGGTGATGAGCTGTGTTGCTTTTACGCCAAACATATCGTTTTGCATCGTTTCCAAAAAGTTCGATTTTGGTTTCATCTGACCAGAGCACTTTCTTCCACATGTTTGGTGTGTCTCCCAGGTGGCTTGTGGCAAACTGTAAACCAGACTTTTTATGGATATCTTTGAGAAATGGCTTTCTTCTTGCCACTCCTCCATAAAGGCCAGATTTGTGAAGTGTTCGACTGATTGTTGTCCTATGGACAGACTCTCCCACCTCAGCTGTAGATCTCTGCAGTTCAGCCAGAGTGATCATGGGCCTCTTGGCTGCATCTCTGATCAGTCTTCTCCTTGTTTGAGATGAAGGTTTAGAGGGATGGCCGGGTCTTGGTAGATTTGCAGTGGTCTGATACTCCTTCCATTTCAATATGATCGCTTGCACAGTGTTCCTTGGGATGTTTAAAGCTTAGGAAATCTTTTGGTATCCAATTCCAGCTTTAAACTTCTCCACAACAGTATCACGGACCTGCCTGGTGTGTTCCTTGGTCTTCATGATGCAGAACCCTGAGACTATCACAGAGCAGGTGCATTTATACGGAGACTTGATTACACACAGGTCGATTCTATCTTCATCAGTCATTTAGGACAACATTGGATCATTCAGAGATCCTCAATGAACTTCTGGAGTGAGTTTTCTGAACTGAAAGTAAATGGGCCGAATAATTTTGCACGCCCCACTTTTCAGTTAAATTATTACAAAAAAAGTTTCAATGATCCAATAAATTTTGTTCTACTTCACAATTGTGACCCACTTGTTGTTGATTCTTCATCAAAAATTTAAAATGCTATATCTTTTTGTTTGAAGCCTGAAATGTGGCAAAAAGTTCCAGGGGGACAAATACTTTCGCAAGGCACTGTAAGTGTGCAGTGCACCAATATCCATAGTCAATCATTGCTGTAGAGTTACTGTGCCTCAGTATTCCAGGCCACTGTTACTTTTAGGCAGATTGGCCTGGATATACCTGATTTATAGGTATTTGTGACAAATTAATTTGCAACAAATCAAATTTCTTGTCGAACTTCAGCAAAGCTGCCAAATAGAATTTTTTAAAATAATATAATAATAAGATCACAGTTATTACATACGAGAGCTTTAGCCACTTTCATGAAACATTTCTTTGTCCCTGCAGCAAACATTCCCAGTAATTAAAAATATAATTTTGCCAATAAACATTTCCAAGGGATTTAACGATTTCAAGGTTCTTCCGAAGTTATTTTTGTTACCAGAATGATGCTACTCTCCTACTTTAACTGTACTTACCACATGAATTTATGAAGTGATTATTTGACCCAAAAGTAGAATGTAAATTATAGTGACAATATTGTGCCAGATTATAATTAGTACAAGGAAGCTGTGCATTTCTACATGTCAGAACTAATTAGTGCTGTGATAATAAATGCACAAGGACCTTGTGAAGATTAGACGGAATTGAACATATTTAGTGTGGATTATTCTGTGCCATGAAGACAGCTTGCTTTGAACATATTGTGGACAATGAATTCAGACAATAGATGGCAGTTATGGATCATAGTACAGATAATTTTGTAATACACATTAGCCATAAAATAAGAAACATAGAGATTTGCAGTGCTACTGTATTTAGTTCTATTCTTCTGCTTATGAAGAAATACATCCTTTTTGGTCAAATTTGCATATTACAGTATTTGGAATTTAGACCAAGGTGTTTTTTACTGCTAGTGCTGTCCTTGGCATTTTGTATAAATACACTCTAAATTAGCATTTTTGCCCTTAACATGCGTATCCTGTGTTATCCATTAGCCATCCCTCGCCCTCAAGAGGCCTGGAAGATTTGTGAATGGAGCCAGGGAGCTGGAGAGGTGTGGAGCATGTGAGTATGACTTTTTTAATAGGGCTGAGTACAAAAGGTTGGACAACCCAGTTAAAGGGTTATTCTCATTTTAGACAATGGGGGCATATCGCTAGGATATGCCCCCATTGTCTTATAGGTGCGGGTGCCACCGCTGGGACCCGCACCTATATCCAGACGGAGCCCCCGAACTGAATGAGGGCACACTGCGCATGCGCAGCCGCCCTCCATTCATTTCTATGGGGCTGCCGAAAATAGCCGAGCGCTGGCTCGGCTACTTTCGTCGGCTCCATAGAAATGAATGGGAGCGCACCGCGCATGCACGGCCCGGCTCATTCATTTCTATGAGCGGAGCGGGGACCTGCGCCTGGTGGTGGCTGGACCCCCGGGGTCCTCCAGGCGCAGCGCTCCCCGCTCCGTTCTGGATATAGGTGCAGGTCCCAGAGGTGGGTCAGGGTAATACATTTGGAGTATTAGTTCTATTTGATCACCTGCTGTGTTAAAATATGGCTGAAAATTGAAAATCTACAAAAAAATGTACTTATTAAATTTTATTAAATTATTTTGCATTCATTTCTATGAAACACATACTGTATATAACAACTTCCTAAATATCATTTTAAATACTTGGAGGGGTATAGTTTTTAAACTGGAATGAATTATGGAGGGTTCTAATCTATAGGCCTTTGGAACTGATCTGGTCCTTAAAAAATGGAATTCGGAGATTTTCTTGAAAATATGTGAAATTCCAGCTATGCTCATAAGCCTTTTAACCTCTGTGAAAAATAAAATTATGATTGAACAATTATGTCAACATAACGTGAACATATGGTAAATATTAATTATTAACTGTCTAAAAAGCAGTGGAAAATTCCAAATTTTCACCAAATTTAGGTTTTATTTTCTGAATTAAAACAAAATATATTGACTGAATTTACAGCTAACATAAAGCACAATGTCATGAAAAAACATTCTAAGAATCAATTACATAACTAAAAGCACTCTAAAGTTATTACCACATTAATTGACACGTCACATTTGAAAAATGTTGCTGTGTCCTGAAGGCCAAAATAGACTTTGTTTTAAGGGGTTAAAGGGGTTTACCGGGAGTTCAACATCGATGGCCTATCCTCAGGATAGGTCAATATTTGATCAGTGGGGGTTTGACTCCCAGAACCTTCAATGATCAGCTGTTTGGTTGAAGAGGTCATGGAGCACCAGTGAACACTGTGGCCTCTTCTTAGGCCAGTTATGTTACATTTATTGGTCACATAGCCTATGTACAGCTCAGTCCTATTCAAGTGAATGGGCCTGGGCTGCAATACCAATCACAGCTACTATATTATGTATGGTGCTGTGCTTGGTGAGCTCTGAGAAGGCTTTATTGAGGCTTTCTTGAGGCTTTATCCCTCTAAAATGTCAGGACATACAGAGCACACTATGACTGACCCTATAGGCAGTCAGGTAACTGTGCAGTATGGGCCCCAAGAAGACAAGAGAGCATGAGAGACCACCAGACTTGGAGAGTGGTGGTGGTGCAGGAGAGGTAAGTTAATTTATTAAGTCTAATCTGAGGTCTGATATGGTGGATCTGAAAGGTCTATTGGGGGTCTAAGTGGTCTCTATTTTTCTGATGGATCAGAAGAACGGAAAGCTAAACAGTGATGTGAATGCTCCCTATGTCAATGGTGATGGTTCTGTTTTAGGAGGCTAAAAAACCGGATGCATCACCCATTGACTTTCAATGTATTTAGTGACGGATCCGTTTTTTTCTGTCTTGATTTCAAACAACCGCATCCTAACACAACAGATGCAGATGCAAAATTAAAACGGATCAGTTTAATTCCAGTATTGAGATCCTCTGCTGAATCTCAATATCAGAATTAACAACGCAAGTGTGAAAGTGGCCTTAGAAAAATAAAATAGTTCTGTCATTTACTTACACTTTTAAGCATTAGTACATTGATGTCACAAAGATTAGTTTTTCACAGGTATAAAATATATACACTTATCTTTATTTATTTATTTTTTCACTTCAGGTTAAAACATTCCTAGATATGTGATAACATTGCTCAGAAATATGCAGCTGAGCAACGGATTGCATTACTGTAGGTGATTATCCCATTTGTAGAACACGGAAATAAAGTACACTATTATTATTATTACGTCCAAAAGAAATAGGAACAAATGCAACCGAGCGTGCACAGAGGAATACAGTGATTAGAGAGAGATGAGCAAATCGATTCTAAAGTAATTAAATTCAACTCAAATTGTCCAAAAATCCGAATCTGAAATTTTGGCAATTCAACTCAACTTGGCAATTTTGGCAATTCTTCATATCAGAAGACAGCGAAGATACGGAAGAAGGAAGGAGAATCACATGTCCCCAGGCAGTTTGTCTGTATACACATGGTCAGGTATTTGTAGCCAAAAAGTGATTTTTTTTCATACCATTTTTAAATGCAAAAATCCTACAGTACAGTTTGTTTTTAAAGAGGTTGTTTGTTACCACCAGCAGACAACCATTTACCAAAGTCTCACTGTCACTTCAAACATTTCTAATGCTGGGTTGGTATTAAAGATCTTGAAATAATTTGTATACAGTCTTAGGAGACTCCACAATATCATCCACAACTTTTCAGGGCAATTGGAGCACTATCGATTTGGGTTGATATCCATCACTGATATGACTGATATCATCAATATAAACGGAAATAATTTATATTCACCTGACTGATTTAGCCCAGAGGCAGTTTGGCTGCGGTTGAGGTGCTCATCTCACCTCCTGGTAGATGCGGTCCTGATGATCAGATGTGCAGAGACTGCCAGAGTTTTAATTCAACTCTGACCAACGCTTTAAGACCAAAACTGCCTTGGTCCCTAAGCGGTTAAATATGTTAAAATAGATTATTCTGCAATTAAAATGTAAAACTTGTGGATGCTTTAACAGAATAAATAGGCATATTAGGTGCCCCACATTATACCACATATAATCTATAGTCTTCTCGGCCATATCACATTCTGCGCCAGATCATAGTCTAAACTTAATAGCTGTGGAACCCAATCCAAATCTGTCTAAATCAATCTAAAGATTTACTTGGCTTCTGGGTGGGAATTTAACAACCTTCGGGCATAGACCGCATCTGCCAGTTTGCACGTATTCAGCTCTATTTGGGCACCTTGTTTTGAGCTGGTGCCAGTAGCCTTCTTTGATGATGTATACTTACTTATTACATGATTATCTGTCATGTATGTAAATAGTTTTCATTGTTAGTTACAGACCTGTTACAATGCAATTGTGAGAGCTTTCGCTCCTTTCTCTTAATGTATTAGCTAACAGTAATGTCATAAACGTAACCTTTCTAATGCCCCTTGTATTGTCAGTGGTATATGAACTTTCTCTATGTGCCAGCGACATTATATTGCTAAATACCAGCCCATCTGAGTCATATATGCAGATGATGGACATATTGAGCTCATACATAAACCCATATCAGGTGTAAGGATCTGATAATTCTGATAAGGCGTTCATTGATTATTGTGTATGGACAGGAACAAATTTGAATTTTAGACCATGGCCATAAATTCACAGCAATAAAGCACTGAGGCTGAACTCATCTTGATATGAGACTTCAACTGGTATAATAGATCTGGACTTTTAGCTCTGCCGTATATGGGGAGATTTATCAAACTGATGTAAAGTACAACTGGCTTAGTTGCCCATAGCAACCAACCAGATTCCTCCTTTCACTTTTCACTGCTCCTTTGGAAAATGAAAGGTGGAATCTGATTGGTTGCTTTGGGCAACTAAGTCAGTCCTACTTTACAACAGTTTGATAAAGCTCCCCCATAGTGTAATACACTCATTGACAAAAAAAACAAAACAAAACAAAATATAAATGGACCAAGGAGTTGTTGGAATGGAATTAAACTTTCTTTGTGAGAATGTAATACTGATATACAGTATGTAAGTGATTACAATATTAGAGCAAAAGGATAAGTTTATTGGGGAAAACTGTACAATTTAAAGGAGACTCTAGTACACTGTTGGACCACCTCTAGCCTGGATACAAGATGAGATACGGTTGGTCACAGAGGCATACAGGTTCCGTATGGTATCCTGAGGAACATTTTCCCACAGATGTTGCAGCTGGATCTGTAGATCCTGCACAGTCATAGGTTGCTGAATCTGGTGTCCCAGCTGGTCCCATAAATGTTCAATTGGTGATAAATCTGGTGACTGGGCAGGCAAAGGAAGTGTTGCAACCTGGGACATTCTTGGGAAACCTTTGCTCTGTGTGAGGATGGACATTATCCTGCTGAAAAATGCTAGTTGGAAGCCCTGTAATGAGAGGTAACACATGTGGTTGCAGGATGCCTTTCACATATTGCTGAGTTGTTAGTGTCCCTTGTGTCACTACTAGAAGTGATGACTGATGTATGCAATGGCTTCCCAAATCATGACACCAGTAGTTGGGGCAGTGTGTTGCTCCACAGTAAAGTCCTCCATATTCGAACACAACCATCATGGAATCCCACACAGAACCTGGATTTGTTGCTAAACATGAAACAGTTCAAGTCCATAGTAGTCCATGCTTCTAATTCATGACACTACTGCAAGGCAAGGCGATGGTGGCTGGTGGTCAATTGCAGGACATTTAATGGGTGCATTGACATCAAATATCCTTCTGAAAGCTCCTGAAAATACTCCGGGCACAGACGGGTGGGTAATGAAGGTTCAAAATGATGCAGAATGGTTGGCACTCCACAAATTTTTTGACCCCGGTGCTCTGTAATGGGGTAATGTTGCAAAATTATAGTGGACAAAAATCACGGCACTCGGCTATAGAATGCAAGTTAATCGAATATTTATTTCATCCTAATTGTTTTCACTGTAATTGGCCAATGACCTGGACACCTGGGTTCTACTAGGTAGGTAATGCAATAAATATGGATATATTGCACGGTTTAGAAGGGAAAGACCCCCTTTTGACTTTTGGAACTTATGTTTTTATGGATTGGTCATGTTGCTTTCACATAGCCTCCGCGATACCAGTATAGTTATTTTCTGACAGCCGTATGTTTTTTATTATTCTCTCAATGGAGCTGTGTGAGGACTTATTTTTTGTGAGATGAGTTGCCAGTATCATTGGTACTATTTTGGGCAGCATGCAGCTTTTTAATCGCTTTTTATTTTGCTTTTTGGGAAGCAGGATACAGAAACAGCAACAATTTTGTCATTGCTTTTTGAATTTCGTTACTGCAGTGTACACCATGTGGGGAAAATGGCATATTAAAGGGGTTCTCCGGGAAAATGAAAATACTTAAATATTACTTTATTATAAATATATTCCCAAATACCTTTCATTAGTTACAATGGCAAGTGTTGTGAAGTAACTTGTCTTGCTGTGTGATTAGGACAGGTTTTCTGTGGACTAATAGGACGGCGGACATTTTATTTCTCCTAATGATTGCTTTCTAGACAAAGCAGCAACTAGCCAGCTCCTGTGATGTCAAAACTCTTTAAAAGCCTCATCCCGCATTGTCTCCACCATTACACTGTGAGCTGAACATAGGGTGAGACGTGACAAGCGCTAGGGACAGTATTGTTAAAAGCTTTTAATTGTGAAATATGATATAGGGAGAGTACAGGGACAGTGTAGGAAGATCATAGAGAGAGTTTTTACATACTGTAGGGTGAGCATGGGGAGACTGCAGGGACAGTGCAGGGACTGTAATCTGAATAACTGATCTGAATAGATAAGCAATTCTATCAGGCCTTGATTCTTAAATTTGAGTGAATAAGCTGTTTAGTTCTACTGTTATTGGGGTGTCCATCTTGTTTACTAGATAAGTAATTCTATTACTCCTTGATTCAAGGAGTGAATAGCTGATTTAACGTGCTTCGTGGTGAATAAATTTCTTGAAAATAACTAATGAAAGGTATGTAGGAATACATATATATTAAAGTAATATGTAAGTATTTTCATTTTCTTAATTCTCAGAGAACCCCATTAAATTTGTCTTGCTAGTCAGTACAATTACAGAGATACAAATTTTATATATTTTTTTAAGCTTTGCTACTTTGAAAAAAAGCAAAATCATGTTTTTGTGCTGTCATTTTCTGAGAGCCACATTTTAACATAGTAACATAGTTTATAAGGCTGAAAAAAGACATCTGTCCATCCAGTTCGGCCTGTTAACCTGCAAGTTTAAAAAAAAATTCTGGCAATTGTCTTGTGTAAGGGTTCATTTGTTGCAGGATGAGTCGACAGTTTCATTTATACCATATTTTTGCCCTATAAGAAGCACCAGCCCATAAGACGTACCTAGATTTTAGAGAAGGACAAGAAGAAAAAATATTTTTCATTAGACCTCAGATCAGACCAGCAACCAGACCCCCAATGTTAATCAGACCTCAGCTCAAAGCCCCAACCAGACCCCCAATGTTAATAAGACCCTCAATCAAACCTCAGATCATACCCCAAAATTAATGAGACCTCAATAAGACCTCAGATCAGACCTTAATGAGAATGACCCCCAATCAGACCTTGGCTCAGAGCACAATATAAAGAATACTTCAGATGAGACCCCCATACCTCATATCAGCCCCCTATACATTATCTCAGCCCCCAACCATATTTCATCAGCCCCCAGCCATATTTCATCAGCCCCAATCTTCAAAAATAAAAAAATCCACTTACCTCTCCTGCTCCAGATGCCGCCGCTCCATACCCCAGCGCTCTTCTTCTTCCTGTCATCGGCTGTGCTGCAACTGGACGTGCACAGCGTGAGGTCGCAAAGTGCCCTCACACTGTGCACAGCCACAGCACAGCCAACAGCTGAGGACCAGGAAATGGTGACTACAGAGCCTTCACCGCTTCCCAGTCCTGCGGTACTAATAAGCGCTTCCATAATGGAAGTGCTAATTGGTATTCATCCCATAAGATACATTGACGTTTTCCCCCACTTTGGGGGAAAAAAATGAGTCTTATGAGTCTTAAGGGGCGAAAAATATGGTATTTTTTTTTTCTTCTGGCGGTGCTCTTGTGTGAGGGCTCGTTTTTTTTCTGGGATGAGGTGATGTTTAAGTGGTATCATTTTAGGGTACACAGGACTTTTCGATTGCTTGATTATGATTTTTGTTGGAGGATTGGTGAGGTGACCAAAATAAGGCTGTTCTGGCATAGTTTTCATTTATTTATTTTTTCCAGTATTCACAGATTATGTGATCATTTCTATTTTTACAATTTGAAATGGCCTGATTTGGGGACAGTGGTATTTTTTTTAACACGTTTATTTTTTTTATTTTTATAAAACACTTGGGGGCTGGGTCTTTTAGACTTTTATACATGTCAGGACTGGAGGCCTTTGTAAAGCTTCTGGGTGACATGGTAAGCATCATCACTCTGCAATCACATTGCTGGGAGCTAATGGGTTAAGTGAGGGTGCCCCCAGTTTTTAGTTTCAATTATTGGCAGCAAGCTGAAAATGAAATGGACATGAAGTATAATAGAAAAAAGCTAAACTCTGAGTTTGTGGTGCTGATGGTAAAATGGGTTAAAATCTGGAGCAGAAACCAGTGGGAGGGGAGACACAGGGCAGACAGCTAAGCCAGCAGATCAGGGAGTGCAGGGGGCATGGCCAGTCAATCCAACCAGCACAGCCTGCAGTGACGTTCCATGCACGGAGGCAGGACTGCTTCCTCCAGCAGCCCAGGCTTGTACACAGAACCTCATCAGAGCAGGGAAAAAAAGCTGACATCACTGGTCATGTGACCCTCATCTAATTAGGAGAATAGAGCCACTGCAGATGAAGTGAGTAAACTGAAAACCCTTACATTTGTTTAGCTAGAAACATACAAAGAACAAAAAAATTTACTTGGACAACCCCTTTAAGGTCCACAATAGACTGGTCACTGAGGGGTTATGTGACTTATCGACAATAAGTCACAGCTTTTACAAATAGCTATTTTGTCCATATCTTCTTACTAACATTAAAAGGGTTGTATGGGCTTTTAATATTGATGGCTTATCTTCAGGATAGGTCATCAATATTAGATTGACAGGGGTCCGACACCCAATACCCCAGCCAATCAGCTGTATGAGGAGATGGCATACGCAGTGCACACATGCCATCTCCCTTCTCTCTTCCTGCTCTGCTGCTGTATGTCTATCACAAACTAGAAGCGAGCAGGAAGGGAGAGAGCACGTTCGCACTGCGCGTGCCGTTACTGCTGATCGACAGGGTGCCAGGTGTCAGACACACGCCGATCTGATATTAATGACCTATCCTGAGGACAGGTCATCAATATTAAAAACCCGGAGAACCCCTTTATAGTATGTTTAAAGAGAACCTGTCATCATGTGCAGTATGCAGGCAGCATGTTATAGAGCAGAAGGAGCTGAGCAAATACATCTCTATGCTTAGTTATGCAGAGCTAGCTGTCAATCACTTAACATATCCAACCATATGACTTCTAAGCATAGAAAGAGCAGAGCTATAAATGTGTAAATTACAAGTTCTGCTGATTCTTTTCCTACGAATCTATATATCAATCTGCTCAGCTTCTCTTGTTCTATAACATGCCAGCAGACTGATTCATTTTTATGGCAACTTTTTCTGTTTTGTTACCTAGTTCATCATGTGTTGACGACTTTATAAGAGAATGTTATTTTTTAGATGACTTTATATGAAAATTTTATTTTTTAGAAGACTTTATATGAGAATGTTATTTTTTAGAAGACTTTATAAGAGAATGTTATTTTTTAAATATCCAGATTGTATTGTCATTGTCAAACTACTGATGGTCAAATGTTGCTTTGTGACTGTTCCAAAGGCATGAAATGTATGTTAGAATATTCTGTTATTTCGCTGATAGCAACAGGAATATGAGGGGAGGAATTCATCTCTACAGATGCCTTTTAAATGTTTTTTGCTTATCCTTTTACATCATCTTAACATTTCTTTAGATGATGGTGCCCTTCTCCTTTGTGCCACGTTTTGATCTCAAACGTGATTTCTTGCAGGTATGACTGTAAGCCGCGCTGCTATGGGGCCCCATAACTAAAGGGGCCAATTTCCATTCAGACATAAGGTACAGTTAGATACAGATATATACAGCTATATTTGGACAATGGAATAGTGCATTACTTTTTGCATTATTTCTGTGGTGTGACATCAGTGATTTATTTCTGTAAATCACCATGCACATTCTGATACTATTGTAAACTCACTGTGAGCCTTATTGCTGTACTGTGACATCACTGTTCACATTATCCTGCCATTGTGACATCATTGTAAGCATTAGCTCTGTATTATGACTTCAGTGAGTAGATGATTCCTGTACTGTGACATCACTATGCACATTATCCCACCATTGTGACATCACTGTGTGTATTATCTCTGTACTAGGTCATTATTGAGTAGATGATCCCTGTACTGTGACATTACTGTGCACATTATCCCACTATTGTGACATTACTGTGTGCAATATTTCTTAACGATGACATCACTGAGTAGATGATCTCTGTACTGTGACATCACTGTGCGATTAATCCGATGCATTAGGGAAACCAACGTATACATCGGTTTCTCATGTTCTGAACTTCCTAATGAAATTGGTCATGGTGGAGTGAAGCCCTATTCCAAGTTTTGCTATGCCCCCCCCTCTCCCCCGCGTCCTTGCTACTCCACTGTTTGCAGGAGAACAGGTCTCCCAAATATGATGTGAAAGGGTCCCAGGTTTTTATTAAAGTGGTTTTCCAAGATTTTCATATTGATGGCCTATCCTCAGAACAAACCATTAATATGTGATTGGGGGTCTGACTCTCTGAACCCCCACCGATCAGCTGCTTCAGAAAACCGCTGCACTTCTCCGCGCAGCTCTTCAAGGACAGTGCCATACATTGGCTAGGTAATCAATTTGAAATTTAGGAAAACCCGTTTAATATGTATGACGTGATAACCTTGTGTTCCTTAGTTCACTTTTTTTAACATTTCAGATGGATTTTGTATTCATGAGTTAAGCTAGCCATACACATTAGATAAATGTTGGCCAAACCAGCTGACTTCAGCAGGAGGGGCTGACTATCTAATGTGTAGGTAGGCCTTCTGACTCTCCACCGATGGCAGATATAAGGGAAAATAAGGATCAGGCGATGTCTGACAGTGGTCCTCTCTGCGTTATGGACACATGCAAGTGTTCAGCCAACAGCTATCTAAAGTATATGGCCGGCCTTAAGGTACCACAGGAATGTTATTGCCTATGACCTGTCATGACTGTCCACAAAAAAGTTAAATACTAAATTAAATGCAACATCCTGTAGAATTCTAATCTAATAAAAGAACTGTATTGTCTGGTAGAATCATTCTTAATATGAACCTAGTTATCTATTTTTAGCAATTTTAGAATGTTGGTGACTTTCAACTACAATATAGTGGAGGTCACTTATATGACCTGATCTGTAGATGACCTTTGTCCTGGTCACATTTCAGGACAGCCAAATTCATTGGCTGATCAAGAGAGCATGTGTTTACGTGTAAAGAAGAATGAAATCTTATGCTGGGAAAACTCCCAGTTTTTAATAAGCTTTAAACAAAAAACCCTCTTCCTTAGGTGTTAATTAGAATCCAGGTTCAGGTGCTAACCTCTTTGACTGAGCGTGTATATTGAGTAATCACAGGAAAGAGGCCAATTTCAGGCACGGCAGCAATTACTGAATTAGTAGAAAAGTTCAAGTAGCGCTTCAGATTTCAGATTATTACTAGGTTTTCAGAAGGACAGGTAATCCTGAAGTAACTGGCGAGAGCCTACACCTGTGTTTCTGTGTGCATGTATGTATGTTTCAATGCACTTTATAATCAATCACATTCACATTTGCTACTTTACACTGGATTGTATATTGTGATGTCTAACATTAGCTCTTTACAGAAGCAATAAGTTGAAAGATCTATCACTGACACTGTTGCTGTACAGACAACTTAACTTGCTTTAATGTAATTACAAGATTTGTCCATAACCAGTTCTGGTTTTGTTAACTTGAAACTCAAAGCTTGAAATCTTCAGAGGTTCTTACCTGTGACGAAACATTTCCCACAAAAGGATAACCTAGCATGTCTTATTGTCCTATTTTAATATGCCTCCAGGTGCTGGACACTTTAAACCCTCCTCAGATATCAGACAGGTGTTACCAAGAGCCTAGAGATAGACCACCACTGACTCATTTAAAAGGACATTATATACATTTCATAGTAAAATCTGAAAAGGAAGAGAATAATATATATATATACTGTATCACCATATATCAACAGCCTAACCCAGTAAAATATGAAGTGCTGCTTTAAAGGGAATTTGTTACCCTGATCTTGGACCATTGTCTACAGTAATACATGAGTAGTACTGAAAATAAGGAGTCCAGATCACTATTATTAATTCTCCTATTGCCCCCCATTCCCTCGCTGTCAGCACAGGTAATTAAATTCATTATTAGGACTGCTGTGCGTGCGCATATGAGTCCACTCTATTATGTTAGCACAGCACAGCAGACCAGGCTGTGTATTTTGGTGCAGCTTTGAATGATGACAGTGGGGGATCTGGGGGCAGTAGGAAAATAAAAAATAGTGATGTGGAGTCCATATCTACAGTACTGCTCATGCATGCATGCATTTTTCCTAGATATTAAACAACATCCTAGAATTCAGTCAGGAATAGAGATGAGCGAATTGATTCTTCAGAATCAAAAGTCACCAAAGTTAGTTAAACTGAAAATTTGAAAGAAAAAGAGAGACTTCCAGACATTGAAAGTACTTTCGATTAGACTAGAATCGATTCATACCTGAATTGAATCACAAGGTCATTTGGGACAAATTGGTCCCAAAAATTTTTTTATGAAATTTGCTCATCTCTAGTCAGGAATTAAATAGTATGATAGACAGAAAATTATTTCTAAGACAACCTAAGTCCATATTTCCCATTAGAGCCTACGAGCATATAGAGGTTTAACACCCCTCCTCTGTGAGCCAGAATGGAGAACCACTATGTTAAAACAGCCCCCACTCTGATGAACTGGCTCATGCATGTGTTCAATGGATGACCTTTCATTTCAGGGCCTCCATTTAATATTATATTTTAGATATCTTCCCAGATGTGGTTTCCCCTGGCAATACAGCTGATTGTTCATGGTTAGAGAAGCCACCAACCCTTTTAATGACAGAGTCAATTCCACAAAACTAGCACATAAGTAACGTGGTGCTAAAAACTGGTGCTTTAAAAACTGAGCCTGTCAAATGAGTTTGACCACCTCTTTATTAATTCTTTGCCTGAAGGGGCTACTAGTCTGATATTGATGTCCTACGCTAAGGAAAGGTTGTCAATTTTGTAGTCTGGGAGAACTGTTTAGGAACCTGTGTACATGAAAGATATAATGGAATTGACGTGATTGCAGAGGAGGGTGACCAGTTAAAAAATAGAATGGTTGGATTGCTACTTGAAGATACATTACAGAATTTGAGGTCACTTATGTAGAAACCCTTGCGCTATCTGCTTATAACTATCTTTTGTTGGTACATTAATTGAAACCACTTGAAAAGTTGAGCTTTTTTGATCTGGTGTTTGTGGTGCTGTATGGTCGTCTCCTTTGTTGCTGTCTTGTGCCCGCGGGGGATGTGGTCCACAGCCCAGGGGGCTTAGCCTGACAACATGCATGCTGCTGCTCAGCTCCTCCTGCCAGTGTAGTGTTACATTGTTATTGGTCACCATAAGGTACCGAATCTGATATATCTAGACTACACTTAAAAGTGGTCATAGTGAAGATGTTTGCAGCTCCTTGATGAAGGCCTTGATGAAACGTTCGAGCTGTTTGATGTTGAACCCACATGTGATATTATTAAAAATCACTTGAAGCAATCCTTTGAGTGCAGGAGCCTTTGTTTTCCATAGTGAAGATGTAAACTGGTCTTACACAGGTTAACAACAGTATATGCCATTTAAAAAAAAAATAAATTACTTACTACCTGTAGATCACTGTAAAAAAGGAAGTGCAGACCTTATTTTTTTCCTTTTTGGATTGTAAACCAAAAAATAAGCCATAACAATAAAGTTATTTCAAGAACATTGAATAGATATCCATCTTCTTATAGTTTGACCAATAGCTTTATTCTATAAACCCAGACACAACTGTAATATGGAAACTATTTTGATTAATAATAAATTGATGAGTATGATGTGGAATATGAGCAGTGCAGTAAAATACTGGGTTGATCGGTTTGCATAAAATGTAAAACATAAGGTGATGAATCCCAGCAGTGTGCATTAGTAATAATCTCTAAAGTGCAGTATCACAGGCTACACCTACAACACTTCTTTTTGTCTGCATCCATTACCTAATAGTGACAAGAAGTAAATGTGGACATCGTCTTTATCACACGTCTGTGGATTGCGTAAAAAAGCTCTAAGCACATTTATGAACTTGCCTTTGCTTAGATCTTATTCTTGTTTTTTAAGGGGAACAAAAAATGAAAGGAAGAAATACATTTTTGGTATTTTGTTAAATAGCTCTGCTTGTATGTGCCTATTTATTTTATCCCGTCTTAAACCTCCCTGACATGTGCTGATTGGTATAATGTAGGTGTCCTGCAGGTGTGTGGGCTGTCATTTTCCTGGTGGTGTTTGCTTAAGATAGTTTACTGTCTGGAAGTTTTGATATCTTAGAGCTGCTCCAAGTTATGGCATGAAGGAGCTTGTATCCTCAGCACATGAGTAAGCTAGTCTTTTCTAATATACCGTATTCATCTGTTGGCTGGAAGTGTTTTAGAGCTAAACTATGTCCATATGACATGGAGAAAAGGCGATGTTCTGATATCTTGTATAAGCCATCTTATTAGCCTTTCAAATCAAAACCAGTAGTTAGAAAAGATCCTCCTAAAGAGAACCCATTTGTTTCACACGCTATGACGTTAAAAATATCTAATGGCTGGACTTTGAAAAGAAATTTGATTACATTATATATATGAATATCAGAAGTATAGGTCTAGGGGTTGCAGAGGCAGCAGTTATGCCCAAGCTCACCCTAAAGGGAATCTAGTACCACAGTTCTGGTACATATTGAGTAGTGCAATGCATAAAGGGTCCAGATCGCCATTTTAAAATTTTCCCATCGCCCCCTCATTCCCCCTATGTCAGAGCTCAAAGCTGTCCTGAAATACACACAGCCTGGACTGCTGGTCTGGGCCTGGGCATGTGCACTACGATAACCACTGAGGGCATCGGTTCCATGTGCAAAACGCAGAGGCGTCTGGGCACTTACAGCCAGAACGCCACCCCTGGGCACTCGAGAGCCCTTATTTGGATACCATTAAAACCTTGCAACTTTAGAAAATTGGACTAAAACAACAAAGGTACCATTATGATCCTGTGTGTGTGCGCAAGAAGGTAATATAAGTAGTGTAGAACGTGAAAAGTTGGTGACAGACTTCAATTAAGTAGACACCATATTTATCAACTGTGATTTTTTAAAAAGTCCCAAAAATACTGCCATCTTACTCCAGTAGAAGGGTAGGATAAAAACAGTAAAATCTCAAGATGGATGTGTTAGACTGCTCCAGATTTATCAAAGACTGTGAAACGTTTGATAAATTTGGCATAAATTACGCCAACACAGGATAAATCCCCCCCCCCATTTCCCTTGCAACTACTACCCCAAGAGCAGAAATTGGGGGACACATATTTGTATAATCTATATTAGTAAACTATAGCATTAGGTTCATGACATATGTTATATGCCAAATGCTACAATACAAAATAAGTAGTCACCAATTATTATAACACATAATTACTCATTTCATACTGTAGATTTAAAAGACACCTAAAATAAATTATTGGAAGGGTTTACTACTAGTGAACCAAGATATGAGGAAGCATAGGAAAAAAGTAAATACAATATTTTTTGCAGTTGGAGCTTTAATTTCCTGCATCTTTCTGCTTCACTGCCTATCAGAATACAAGCATGAATTATGGGATCATTTTAAAAGATTTAAATGCTCCAGTGACTGTCAGATTTAAAGTGATTTGCTTTTTAATTACATAGCAACCATTTAATACACAACATGGAATCAAGTTGTTGTAATTGCTAAGAAATCCTATTTTTCTTGTTTAGCACGCAAAAGGTGTGTAAAGTGTGATTATATTTCCTGTCAATGCACTATTAATAAAACATACATTACTGTAATTGTCGATATGTGGCATGCCATATGCGTGCCTATAATGCTCTGGAAGATGTTGGCACTGTATACATAGACTCTAATAATAACAATACCTGCAAAAAGCATTGCAGTTGGTTAATGTTAGAGAGGAGCGAATTTCTTCAAAATTCGATTCGGCTGATTCGCAGAATTTTACAAAAAAATTCACTTTGTGATGAATTACTTCGTCACAAAGTGCATTTGTTTGTAAGTAGCGGGTGCAATGACAGGGAGCTGCAAGCTCCCCATCATTGTGCCAATCATTGTACCCATTTTTGTTTTTTACAATATTTCAGGTTAAAGGGAACCTGTCATCTCCGAAACACCCCCTGAACTAGAGCAAGCAGTGTATAGTGTAAGTGATGCTGAATCCGAATATGTAATTTTTATCTTCATACTCACTTCCATTCCGACGCTGTGCTCCCACAAACCTGCAGTAAAATGCACTCACTGGACTCTTCTTTGAGTCCTCTCCATTATGTGAGTGAGCACTGGAGTCCACTGAGTGCATTTTACTGCAGGTTTGTGGGAGCACAGTGTCTGAATGGAAGTGAGTATGAAGATAAAACTTACATATTCGGATTCAGCATCACTTACACTATACACCGCTTACTCTAGTTCAGGGGGTGTTTTGGAGATGACAGGTTCCCTTTAAATCGATTAGCTACCACAGCACAAGGAAAATCGGCTTTGCAGTGAATTAAATTTATCCTGAAATTCGGATTGAATTCCATTTTGTTGGATTCACTCAATTCTAGGTATTATAGTGATCATATACTACTTACTATTAAACCTTTATTTGGAATTTGTCTTATTAGTTTCTAGTTGAATTATTGCACGTTGTGTTCCCTAATTGCTATAAATTCTCATTAATCCCATACTCTGCATATCCAGTTCATCCAACAAGCACCTACAATAGTTTCATGCAAGGTTTGCAGAAATGGATTGACATTGTGGGGGCAGTGGCTATCTATACTGATAGAAAAGGCGAGGATGAATGTATGCATACAACCACATAGGGTGCAATTTTGTGCAAATCATAGCTCAAGAAAATGTTTTGCAGAATCATTTGGAGACTGTGGGGAGATTTATCAAAACTGGTGTAAAGGAAAACTGGCTTAGTTGCCCATAGCAACCAATCATATTCCACCTTTCATTTTTCAGAGCTTCTTTGGAAAATGAAAGGTGGAATCTGATTGGCTGCTATGGGCAACTAAGCCAGTTCTACTTTACACCAGTTTTGATAAATCTCATATGTCCCAGCTACTGACAATGTGCGTTTCCTGTGGTTGTAACTAAAGATCTGAAAAATAGGATACTTAAAGTGGTTCTCCAGGAATTTAGAAAATGAAAATACTTAAATATTAATTTATTATAAATATATTCCCAAATACCTTTAATTAGTTATAATGGCTCATTTTGTCTAGGGAGCAATCATTAGCAGAAACAAAATGGCCGCTGTCCTATTAGTAGACACAAAACCTGTCCTAATCACACAGCAGGACAAGTTACTTCACAACACTGAAATAGAGGAGTCTGAGACAGCTCTTTCCTACTTGTCAGGGATTATGATCCTGAATACAGATGATAAGATCTTCATCTGAATCTCTGTAGGAATGGAGTTCATGAGGACATGAAGTACAGAAAGAACAGACTATAGCTCAGAGTTGTGAAGTAACTTGTCCTCCTGTGTGATTAGGACAGGTTTTGTGTGTACTATTAGGACAGCGGCCATTTTGTGTCTGCTAATGATTGTTCCCCAGACAAAATGAGCCATTATAGCTAATGAAATGTATTTGGGAATATATTTATAATAAAGCAATATTTAAGTATTTTCATTTTCTTAATTTCCCGAGAACCCCTTTAAAGTGGTTGGCCCATCTCAGGCATTGATGGCATATCACTAGGATATGTCATCAATGTTATATAGGTGCAGGTCCCACCTCTGGGACCTGCTCCTATATCCAGAACATTGTGCTCTTCATTCATTACTATGAGAGGTCTGAAAATAGTTGAGCAGGTGCATCTGTTTTTAGATGTCCCACAGCGGTGACTGGGAAGTGCACCATACAACCCTGGCCACCACTCCATTATGGGATTGCCAGAAATAACCATGTTGGCACATGATATTCGGCTTCCGCACATACATGACATTCAGCTCGGCCAAACATGCCTGTGTATGATATGGGGAGAGCGGAGAGAGCCTCTGCAAGACTCTTCTGGCGGTAGCTTCTCTCCCAGGAGAACAAAAGAAAAGAGCGAAAATATCTACTTCATCCGATCCTTTTCTAATGTCAACTGTCGAGGAAGAGTCAGGAGTTCCCCACACACATTAATGTGTCGGCCGACCGTGCCATTCTTATATATATAGCCAGCTTTAGTGTACAATTTTGTCTGGAAAGTTATTTTTCAGCTTCTTTGATTGACTTTTGTCTTGAGATAACAAGGTTTTAATAGTTAGGAACAAATAAGTGGATTAATAGGCCTGTCTAAAAAATGACAGAAAACAATGCAACCTGTAAATACCACTTGACCTCTTACACTTAATACACCTACGATGTGAAACCAATTTACTATGTTCTCTAAGGCTGGGGCTGCACCTAGACTTTTTGTAGCACTTTTAATTGATTTTAACTCTAGTGATAGCTGCACTCCAAAACAGTAAACTGATTTGTATGCAATCTTGTGCCCTGCAGCTGGTGCTCAATAGTTAAAATAAATTAAAAGTGCTACTAAATGTCTAGGTGTAGTCCCAGCCTAAATATTACATATATTTCGAATTCAATTAATACAGTTTAGGCAAATGCATACAGAGCAATTTTCTAATAGTATTTTTTTACGTGAATGAGTTTGTGTGTGGGGTGGGATATTAGAACAAAGTAACTATATGAAATGTTTTTGCTTGTTTTTTTTTTCTTTTAGTGTTTGAAAGGCCTGTTTCACACTTGCGTTGTGGTTTTCCAGTTTTGGAACCGGGCCAAAACGGATCAGTTCTCTCCCCATTCATTGTCAAAGGGACAAAACTGATCAGGATGCATTACGTTTGGTTTTGCTGCAAGCTGGGGTTTTGTGTCTGGTCTGTGAAACAGAACAAACTGGAACCAGCATGAAAATAAATGTAAGTCATAGGTGCTGTATCTGGTTTTTTTCCCAGGCACCCATTGACTTACAGTGATTTTCATACCAGATCTGTTATTTTCAGTTTAGATTTAGTACAACCAGATCCGGCCGAAACTGATGCATCCAGATGTATTAAGCCTCATTCACACGTCCGTGTCCGTGCTCAAATCCGTGAGCAGGTGGTCAGTGATGCATCTGTGAAGCTGTCCGTGAAGGATCCGTGTTGGGTCCGTATGTCCGTTTTTTGCTGTCCGTGTTGCATCCGTGTTTCACTGACATTGAACAGCTAAGAAATTATTTTCAAAGCATCTCTTCTTAAATGATTTGTGAAACACGGATGCAACACGGATATAATGAACGTGATGGATCCATGAACACGGACAAAATAAAACATACATCTGTGCTAAAAAAACTGATCCACGCACCGTGCTAAAACAGTGATGTCTGAATACACACATTAAAATGAATGAACACGTACAGCACACGTTCGTGAAACACTGACATGTGAATGAGGCTTTAAATGGCACGGATCCGTTTAATTTTGGTTTTGAGATCCTCTGACGGATATCAAAACTAGAATTAACAACAGGCCTTAGCCCCCTTTAAAACCTTTACTCTAGATTAGAGATCTCAAACTCGTGGCCCTACAGCTGTTGTAAAACTACAACTTCCATCATGCCAGGAGAGCCTACAGCTATTGGGGCATGCTGGGAGTTGTAGTTTTGCAACATCTGGAGGGCCACGAGTTTGAGATCCCTGCTCTAGAATAATGCGAATTGATGTTAAGAGAATTAAGAACATTAAGGCAGTGCAAGGGAGGAAAACCCATTAGAGCAAAGAAGAACTTTACTCCAGTAAATTGTACAAACTTAAAGTGATGCTTTTTTTATGTGCATTGCTGTTTCCTAACCTTCTGCTGGGTCATTTTCATTTTATCTAAGGAAAGTCATAGTTTGCACTTAGAAAATACTGTTGCCCAGCCCTCCTTTTAGCTGGTGAATTATTAACAAATACTGAAATGTTTGAAGTAGCAAGGAGGAAAAGAAGAAGAAATATGATTGCTTTTTATTAACCCCTTCTACATGCATTTCAAAGTAAAGTTTTGGCTATTATTTTTGGTATTTTTTTAATTTTTGTTTCACTTGTTGCTATTAGGCCACATGAACATGGCACTGTATTATAGTGGGGATCTTCCATGTGGATTTTTTTTCGGATTCTGTTGCATTTCTGTAAATTACTTCTGACTTCATGATTCACAAAAACCTGTTGAAAACAAGGTCTGTTTCTCTCGCCAGCTCTATCACCTGCCATATGGCTGAGGTGGTATGTTGTAGCCTAATGAAAATTATGATTGTAGGTAATTTTTTAATGAATGTCTTGGGATAAACAATTGTATCGTATTGTTTTGTTAATTTATTCACGGAAGTTCACAAGGGAAAAGATTAATCATCTATGAAACCAGCCTGTGCCATTATTCGAAAGAATTCAGCACACCGCCAACCGTTTCCATAGCAGCAAGTCATTTTCTCACCTATTGTGAAGTCAATGGCCGCTCCCAAGCTGATTGGTTAAATTACATTTTGCTCGCAGCTAGTCGAATGGAGTTTATTTCCTAAAAAAAGGCAAATATGATGATACATTTAGCAAATTTCATTGGACATGGCCTCCTAATATAGCATACCATTGTACTAGAATTCCATATTTGAAGAAGAATTCCCATCCTTCAATTTTTTAAATCACATTTTAACCTATATTTTTGCATGGCAAACAGTCTCCCCTGATTAACTCCCTTAATCAGGCCATCACTCCGGCATGAGGGTGTCTGTGATTCAATTAGAGTATCATGCATGCAATGTTCTTCTCTGAGCTTTTTTATCTAGGCCTATAGAGAGTTGCCATACATTAATTCAGATTGTGATCCCACTGTATGGAGTGCTAGTAAAGACCACAACTTCAGTTCTGGAGACCAAAACTACAAAAATATATAGATAATATGGAGTTGGTGCAAAGGCAGGCTACAAAAATGGTGGAGGCTCTGAAGCATAAAAACATATTAGGAGAGACTTAAAGAACTTAGTCTACTTTGCGGTTTGCTCTCCGGTCTGGGCATCCGCACCAAGACGGATCTGGAATGACCCCCAATGCAAGTCAAAGGGAAGGGTCCGTTTGGTGTGACACAATATTAAACGGATCTGTCCTCCATTGACTTTCAATGGAGTTCATGACAGATCCGTCACCTGCACTTTTTCCCCACAGCTCCCTTCTCCCTCCAGCAGAGGGCGCCGTGGGGAATCTTCCCTTCCTTTGTGCGCGCCGTCCTCCTCCTCCTGTGCTGTCCGGATCTGCTGGGGCCTCTGACAACCAGAAGCCACCAGGTAAGTATGTATGTATGTAAGTGTATGTATGTGTATGTATGTGTAAGTGTATGTATGTTGAGACTATGTCTGGTGGGGCCGAAGCGCGTTTCCGGCACAACACGTGCACCTGCGGCACCGTGCTGCCGCTAGTGTGAAAGTGGCCTTAATCTGTATAACCTTGAGGAAAGCAGGGAAAGAGGGACATAATCAAAACCTTTAACTACCTGTATATTAAGGTATAAATAGACCAGCATGATAATTCCATTCAGCTATGTCTCGTTTCTGCAGGGTTTACCAGACATCTTAAAGGGGTTGTCGGGTCATATATATTGATGATCTGTTCATAGGATAGTAATTATGCCCCACAGTACCTCCAGTAGTAATAATGCCCTACAGTGCACCGAGTAGAAATAAGGCTCCCCTATGGTACCCTTAGCAGTAACAAGACCTCCCCAAAGTGGTCAGGCCTGTATTATAATACCGTCTATAGTACTCAAGTCAGTATGCCCCTTTTGTAGTGCACCTGTATTATAATGCTTCCCTGTAGTGCCCTTGTAGTATAATACTCCCTTGTAGTGCTCCGGCCTGTATTATAATGTACTCTTTAGTGCTATGACTTGTATTATAATGATCTCTTTGTAGTGCCCCCTGTAGTGCTTTAGTGGCCTCCGTAGTACCCCCTGTCCCCCTGTAGTGCCCCCCAGGGGCGGACATACCGCCTGTGCAGCCGGTTCGGCTGCACAGGGGCCCAGGGCCGGAGGGGGGCCCTTTCTTACCGGCGGCAGGAAGAGATGAGCGCTTCACTCTATATTCATCTGTATCGCCGTCCTTAGGACAGCGATACAGATGGATAATGCGGGGCAAGGGAGGGAGAGGCGTCTCCCTTCCCCGTTCCTCAGATAGGCTGCAGGCACTAGACCTGTAGCCTATCAGAGGCCGTCACAGCATGGGACAAAGGCAGGAAGAGGCCTGCATCGCGTCGCTGATAGAGGCAAGGAGGTAAGTATAAGTGTTAATTTTTTTCATTTAAGCTGGCACACAGTGGGGGCACTACGGGGGAGGAGCACTATGGGGGCCACTATGGAGGGCACTATGGAGGAGGAGCACAATGAGGGCACTATGGAGGGCACTATGGAGGAGGAGCACAATGGGGGCACTATGGAGGGCACTATGGAGGGGGAGCACAATTGGGGCACTATGGAGGAGGAGCACTATAGAGGACACTATGGAGGAGGAGCACAATGGGGCACTATGGAGGGGGAGCACAATGGGGGCAGTATGGAGGAGAAACACTATGGGGGCCACTATGGAAGAGGGGCACTATGGAGGAGGAGCACTATGAGGGCACTATGGAGGAGGAGCACAATGGGGACACTATGGAAGGCACTATGGAGGAGGGGCACAATGGGGGCACTATGGAAAAGGAGCACAATGGGGGCACTATGGAGGAGGAGCACTATAGGGGGTCCACTATGAAGGAGGAGCACAATGGGGGCACTATGGAGGGGGAGCACAATGGGGCACTATGGAGGGCACTATGGAGGAGGAACACTATGGGGGCCACTATGGAGGGGGAGCACAATTGGGGCACTATGGAGGAGGAGCACTATGGAGGGCACTATGGAGGAGGAACACAATGGGGGCACTATGGAGGAGGAATACTATGGGGGCCACTATGGAGGAGGGGGAACTATGGAGGAGGAGCACTATGAGGGCACTATGGAGGAGGAGCACAATGGGGGCACTATGGAGGAGGAATACTATGGGGGCCACTATGGAGGAGGAGCACTATGAGGGCACTTTGGAGGAGGAGCACAAGGGGGGCCCTATGGAGGGCACTATGGAGGAGAAGCACAATGGGGGCACTATGGAGGAGGAGCACAATGGGGGCACTATGGAAGAGGAGCACAATGGGGGCACTATGGAGGAGGAGCACTATGGGGGCACTATGGAGGGCACTATGGAGGAGGAACACTATGGGGGCCACTATGGAGGAGGAGAACTATGGGGGCACTATGGAGGAGGAGCACTATGGTGGCACTATCTAGGAGGAGCACTATGGGGGGCCCTATATATATATATATATATATATATATATATATACTGGCACTATGGGGGCCCTATCATATATATTGGCTCACATGGGGGGCACTATGGAGGAGGAGCACTATGGGGGGCACTCTGGAGGAGGAGGACCACTATGGGGGGCCCTATATATATATATATATATATATATATATACTGGCACTATGGAGGGGGAGGATCACTATGGGGGCCCTATCTTATATACTGACAGACATGGGGGGCACTATGGAGAAGGGGGGGAGAGGAGCACTATTGTATAGGGGCACTAAGAGGGTTTTTTGGGCACACAGTAGGGGGCATTGGCACACATTATGAGCGCACTATGGGGACATTGGCTGGCCGGGGGCACTAATTATTTCTATTGGTGGGACTATTATGGTGGGGGGCACAGTATCAGCTTATCACAGTTATTTTTGGGGAACATTTGGGTTATAATTTAGTGTCAGGGACACTATTTCCTGGGTGCAGTTATTTTAATTACTGAAGGCGGTAGTATTTGAGGGGGACTGTTTCTGTAGTATAGTTTTGGGGAGCACAGCGGGCACAGTATTGGGGGTGGCAGGATCGGGAGTTCAAGAAGGTGGGAGAATGATGGAAAAGTAGGAAACTAAGATGTCTATTTGTCAAACTCCACAGAGAGAAGAGATGGCTGGAAGAAATCATCATGGCGGTCTGGTCTGAAAGGAGAAGATGAGGAAAGAGAACATCTACATCTAAGAAGATGTCACTGGATGTAAGAGGTATGTGGACCTGCATTAGACTACTTTCACATTTGAGTTAGTGATTCTGGCAGGCTGGTCCAGCAGAGAACAGCCTTCTGGAATTCACTGGATCCGGCACTGCTGGATGCAGAATGCCCGCCGGCCCCATTAACTATAATGGGGTCAGGCAGAGATCTGGCCACAATCTGGCAAAAATGCCAAGAATCAGCGGGACACAAACTGCTGCATGCCTGAGTTTGTGTCCGGCCAATTTCTTGCATTCTCTGCCAAATCAGGTGGCCGGAGCCTAGTGCTGCATGTGTGAAAGTAGTCTTACCCTGTGTGTTTTGTATTGCTGTATGTAATGTTAGGACACCTTAGGTTAGGTTGAGAATTTGGTTTGGGAAAGGCGGGGGGGGGGCAGACACATTCCTTGCACAGGGGCCCTCTGCTGTCTGTGTCCGCCCCTGATGCCCCCTATACTGCAACCTGTATTATAATGCCCCCTGTAGTGCTGTCTGTATTATAATGCTTTGGTCTGTATTATAATGCCCTCCTGTAGTGGTGCTGGTATTATACTGCTCCCTGTAGCACTGTAGTACCCTCCCTTAGTGCCATCTGCATTATAATGCCCCCTGTAGTGCCTCCTGTAGTGCCACCTGTATTTTAATGCTCCTTGTAGTGATGTGTGTATTATAATGCCTTCCATTATGCCTCCTGTAGTGCTATAGTGCTCCCCATAGTACCCCCTGTAATGCTGTACTGCCCTTTATTATAATGCCTCAAGTAGGGCCACCTGTATTATAATACCCCCTGTAGTGCTGCCCTGTAGTGCCCCCTATATTATATAGCCCCTGTAGTGTCGCCTGTATTATAATGCCGCCTTTAGTGCTGTAGCGCTACTCCCCATCCCACAGTGCCCCCAGTAATGGCGGCATGTATATTTGCGATAGAGGCAACAGGCCTCTTCTGGCCTATGGCCTGAGTTGCCATGTCCTAGAGAAAATGGTCACAATAACATCCTCTTGGGCAGGTTCTGCTGTCTCATAGGCTTCAGGGCTAATGGACTGCAGCCTATAAGGCTGAACCATTGGGGATTGAAGATGCAGTTGCAAACTGCTGCCTCCTCAAAGGTAAGTTGGTCGCCACCTGAGGCAAGATGTTTATCTTGCTTCATGGCAGACGCAGTCCTGTGTCTATCTTAATATAAATAAGAGTAATATATATATGAGCAAATTAGAAGGACCATATGGTATTTTTCTGCTTGTTAGTCTTCTATTTGTCTACACCTACTATTATAAGGAGGTTAACCTTGTAGATAACATCTTCTCCTCACAACAGTAGTAAACTGACAATGGATTTCCTATCTATTTAGGAGGTGTTATCATTTCTGTTGACATGTACAGGAGGACAATATTTTGTATGTAACTTTAAGTGGCATAGTATTGCCAGAATGAAAAAGGAAAAGCCAAAAATTCAAAAAATGTTTGTTGAATAGAGTAAAAGATAACTCTTTTGGATGAAAGGATCCAGAAAGTAGCTTGTTTCCGCACACCTGAAACAGTCCTGTCGACAGGACTTTGGTTTCCGTCCAGCATAACGGCAACCAGACGGATCCGTTATGCTTTCCCATAGGCTTCTATTATGACGGATCAAAACGGAATGCCTCTTAAAGGTGTCCGTTTTGATTTCTGTCCTATGGATTCCGTTATTTTCCGTTATAACGATGTTATAACGGAAAGTTAGAACGGAATCCCTAACGGTGATGTGAACGAGCCCTAAGTCTTTTTCTGCAAGTGTAAGTTTGGCAGCACAGCAGAGGTTTAGGTTGAACAGTGCTATCAATAGCTTTGAGATAAAGTAATTCTGAAGTACACAAAAAAGGGAATCCCAATTACACATTCGCTACGTAGAAGCTTTTTGATACCACGTAGAGGAGTCAAAGAGGAGTCCTCTCCCTTATGAGCAGGAGCACGGGAGTCATCCCAATGCATTTTATTGCTGGTTTGTCAGAGTAAAACTGTTAGTATTACATTCAAAATTTCTAGCAGGAATAATAGAGGATTGTTAAGGGAATGCAAATAGTTCCTAAAACAAACATGTCAGGAAACTTTATCAGGATTTATCTGAATGACTACTTAACTTTCCAGATTCATATATTCAGTACATGTTTTTGTAGTTAGTACATGTTTCTGTAGTTAGTATAAAGAACACCTATTTTCCATTAACTAAATTACTGGTGAGCTTTTGCTAATGCATGACAACAACCAATCTGAACAAAGCTGTAGTGTGCAGAAGAGGGGACATACGACACAGAATCCTGAGCCTATAATGAACAAGGAGGCAGATTTAAGGCACCTGTCAGACATAGCAGTTGTGCCCAAATGAAACAAATTTAAAAAGTTAAGGCATAACTTGATGCTCCTGGATCCAAATGCAAAACTTATACCAGGGCTTCCCAACTAACACCTGTCATTTATCATATTACTATCTTATAGATAACTGAGACCAAGTGACAGGACAACCTAAATCATTAAAGGGGTTTTCCCACAAAAAATATTCTGCAGTTTTAAAACCAGTACCTGGATAATAATACTTTTGTAATAGTTATTAAATTAAGGTCTGTCTGTATAGCGCCACCTGCTGTTTACTTTTTTCTACATTCTCTGTCCCGCTCACTGAGATGGAAGCACATGCTCAGTTCTACCCTTCAATTGCCAATAGCTTCAGCAGACAGGAAATACAGTCTGAGAAAGGACATGCCCCTTGAAATAAATCAAGAAGATTAATTGGAGCAATGAATGGGGAGCTCTTTGGTTCCATGTGCGGTATAGAGATGGTTCTAGCTTTGTTAGAAAGAGGATGTCATGTACTAGATTATGTATGATTTTAATTTTTTAGATTAATCAAGGGATAACCTATTTAAGGCTCAGGTGCAACTACAACCTCTGACCTAGCCAGAATTACACCACTAAAGAGAATATGAATATTACTAGTGATTTATACCTACTTACTTCAGCCACAGTGCAGAATATCTCATTGTGAAGCACAGAGGCAAAAATCCTTCTTTATGGCCAGACTTTTGATAGCAAGGTTTCATGTAGATCTGTGTCATTTTTATTAAGATAACAATAAAGTCCTACTAGAGAAAATAAACTCCAGTCCAATTGTTAATAATATTTATAGTGCAGACAATGACTAATTCACAGATAAAGTTATAAGAAAGATAAACATGCACGAGTACAATCATAAATGCAACACAGCAATAAAATATCACATGAGATAAAGAATGTAATAAAAGATAGCAACCATAATACAGGTTTATATGGTTCTTGTTACAGTGCTCCAATGAATTTTTCATAATCTACATTCCTTCTTCGTTTTATTATCTAGATGTTACTACGCGCTACTGTATATTTAATCACTTTAAATGAAAGAAAAGCTTCATTGAGCCATAATCTTATCATTCAGAATTCCCCGAAATCAGCCTTTAGGTAGAACTGATGGATTCTATCTAGGAACGAGATCAATTCAGATTCAGTTCGGGTGAATTTTTCTAAGATAGAGAGATAGAGATGGAGAGAGAGGTTTTTCCAGGCATTCAAAGTACATTTCATTCGGGTAGAATCGATTCATACCTGAATTGAATCACAAGGATCGACTCAAAATAAATTTTAGGAAATTAAATTATCTCTAATTCTATCATTACAAGAGACTAACATGGCATATGAAGGAGGAAGCCAGGGTATATATGATTGAGTAGTTTCACATATTTAAAAAAATCAGAACTGAAAAAGGGTTTGAAAGGAAGTCATCAGGTATGTTCTTCTCTTGATTTACAAATTCGTAAATTGGTGACCAAAAAAGCATTATCCTCTACCTCTCTACTCTCTGCACAAATCCTTTCCATTATTCAAATGACCGAGCATCCTAGATCAGTGTTCCTCCACTCCAATCCTTGTGGCCCACCTCTCTGTCATGATTTCAGAGTATCCCACCGAATGAATACCTGTGGTAAGTCCTGATGTACTGACAGTAATTATATCACCTGCCCAATACTAAGTAAATCCTAAAACATGACTGGTAGGTAAGCCCTGAGAACCGGAGTTGAGGAAACTATCAAAGACAACTGCTTAGTAACCCTCTAGAGAAGAATAAATAATAACATGGTAAAACCTGAAGTCAAGTGGCCCTGATCTTGGGGTCCCCTCTACTGCTTCCATATAAACTGCTTCCATGTAAACTCCCCTCTATTTCCCCACTTGTCAGTGGTGATGGTGAACAGAGGACAGTACATTGTAGTAAATGGAGTCCACTCTATTACATTAGCACAGAAGTCCGGACTGTGTATTCCAGCACAGCTTTGAGTGCTGATAGCGGGGACACTCTGACTTGATTCAAGTCAGAATTAATTCAACTTGAAAGTGCTGTGATTGCCCAAAAAAACATTCTCGCCCACTCTATATCTCTTTTTCTTTCATGTCACATAAAGTTTCCATTTGTCAGAATCTGAACTTTTTGGAAAATTTGGGTAAAATTTGCGTTGGAATTTTAGAATTCATTCACTCATCTCAATCAGTCACACTTAAATGTTTGGGATTTAAATGAATTTTATGTTTAATATTTTAGGTTTTAAAGTAAAAGTCCAGAATGAGAAAAAAATAGTCTGTGTTTTTTTCTCTGTAAACTGCACCATTGTCTTCCTTGAGTGCAAAACAAAAGACAAATCAGGGACTTTTTCTAGAAAAAAAATCTACTTCTGGACAACTCCTTTTATGTTCATTCACAGGAATAGTTTAGTCTTTTATATGTTGTAGTCCATAGTGCTTTATGTGTGTAGGAAGAAAGCTGTTTAAAACTGTGCATACTGAAGCACAAAATGTGAACATATTTAGAGGTAATTCCTTTATTAACTCTGTCATTTCATTTCCATTAAAGGGGAAGTTTCCGGAGATGATCACTGCAGTCCTTACCAGCTACTATGCAGTTAAGAGCCACCTCAGACATTACTGGCACTGTTCTTGAGCCATCAACTGTGTTTAATAAATTAACTCATTTGCGAAGCTAAATTCTAAATTACAACCAGTTGATGGACTGGACTCTTTGCTGCTACTGTGTGCCACTGTGATAGCTCGTCCGTGTAATATGCCATGGGAAATTATTTTGGAGAGCTGCATCATCCTGCTTCACTCCTAACCCCTTGATTTCCAGACTAAATAATAACTTTTTGGAACAGATTTTGGATATGAAATAATACAAGAACATTTCATACACAGCATGTTGGTTATTTCTAAAGAACTCTCCCAAGAAATCTGTGGTAATTAGAACCAATTGAACCCAAATCGAGTTATTCTGTAACCTGCCTTTCTGGGTGTCAGGGAAGGTAGTGAACAATTATAAAATAAATCAAATTTAGAAATAAATTTTAGAAATAAATGCTTCATTCTGTAAGAAGGGACGACTCCTTTACCTGTTAGACCCTGGTTCATATAAACAATTTCCTCCCCTTAATTTCAGTAACTTGCCATCACCACAGCTCGACTATTTGGTAGCAAAGAGATGTGTATAGCACTATTTCTGGTGAAGGAAATTCCCTATCTAAACAAGAAGTTATGGTAATAGGGAATCATTTTTGCATGACAACAGATTGAATTAAATTTTATGTTTTTTTTTCAACATTTTACAACCTGAAGCTGTAGTTGCCCGAGATTAGATACTCTGTTATTTATGCTATGCTACTAAACCTCTTCACCTCCCATTAAGGTCTCTTGGATGCAACTGTATTTTTTTTTTTTGAGGATTGGATGCATACCCATACCCATCACCCTCCAAAAGATACATTTTTTCATCACATTATATACTGCTTTTTTTGCAGGAGTTACGGCCACCCTTCCATCCAGCAGCGGTGGCCATGCTTGCACCCAAGTGATAAAAGTGTTGGTATCTCTGATGTATGGGACCATAGGAGCATGCAGAGGCATGCATGCACAGCAGCTCCCATCCCAGCCACCGTGCATCTGCGATGCAGCAGTGGCCATAACCTCTGGAAGTGAGCAATGTATAATGCAATAGAAAAATGCCAGCAAAGGAGACAATATGGACAATATGATCGCAATACATTAGTAAGTGCCTTGTAATAACGCCTTGTAATAACGTTGTCTACATCATAAATGCCATTTGCTAAAGCGAGTCAACCTCTTGAAGGACAGATACAACTTTTCTTTTTTTGAATTCACTTCTGGACTTGGCTTCAAAAATTGCATTAATAAATCTGTACCGTGAAAGAAATGCTGAACTCTTTCATGGGCCTTCTGAGACACCCTTTGGACCTTAGAGGGAATGGTTAGTGTTAGTTATAAAAGAAGATGCAGATATCTGGGGTGTGGTATATAGTTGATGCTGATGCTGTGTATCTATAGCCCAGCATGGTCTGACAGGGAATACATAAAGAGGCCTGTTTAACAATCTGAGGGTTTTGATTAAAGAGGTTGTGCATATCTGCCAAAACCACCCCATCTGGGCAGACCTGCAAAGGAAAAGCATACTTGCCTGCTTCCCGACACTGGCTCATGACCCATTGGCCCTCCTGCCTGCTGTTTAGCTGTGCTCTCAGGATGTAAACTTTTGGTTTAATGCTTCTACAGCCAATTGCTGGCTGCAGTGGTGACTGGCTCCCCTTGCATCATGTCAAATGGTCGTGTGACGCAAGAGGAGCAGGCCATCACTGCGCCCAGCAATTGGCTACAGCAGTGTCAAACAGAAGTTTACATTCAGGGACCTGAGCAAAGCACCAGAGGCCAGAGAGGGAAGGAGTTGGGAGCCAGCATCAGGAAGCAGGTAAGTATGCTTCTCTTCACATGTTTGCCCAAGAGTGGGGTTTATCAAACCCCTCTACCACCCCAAATGTGCAGAACCCTTTAAAACGGATGAGTAGATAATCCTTGGCACAAGTAACTACAGAATATCGATGACCCAGATTCAATTAAACCCAGTCACAGGCAAGTGGTGGTATTGTTGTTGGTCCAGCTGGCTGAAATAGTGTCCGATAACAAACGCCACGGTGTGGGCCCAAGTCCGAGGGATGTATTATTGTATCGTTATAGAGACTGAGATGTTCTTGTTCCACAAGGCATAAATGAGTTGGGTTCAACTTGATATATTACTGACGGGCACTTGTTACGGGCTTGTCTAAAACGCTCATAATTTTATGCCCTCACAAAGGATGCGATCAACCAGAGCATTTTTTGTCTGGTGATGGTTGGACATGTTTATATGGGGGGGACATAAGTATGAACGTTTGTTCTGCTGATCCATGTAAAAGAACCTTAAATCAGGTACGTTGCCTAAAACCTTTTTGGTGGAATTAAGAGTGATTTAATCAACCAAGTGCTTTTGTGCATTTCCCTTGACCTTGACAACAACCAATAATTTCCATTCATTAGCATCAGAGCTCTGCAATATGTTCATGATACAAAGTAGCAGGCGCTAATGTATATAAAGTGATTGCAGTATTTTTTACAACATGCGGCTGATAACAGTCTTGTCCTAGCCAAATGTTTGCTTAAGAGGCTACCTGTGCCATTTATGAAGTGCTTTAAAACTAGATCAAAGCCCACAAATAGAAGTTTTACTGGAAGGCTACAAACCAGCATTTTGTTTGCTCTGTGTAAGGGAGGCACAATCTGAATTTATAACTGGCCTAATATTCACTGTCGCTGCCAGGTCTGGAGCTAGAATCTCTTCTTTATCATCCAGCTTGTGATAAAAGCAAGACACTAAACACTGCTGAAAGGACTTTTTGGCAACTTACACTCTGCCTCAGACAGTGTCGTGGCATCAGCCCCATCATAGAAAATAACAGCTGGTAAGTAGGAAGAAACTGGAGAAAGATCTTTTTCCTCTAATCCAGTGAGGTGTATTCCTGTGCCCATTTTTCTGTAAGTCTCGGTGACTGTGGGACAAAAGATGTTGAATGATACAAGCAATTACCTCCTCTAATATTGCTCTCAACTGTCTGCCTCAGACTGACAAAGGTAGCTAGGTTTAGAAAGAGGCTGGGAAAACCACTTATAGTGAGCTATTCCCATCTTTGTGACCATACTGTGTCTTTCTCCTTTTTTCGCTTAACTCCTCGCTCTCAACCTGCATGTTGCTTTGAAAGCCTGTAAGCACAGTTGTAGTTGCAGGTGGCACCCGTCTCTTACTGCTCACTTTACTAAAGTAATTAAAATTGGCATCCATGTAGTCTCTGGAAACCCGAATGTCATTAGACAGTAGCTTGAAGTTCTTGGGCGCCAATGAAAAATCTGTAATGGGATCTCCACCGTATGGCATTTATAACACCATTGCCTCCTTTTGTGTCAGAGGGCCCTTGGATCCAGTGTGAATGCTACTTTGACCCTCCTACATGTTTGATTATGAACCTCAGCTGAGCAAAATGTAAGCTTTATAAGGAACAGAAAGGGTTAATTACATTATTCAGATGGATTATATAGAACAATTGTGAGAAATGGATGTGGAATATGCGGTGAAGGCTACAGAATTCCCTTGAAGGACGCCTACTGTAGATCAGACACTATATTGTGTTGTAATCTATATATACTGCATTTTCTACAATGTATTGTTATATCATGATTAGAGATGAGCAAATGTATTAAAATTTGATTCCAGTCCAACTTGGCCAAATTGGACATCCGATTTGATTGGGGACCAAATAAATTATACCTGAATCGAAAGAGCCCTAATTACGTGGAAACTCTCTCACTCTGTCTCCCTTGCTCTCTCTCTCTCTCTCTCTCTCTCTCATTCTCTCTGTCTCTCTCATTTCTCCAAAATCAGATCACACATAATTCAGGTTAGAGAATCTTAACTTTTTGGAAAATTTGGGTTGAATTTTCTAAACAATTCACTAATCTCTAATCACAATATGTAATGTGTAGCTGTAATCGTGCGAGCTAAAATATCAGAACAACGACTGAAACCCGACAAATCATATTATAAGTAGAGATGAGCAAATCTTCCGAGAATTTTTGTTTTGTTTCGGGTCCGAATCTAATCGTTCCCAACCAAAGTTGCTCCAATTGCCCTGGAAATTGGTATATAACCCCCTCTAGTCCTCTAAAACACAGATTTCTTCCATGAAAGCTCCTATCTCGTTTCACTAATTTTTTTTTACCTCGCCTGTCCCCTCGGTCTGATGCAGCATCAGGTATAGCCGTATCTACTTTTATTGTTGCTTGGCCACAAATGACTGCAATTACCTCCTGCCTGGTGGTGACAGAACACTATTGATTGCTTATGCGTTTGGCGGCGTTTTCATGATTTGTCAGAATCAAACCAGAAAAGATTCGGGTTCGATTCGGTGCCTAAAAAAATTGGAGATTCGGAACAAATAGATTTGCTAATCTCTAATTATAAGCAAATGAGGTCTAACTGGATTTGTTTGTGTTCGATCAAAAATGGAGTTTTTATAGCTGTCACGGCTCCATTATTAGCAGGAGTAATGGTGCTAGTCTGAACAGAGCCTAAACCAAGTGAGTTGTGTTACATGAGAGAGCTACAGTAGAAGCCAGCCTTCCCATGTCTGTATATAAATATACTATGGTATATGGTAGATAACAATGTCAAATATCTATTGATATCATGCATGTATTTTTTATTAGTTGCGGACCGATCCTTTTCAGTAAGCATCTGGAAAGTGTACTTTTTGAGGCATTTTACATTATTTTTGGCATTCCCTCCAGTTTATGTTTTACTTAAGTTTCATTCAGTGCTAAGATGAAAGCTAATACTATTTATGTGTTATATTTGTATCTGCTTTATTTTTTATTTTTATTCTGTATTTTAAGGAACTGATGCATTTTCAGATGTTTAGGAACACTTAAAAGTAAAAAAAAAAAATCTTCACCAATAGATATTTAATCTGTATATCTTAATCAGAATTATCATTCAAAATGTAAAAATAACAGTATATTAATAAATCATAAGTTACACCAGTGCTCATATTTTATAGATATACCAGAATGCAGTCATCTTGTTTGTCAGTTTTGAATTTTTTTTGGATGCATCATCCGTGTGCTTTCCGCATCCGTATGACCATTCCGCAAAAAGGATAGAAAAAGTCTTATTCTTGGCTGCAAAATGAGGACCACAGACCCATTGAAGTAAATGGGTCCGCAAAAAAATGAATGCAACACAGACGGCCCATGGATGTCATCTGTATTTTGCGGATTAGCGTTTTGCAGACCACATAACGTATGCGGCCGTGTGCATAAGGCCTTAAAGGAATAACAAAGTAAACATGAGAATATGCCACCTGCTGCAGGTACAATATTGAAATACATGAGCTTCCTAAATCTCACCTTATTACCATCCTGCTTGACTTCTTTCAAAGAAAGGAACCATCTTATATCCATGGCTAATTTATTTTCCCGTGCCGCCATCTACTGTGACATCAGATACCGCCACATTGAAGCCACCTTTGAAGATTAGTAACAGTTTTTCTGCATAGTTATCGCTTGAATAAACACATATAACAAAGTACCAAATTATTGTAAAAATAGATAACAAGAAGACAATGACTGTCAATAATATTTGAAACTCTGTTATTCTTCCTTACTATGTCTTTGTTATTTTTGTAATTACATTTTTGTGATGTTTTGTATCAAGTTGTAGATGTGGACTTGTAGACTTGTGGATGTTGCTATAAATTAAAGAATGGAGCAGATACTTACCATGTAAAAATCCAGCCATGAACTTTCACAGGAAATTCTTTTAAGCAATGTGACCTGCTATAGTTTACATATAAACAGCTCTGCACTAAAAACCGTAGAAATAAGAAAGGTTTGTGACATATGTGGTGGCTTATATCCAAACAGTGTGTGAACATGGGCTAATAATCTCATTTTCATTAAAGGGCTATTCTAGGCAAAAAGTAAAAACTAATCCTTTGGCCAAAGTCACAGAACTGTACAGTACATGTTCCTAAAGTTTCATTCACCCGAATGGCAGTATTACAGAGATCCTGTACTAGGCCGCAGCTGAAGCCTGTGCTGCCATTGCTACAGCTCAGTGCTGTCCTGAGCCACCTCAGAGTCATCATAGGAAATATATGCAGACAGCATCACATCAAGTTACAATGATGATTACTCCCCTGCAGGATACTAACAGGACACCAGGGAGGATGGGGCTTGGAAAAAGTTTACCTCACAGTAGTGTCTCTCAGGCTCTATATCGTCTCATTTCTGCCACTGTCACATTTTGTCCTCTATGGGAGGAGATTAGGTGTGTGCACCGCCCACTGACACATGTTCTGAGAGATAGCTGCCATACAGCTGACTCTATTTCTAGTTGTGGACTCATGGAGTCAGCAGCCACTTGATGCCACAATGTGGAAAATATGTAGTAAATAAAAGGGACCAGAAACCCTGAACAAACACATATAAATATTATGTGATGGCTGATAACCACAGTGGTCCTTAAAGCATTTCTATGATAGTTGACTAACTACATATAAGAATAGTGCTGCATAGTCACACACTCAATAAGCCGCTGTATACGGTGTACAACCACACAGTCATACGCAACACTATGTAATACTTCCAACATTTGTTCTCTTAGTGCAAATTAGTGAATACTTTCTCCCCAAATAGATTATGGACGGAATTCATCATGAAAGGTATATTTGAAGTCAATTTTGCTTGATGTACTTTGCTCCAAATTTATCAAATGCTGCATATTGTTAATTTTGGCAGGTCTTAAAAACGTCAGCACACCTGGCCCTATCAAAGTGCAGAAGGAGTGGCAATTACAGAGAGAGCAGAGCTTCTAGGTGTAATAGCAATACTCCCGTTGCTCCTAGGGGCTCATTTGCATATATTTGAATATAATTTGTCTCAGCAATGCGGGCACATATGAAGGTGGGACCAACACAGATGTCTTCAGCTGCCAAGTACACGTGTAACAGGTCAGCCAGTTTTATAGGTACAAACCTGCTGACAGATGTCCTTTAAACCTAATACTTTTATCTACAAATGCTACTTCAGTTTTTTTTTAAGCCACCTACTCCTGGAGTGACTTTAAAAAAAAAAATCATGTCTACTTTCATGTCTCACTTTTTAAAATAGTTGATTGTGGTGTAAAAAATTCTCAAATAATTCCAAAAAGTTGGAAAACCCTATTTCATGACTTTCTGAAGCCAAAATGTGGGGTTTGCAGAACTTGATAATTTATCTCATTGTCTACATCTAGTTATATCACTTGAGACCTGCTTATCACTCACATGGTTTATTTTACTTATCTTACTTTTACACCAGTGGGGGTCAATTACTAACCAGAAATACACCTATATTAAGTGTATTTCTTTAACAGATTGCGGCACAAAGGTCCTTTGTGCTATAATCTGCAACTTTTTCCTGCTCACATCAGGTCTATAAAAGTGGACGTGGCGTGGGCAGAGAAGGGGATCGGTCGGTATCCACCTCATTTACCATTTTCAAAGCCTGGTTTAGGCATAGACAATGGTCTAAAGGTAATATAGCAAGGAAGTGGTCTTACATTTAGAAGCAGAGGTGGATACGCTGGCGCCTCTACATCCACCGCCAGCTATAGGAAATATTAAAGCCGGTTTCTAAAATGCCGGTCTTTATAAATGACCCCCAATATTTTTTAATAATTGATATATAAAGAAGAAGAAATTAGTAGCAGAGTTTTTACCCTATTTTTACATAAACTACTCTGGAACCGCTGATTGGTGGGGGTACAAGGTGTAGGTACACTACCTGTCTGATAATGGTGGCCTATGATTAGGCTAAGCAATCAATATAAGTCTGAAGTCTGTACATGTTCTTTTCAGTGTCAGGAGGATCATGGTGGTCCTGACATAAGAAGATAAAGATGTGATGATAATACTCTTGTATATGAATCCAGTGGTATGCAGGTGATTGCTTCTTGTTACTTCTCTTAGTGTAGGTATCTGGAGAGGTTTTACTACAAGTTATTATGTAACTGACACCACAGAATTAAGGCACAGTCTGGCTCTGGTGTGGTCTTAAGGCAATATGTTGGTGGGCAATGTTAAGGCCTTTAATTCATGAAAATCTCTGCTTTACCAGGAAAGAATTCTTCAGCTGTCAGATACTAAGAACCTTTAATTTATACATCCAGCAGTGATGGATTGTCTTAATCTTTCCTTTAATAGGACAAGTCACAGTCAGAAGTGGTAGTGGGCCTGACTAATATTTGTGCTAATACGTTAAAGCTCCAGCTAGCAGTAATCTGTAAGGTTCATGCACACGCATTATGGTAGTGAGTCACAGCATCTACCTCTGCTAGTCACTCCTTCAGGAAAGAAGAAGTAGATATAGAGTAGATGTAGACTGACCTGTCCCAAACCTGCCAATGCGAAGCTTCTTTGACACCACCATTCTTGTGAGTGTAAGAATTAGTGCTCTAAATCTTCATATACTGTAGCATGAGAGACATTACAATACACTGGAGCAGTGGCCGTGCTTGCACACTATAGGAAAAAGGACTGGCTTCTCTGGTGGCCAGGACAGGAGTTGCTGTGCATGGATCTATACATGCTCCCATGGTTCCAGCCATCAGAGAGGCAGGTGCTTTTTCCTATAGTGTACAAGCACGGCCACCACTGCTGGATTGCAGGGTGGTCATAACCCCTGGAAATGAGCTGTGATGGATGAATGTGATGGAAAAATGACTCAAGCCAGCAAAGGAAGCAATATGGACATTCACAATACACCGGGGCTCACCTAGCCTTTCTGTTGCCTGAGGTAAAAACTGAAATGCCAATTTCTTAACCTAACCCCTTTGCCACAATGAAATCGTTCATTGCCCATGGCCCTTCAGCTGCCCCCCTCTTGCCCTTACCTGGTACTGCCTGAGGCGATCACCTCACCTGGCCTCATTGGTGGTGCACCCCTAAATTAGTAACTGTCTTGTATTATCTTTCTCTACATGATAAATGCCATTTGCTGAAGTGAGACACCCCCTTTATGCTCTGTTCACAGAAGTATTGTAAATCTGGTAGCCTGATCCGATGTGCTGTTCTGGCATAAATGTTGGCTGAGGGCCAGACAAATACCTGCAGCAGTATTTGTCTGACTACAACCTGGTATTTATCCCAGAAAAGCTGCCGGATCCCATTATAGTCAATGGTGGATCCGGTGGTACATGGTCATATCCGGCAAAGGAGCTCCAGTAGCTTGATTCTCAGCCGGATCAGGTTACTGGAATTCAAACATAAATGTGAATAGGATCTTAAAGAAAATGGGGTCCTAAGCAAACTGGAAAGTAGAGTCCTGAGCTGCCTTTTTATACAGTTTAGCTTATAGTATACATCAAAGACCACCTGTCTCAGAAAGCCACATCTTTGTCTAGACTAGATGTTCTACTACATATTTTTATAGAGAGGACCGCCCCTTTAGAAGACCATTTTTAATACAATTTTGGGTGACTGTCTCAAAGACTAGAGTAAGTATAAATATGCATATACATGGAGCTGTAACCAGAATATTAAGATACTGCTATACCTTCCCAATAATACTTCCAAATAGTGACCTCAGAATACTATATAAATATTACCTCTATAAGGTATCCAAATAAGCCTCCTAAATAGCACTCACATAACATTACCACCTTGTCAGTTCATAGTGCCCATACAAAACTGCCATCCAGTGTCCAAATAATACTGCATTATACTCCTCTGATGTCTGAGAAATAAACTGAAGCCAAAAAGCACAGGTAGAGCATACAATCGCCATAGAGATGTCTGGTTAGATCTGGACCCCAGCGTTGCCTCCCATCAGGGGTGCACATAGTCTTTCTGCTGCCTGAGGAGAAAATTGAAACAGAGCCCAACCCCTTCGGCCCTACTGTTTAAGGCATACTGTGAATATAGAGAGATATTCCCACAGACCTGCCACTGCCCTCACATGTCTTACCTGGCCTCATTGGTGGTGCACTCCTACCCCCCAGATATAGTAAGCGCTGAGGCAATTCCCCTGCATTAAATCTGAAATACGGATAGTTAATTTCAAACTTTTGCCGGGCATATGTCATGGTGTCCAAATTGTTTATCGAGTAGAAACCATTTGTTCAAATCAGAATGTATCCCTGTGGCGTTTTTTTACCTTCTAATCTGTTTTTAATGTTTGAAGCCAGCTAATATGAGCGATCTTAGGCCTCCATTTACATAATGAGTCATCAATGCGCCGCTCATTAAATATAACATTTGCTGGGCTTTGGATAAGAAATAAAAAAAAAGGGCTCGGATTGTTTGAGCTCAGTATTCATTAACTGCAGTGTGGGCTTCAGCATGACTTTAGCCTGTGTTTGCTTCAATCTCTTTGAGATAAAAATGGAATAAAGTATCGTTTGTATTTCCTGTTGTCAGTGGCAGGAAGCTCACGTGTACTTCACCATTTTATTCCTGATAGGCCAAGGAAAGGCTGTAAATGATGCAGAGCCTCGTTTGGCTGGGAGCAGCTGGATACCTGTGCGGTACAGACCACACAGCAAGCCGACTGAGGGACTGAGTCATTTTCTGGAGTAGATATGACCTAACCTTCTGTGCTTTGCAGTGTGTGAAGAAAGAGTTACTGTGTCGCTATAAGCTGTCCACCTCGAGCAATCCTCGCTCTATTCACAGCTATGGAAAGTCAACTACACATTCTATTCAGATGAAAGAATGAAATCAACCATCACTGCTTTATTATATCAGCTTTTAAATGTTTTAGCAGTATCACAATATTTCCCCTTTATGCCAACTACTACATTCCTTCTCCTTGTAGCGGTTGTATAGAGGATTCCGAGAAAACACTCATACAGTACTTCTAAATGCCTTTGTGACAAACATCCCAGCTTTTTCTAGTGTATCTGTACCGAAATGCCATCACGTCATTCATAATGGTGCTCTGTTCATCATCACTATTTACCAGGGAAATGGATGCCAGTACAGGAGAGAAGAGGAATGTTCTCCATCTGCCGGGATCTATTCCCTCCTTTTACTGATTATGAGTCATGACACACAGGACAACAGATCTTTTATATGCAGACTAATTTATGATGATTACAGAATATCTACCCAATTATCCCTCCATCCATATATCTATATGATATTGCCTTAACCAAGAGAGTTAATGTGGTACCCAAGAGAAACACTTAAAGGAGTTGTCCATGATTAGAAAACCATGGCTGCTGTCTTTTTCCAAAAACAGCACCACAACCATACCTGCCCATAGTTTGTGCTTGGAATTGCAGTTCGGCTACATGGAAGTGAATTGGGCTTAGTTACCATACCGTAAACAACCTGTGAACACGTGTGGTGCTGTTTTTGGAAGATAGCATCCATGTTTTTCTAAAACTGGATAACCCCTTCCCGACCAGCACAGTGCATGTACGGCACTGGCTAGGATTTCAAAGAAGACAGCAGACACCCAGGCCTAAAGTCCACGATCAGCGGTAATGCCAATTGCGGACTTTTAACCCTTGAGATGCAGTGGTCAAATGTGACAATGGCATCTGAACGCTTAAAAACCCAGAAGCGTGTGCTTCCAGGTGTGTTATGGCTCCCCCCAGAAAGGATCAGAGGAGCCGGATGTAGTGTGCAGCAGTCTCTGTCCTCTGCCACACATTAGTTCCGTAACAGGGCTCCATAGAAACATAGTAAAATACTCAGACTCTAGTGCTAATGCAAAATGAAAATAAAAATACACAAAAAATAAAAAATACACATCATGGGCATTGCCGTTTGTGAAAACACTGGTACTATTAAAAATATATATAAAAATGTATCCCATACCTATAAATTTGGATACATTTTCTGGTTGTTTCACCTCCCACAAAAAAATGTAATAAAAAGTTAGCAAAAAGTCATACACCTAAAATGATATAAATGAAAAGGATAGATTGCCCGCAAAAAATTAATGCTGATACAGCCCAGTACACATAACTACCAAAAAGTTATAGGGGTAAGAATATGGCGATGAAAATGAAAAAGAAAATTCAATTTTTTTTTTAAGTATTACAATTATACATATGTACTATTGCTGTAATCGTACTAACTGGAAGAATTAAAGTATAGTAACAGGTCAGGTTTGAATTTTTTTTCGAGCTCCCTACTACATTGTATGCAATATTAAATGGTGGAATTCGAAAGTGCAACTTGTCTCACAAAAAAAGAAGCCCTCATACAGCTATGTGAACAGAAAAAAAAATCTATCTATCTATCTATCTATCTATCTATCTATCTATCTATCTATCTATCTATCTATGTAGTTCTAGTTATCTATTAATCTACTTTGATGTATCAAGTACTATCATATGGATTAAGTCCAGGTAATGTTTTATATTAGGCTTTAATCACATGCAGTTGACTTTGATGTGACTTTTATCCTGACCCTCTATAAGTGCATCATACAAACAGGAGACATGAGTCATAAAGGTAGAGAATGGGCTGTGATAACACAGAAATCTCTTCCTCTCATCACTGTTCAGTTCAATCGTCTATCACAGGAATGCATCACGTGGCTGTCACAATAACTTGACGACACGTCCTCTTTTTTGACGAATGCATTCACTACAGTGAGTTACAGAAGAATTCTATATAACAAGTTGATTAATATTAATTATTACTAAGAATATATATTGGCTTCAATGAGTAAAGAAGAAATATATGGTACTGGGAAGCTCATTGTCATTTATTCTGCATTTGGCAAATTAGGCTACTTTCACATCTGCGTTTTCCTTTCCGGTTTTGATGACCATTTAGCTTCGCATTTTGAATGTGGCAGGTCTTCCCATAGCTTTAACCCCATTCAAATCGACTAATCCACAAGCAGATACCCGCTATAGTTTCCAACAGTGTTTGCATAGACACGGCCATATCCTTTATTAGTGTTGACTGAAAATTAGTCTGAAAATAAATTGAAGTGGTATAGATACTGACAACAATGGATGGTGGTTTCTACGCCGATTCCGTGTGGTTTTTGGCGCAGGATGTATGGGAAAATCCACAAACAAAATTAGTCATGTAAATAAGGTAATGGTCAGAGCCATGCAAGTTGTTTCATGCTCATGTGGACTTCAGACCCACTGGTGTAAAGCATTGATGCATCCTTTAAAGGGGTTTTCTCACTTCAGCAAGTGGCATTTATCATGTAGAGAAATTTAATACAAGCCATTTACTAATGTATTGTGATTGTCCATATTGCTTCCTTTGATGGCTGGATTCATTTTTCCATCACATTATACACTGCTTGTTTCCATGGTTATGACCACTTTTAAACCATCAGTGGTGGTCGTGCTTGCACAGTATTGGAAAAAGTGCCAGAATCCCTAGTGGCTGGGACTTTGGGAGCACACATAGGCTAGTGCTTTTTCCTATAATGTGCAAGAACGGCCACTGCTGCTGGATTTCAGGGTGGTCTGTAACCATGGAAACGAGCAGTAAATAATTAGATGGAAAAATGAATCCAGCCAGTAAAGGAAGCAATATGGACAGTCACAATACATTAGTAAGTGGCTTGTATTAACTTTCTCTACATAATAATTTGCTGAAGTGAGACAACCCCTTTAAGTGCAAGGTCATTGTGAAACATCCAGTCCCTATTGCTATTTTACCAGCTGATGCACTTGATCTTTTGCCTGCATAACACTTTTCTAGTGATTGCACTTGTTAGTTATAAACAAGGGGTATAGCAGCGCTCGCAGATGTCATTATCCAGTGCCTCCCCCGCTTGCCACTATTTCCCTCGCAGGTGGCTGGTCGGACCTGTCAGGTGGGTCGCTTTGCATGTCATTTAGGGAGCTGATGGTCTTACAAGGCATGGCTGAGTGCACATAGAAGAACAGAGGTTAGCTTGAATTGCAGGTGTGAGCAATCAGAACAGATCAGCGCTAATCCATCAGATATAAGAACACTCTCAGCTGGAGCAGACACAGATACAGAACACCAAGCCGCTGCCAAAACCCGGCTAGACAGCCATTCAGCCCTTCACATCGGAAATAACTCTTTCAGCAGTCTCATACACCAGGTCAATTCACAATTTCCAAAAATATACATTATTGCCACTCTGAATGAATGCAGAAACACCTGAAGACGCGATGCATTTAAAGGCGTGTGCTTCTAAAAAGAAGAAAAAAAAGTGGTTAGCAAAAAGCTTCCCCAGATAGAAGGGATTGGAGGCAACAAGTAAATAGGGTCATGTTAGATGAAAAGCTGTTACTGTGATAAGAAAAGTGTGATAGTGGTTCACCTTTTCTGTATGCTTCAAATGAAGTCACCTGTTTTGGGTAATGAAAATGAAGTTCAAAAAGCAAAAGAAAGAAAATAAAGAAATGTTAATATACCAATGCGTCAATGCAAGAATGATCACCGATACAAAAACATAGTGGGGGATTTATCAAAGTGTTGTAAAGTAGAATTGGCAACCAATCAGATTCCACCTTTAATTTTCCAAAGGAGCTGTGAAAAATGAAAGGAGTAATCTGATTGCTGTGGGCAACTAAGCCAGTTCTGCTTTACACCCGTTTGATAAATGACCCCAATACTTTAAAATTGTACTTAGAGGGTTTTCCCAGAATATGTGTTAAGCCTCATACACACATCAGTGTTTTGGGCAGTGATTTCCATCCGTGATTGTGAGCCAAAACCAGGACTGGAGCCTCCACAGACATAAAGTATAAGGGAAAGATCTGCACCTGTTCTGTGTTTAGATCCACACCTGGTTTTGGCTAAAAATCACTGATGGAAATCACTGACCGAACACTGACGTGTTAATGAGGCATTAGAGTTCCCCCTTGACTTCTATGAAATCTATTTCCAAGAAGTAACATGTCACTTCTCAAACATTTTAAAATCACCAATAACCTCTATCATTTTATACTGTGTACAGATGGTGGAGTTTTTAACCTTAAAGTCAATGGGAAAACTGCTGAGTTTTCATTGTGACAGTGGCAAATTTTAGCCTTGTGAACATACCCTCAAGGGAAAGCTCCTTGCCTGCATCGCCTCATGAAAGAATCATAATTACTTGCTTCCCACCACACCGGTGAATGCTGGCTCCTGTTCCTGGCTTGTTCTCTTCCGGTTGGGAAATGGACAGGGCACCATGCACCACTACAGCCAATGACTGACTTTGGTTTTTGGTTTTTGACTGCTATGAGCAGTTGTAGATTTGCATCACATTTTGTGCCATTTTCTGGCTTTAGACTATAAATTCTTCCGACTATTGTAACCATGCCCCCTCCTGCTAAACACCATCCACTTCTCTTGCCACTTTTCAGGATTGGTGAGAAGTATCAAATTATATAGCAAATTATATCGCAGATATGGTGTACTGCTTAATATGAATAATATATTCCCCCATTGCTCTTTTAACTTTAAAATTCTAATAGAGCTGAGTTTATGCAGTTCATTGAGATATCACAATGCTGCAAACAATGCAGCTCCTATGGTAGACCTATAGTATATGTCTACCAAGGACCGAGCAACACAAACTATTCACTAACTCAAACCTCCAAAAACGCATGGGTGTTTGAAGATGAATGTTTAATTGGTAACTATTAGAGATCAGCAAATCTATTGTAAAGGAATCACATTTTTGGGATATTTATCTGGGATTTAGTTTGGATGAATTTCTCAAAATGTCGGCCACTATTTTCCAGGTCAGAAAACCGAGAAGACATCTGCACCAAAACAGGATAATTTGTGGACCAAATACTGGATTGATCTCTTTTTTTAATCTGCCTCTATCTTATCTGTATATGTTTCTTTTCCAATGACTTGCACGAAATACAGCCTATAACTAATATTACATATGCACAGTGAGATAAAATCCAGATTCCATCCTATTTGGCCACACCTACAACTCAGTAACCATAATACAGACAGTTGGAATTCTTTGTGAAAAGTTTTCAAGATATTAGAAATCATTATTTTATTAATATGATAATAATTATTAATAAATCATGGGGTATAGGTTAACGATGCCAAAAAATGAAAATTATGCAATTATTAATTTTATGTACATATATAGCTCTACTATATTCCGCAGCGCTTTACAGACAGTAGCATCACGCTGTTCCCTATCAGTATGTCTTTGGAGTGTGGGAGGAAACTGGAGTACCTGGAGGAAACTCATGCAAACATGGGGGAGAACATACAAACTGCATGGAGATGATGTCCTTGATTGGATTGGAACCAAGGTCCCCATTACTGGAAGGCAACAGTGCTACCCTCCTTATCTGTATACACGGGTCATGGGCTCCATTTTTTACAGGATTTATGATGGACATGTATTTTATACTTTTTGTAATGGATCTGACTGATATTTTGTGTTCAGCAGGTTTTACTATTCTTATTAACCCATGCATTACTTTTATAGGAGAATTGCTCAAACATTACACTGCAAGAAGCACCATGCGGTGGCATATGGAGTCTCTGCAGCACTACAATGTGCATAAGGCATAAAACTAGTAAAAGGTGGGGAAAATTGATAACAAACTGCCATGAATTTACATATTTTTTGCAATTTGTTACCAATTGATCTCAGTGATAAACCTGATCATGACAGATGTGATGGATTCTAATGAATATGGTACATTTGGCATCATTGTGAATCTAGTAGAAATTAATAGGATGGGGATATAACATGATCATTAAAAAGAAAGTATGCAGCAAAAAAAAGCACTTGGTCCTTTCCTGTCATCCCTATTCATATTTTGGCTTTTACCTGTTAGAACTGTATAATCTCCATGCAGAGTGCAATCAGTGAAGTAAAGACAGAACCAAGCGCTGTGCAAACAGTCATAAAGTTTAGTCACAAATTGTGCTACGCCATTAAACTACCATCCTTGTGGAGCTGGCACCCGGGCACACACTCTTTTGTCCTTTCACCGACGCATCACAAATAAAGAAGCTATTCTCAACATTTCTCATTGGTCCTAAGCCTACTGTTGATACTGCAGGGTGGGTCTGTCTGCTCCACATTTGTATTGTGAGAGGCAAACCAAACACATTAAAAGATCATCAACGTCCAATGAATATTTCGAGATGTTATTAATTTACTTCCTTTAATGTTCTTCATATGAACTTTCAAAAATAAACACAGGCAGGGGACAAAAGGCAGAAAATGTCACTCATTAGGCTCATCTCCCACTGCGGTTGTTTTCTGTAGATGACCGTGTCTTAACCTGCCTGGTTATGAGGTCATATTTCCGCGCAGTTCAATAGGATTCACCTTTTCAATTCAGCAAGAGCTTTACATGGAGCGGCATATGTTTTTTGGTAAACACGCATACCATCTTTGTTTTTACAGATAGCTCAAAGGGAAAAGTATACAGAACGAAGGATGGGAGGGGATATTTTTAGTGCATTGTTCAGATTTTTTGTTAGAAGTGGCTTTAAAGTTTTATTCATGTACATCATATTTGAAAAACATGAATAAGCAAACACAGACAGTATTCCCTGACTGCACCTGAGATTGACTCGCAAGTCAAGTGCATGATACAGACAAGTCGACACCCCTAGGGAACACAATGAGGCCATGTTTGCTTTTTAGAGGCTTGCTGTGCAGACAATGCAAAGAGACATGAATTAGCAGTGTATGTATAGAGGATCCTCTAGGTATATAATAACACGCATATTATTTTGTGAACTAGACAGATCCACAGGAAATATGATTCCCAAAACAGTTAACAGACTGAGATCAGATTACACATTATGCTTTTCCCCCTTCTCTATTCCAAGAATTTTAATGTACGGCTAATCTATGCAAAAAGGAAACATTTCATTAACTGTAGGCACAACAACTGATGTTATTTTTATGGGACTAAATGATCAGATCTCACCAATGGAAATGAGGTCCCTCTGCCCTTTCCTTGGTCATTACTGTAGCAATCAAACAATTATCATATGTAGAGGATACATGAGCAGCAATGCATATACGTCCTATCAATAGTGATTATAACATTGCAGAAAAATCCAGGAGATCCAGGTAGCATATCCACTAAATACAATAGCTAGGGCATGAAAGACTTCTACAATCAGCCTAGACCAGTGAACATTAAAGTGCCAAGTTAGATACTTATCTAAGTATCTGATCTATGGGGGACTGAGCACTGGGACTCCCACTGATCACATGAGCAGTAGTTAAATTGGAGTTTTAAGTTTAGACTACTGGAAATAGATTAGAGAGATGTTCAGCCAATTGTATCGGAACAGATCCTTGCAGGTCAATACAACCAAAGTTGTTTATTGATGCAAGCCCAGGGGCGGATTGGCCATAGACCTTACAGGGAAGTTTCCCGGTGGGCCGATGTCCAGGGGGCCACCTGAGTCCTCCTCAGGACCAGCCAGTGGAAGTTTTTGGGGAAGTATTTTGTGCTGCTGGCAGTATTTTGTGATGTACTGTGGTATTTGGGTCTGTTGGGTGGTATAATGTGCCACAATATGGTATTTCTGGTCCTGCCTTCCATCAATTTGGACCCGACTACAAAATGGGGCCACTTTTAGTATTTTTTTCCAGGCCCCCTTTAAGTTCCCAGTCCGCCCCTGAGCAAGCCCCAAGGAACATAGTGGAATACAGCATCATCGGTAAAACTCACTGAAGCGCAGCGCTCACGTGGGACGCCACGTGGGAAGCCGAGAAAAGGCATGATAGTGAGCCGCACACTCCTGTGCTCTCAGACTGCAGGAGGAGAATCAAGCAGCGTGAGTGGACAGAGCAACGTATCTCCCTGGATTGGGTAACATACTCAAAAGTCCTACACCAAATGGACTAATCTCCTTATCTATGACTGTAAGCTTTATCAATATAAAGGAACTACAATACTGAGAACATTACCTCCGTCCAGGATAACATAAAAGAGCTATAATAAGCACTATAAGGACACTAACCACGTACCAGGACAATTGTTTGGGATATATATTTATTCACCTATTTATAGTTATCTGCCTCATCTATTTATTTATTCATCCATCTATATTTACCTGCCTGTATCCATCGTACAGTCTATAAACCTACCTATATATACCTACCTATTGAAACGAAATAGAAAACTAAATATTTGTGTTGTCCATATATGTGGAAGAATCAATGAACCCTACTTGCACATAGATATACAACATAAACAACTTAGCGCTGGAACTGTTATATAGGGTCATTGGATGAATAGATATTTTTATCATTATATTTTTATTATATTTTTATTATATTTTTACTACATTTTTTATATTCTTTTTTTTACCTATAATCAACAAATTAGGCTAAATATTTTAACCTTCAACACTATGTAGATTTGCTTTTCCTTATGTGAGTGTGCCTATCAAAGAGAGAAAAAATATCTAATCAACGGTGTAGAAATTACGATTTAGGGTGGATCGTAGATAGAGCACCTCTTAATCCACTTTCCATCAGGTGGTGTGCCACTATATATGATATATGTCTTTCAAACAAAGCCTAGAAAAACAATAGGCCAACAGTAGTGAATGGAATGCGTATATAGTATGTGTACAGTATATATTTATTAGCACAGATTATCAATATTTGTCATTTGGATAAATTGAAGAAATGTATAACTTATTTTGATCATGATGCTCCTGTTCATGGGACAGCTCACAGCTTTAGGTTATCTAGCATACTGATACCAAGTAAAGGTGTGCTGTTCTGTTTGTGTGCCCATGTACCAACCTCTGCCTGTTTATCAACTCCAACCCTCCACTGCCTGACGTGACTTTAACCTATTTACCATATTGATCCATTGCTGCCTGCCTTGACCTTGGATTAGTTTTATGGATTTGCCCATACTATGCTTGTTATGAATATGAGTATTGCCTGATCCCTTGATGTTAGTGGGTCAGCAGCGAACCACACTAGGACTATTCCAAGAGGTAGCACCCTAGTGGCTCCCCTGCAGCAAAGTCCATATCCCTTTTATTGGAGTTAAAGGGTGAATACCGAGGGACTGCCAGAATAACACCCTTACGTCTAGCCCTAAGTTAAATCGGTTGGTTGGCACAGTATTCCATTGTGGTTCCACTCACTGTTCGTAAAGCTTCAGTATTAGAAGTCAAGCTGGTTAATGCATCGCCGCTCCCAGTGAAGGGAATGGAAGCACTGTAGTTACCAGCTCCATCCACTGCACACTGACTATTGCTATGTAGTTCCGGCACTGACTTTCAGCATTGGAGCAACTGGGGAACAGCTGATCAGAAGGTGTCTGACTCCTCTTGATCCGATATTGATGGTCTAACCTAAGGATGGACAAGGGCAAACTTGATTACCATGCAAACCAAGCAAATGCTTGCGGCCCCAGAGACAGGGGGGGAGGGCTTTCTGACCACAAGCGGTTGACTGAAAAAAAAAAAAGTACGAAAAAAAAGGGTAATTTCAACTGCAGATAGGTTCAGTGGGGGAAGGGTGTCCTTCCCAGTTGTAGAGCAGTAGCAGAAGTGCCTAGCTCCACTGCTAAGCTGATAATGGGCTTGGCAGGTTGTCACAGTGGAGCTTAGCTGCGCAATGGTGCAAAACTTGGTGCAACATATATGTTTCCGCTTGGAGTTCCAGAAATGCCAAATCCGCCCCAGAGGATAGGTCATCAACAGTAAAATCTTTCAATACCCTTTTAACTGTAACAAACAACAATTAAACTAAGAATCTTTTCCTTAGTAAACAGGATTCCCCAATCTCTCTTGACTGTATTTAGCCTCCGCTTGATACTGACTATGTAGTGAAGAAAGCTGAGACAGTCTCCCTACAGTCCCCAGCCAAGAGGATTGTAGATCCATGATCTTGACAAGTCATCAATTTGTTTAGGAAAGCAAATCATTGGTGTTCAATCTCTTTACAAAGAGGTATTACTTTTTATGAGTAAAGGACACGGAAACAACAAGCAGGTAATTAAGAAAGATGAGAAATTAAGACCCAGCATTTGTGTACGAAGAGGAAATAATAAACATCTTGTATCTTGCCAAACTGTAATACATCCTTGCTATCTGAGACACCAGCAGACTTCAGAGATCCACATCGCAAGGCTACAGTTTCTTGTGATGAATGATTTTAAGAATAAGTAATGTAATTACATCTCAGGGGTTATGTATCCACTTGGTGCTCATTTTCCTATAGGTGTCATCTTTAGCATTTTAAGTTATAAGGGAAGAACTTTTTTTTGGATATTGGGCCTTATTAATAATAATTTAAAACTCGATAAAGAGTTAATAAATATTAATCAACCATGACATTAAAACTATGGACAGGTAAAGGGAATAATATTGATTAGCATGGGACAATGGCACCTGTCATGCAGTAGGATACACTAAGCAGCAAGTGAACAGCCAGTTCTTGAAGCTGACATATTGGATACAGAAAATATGACATGGACCAAATTGTCTTGTGAAGTGTTCCCAGTATACAGTGGTTAGTACTTAGTACCAACCAAAAGTTGCCCAAGGAAGAACAACAGATAAAAAAGCAACATGGTCACATGGCACACTGATGAACACAGCATCTGATTCCACAGAGGGGCTATTGTACCACAAATTGCTGAAAAATTAATGCTGGCATTGATAGAAAGGTGTCAGAACACACAGTGCATAAGATTTTTTCTGTGTATGGTGCTGCATGGGTCAGAGTGCTTACACTTATTCCTGCCAACCACTGAAAGTCATGTGCACGAGAGCCTCAGAACTAGACCACTGAGCAAAGGAAGCATTGCTTACCTGGGGAAGAAGTGGCACCAAGATGCACTATGGTAATAAAACAAGCAGACATAGGCATTGGGATGTTTTGGACAATGTTCTGCTGGGAAAGCTTGAGTCCTTACACAGTCCAAAATACAGCCACCCCTATCAATAAGTCCACATGAGGAGCTCCACTCTCCTCCAGATCACAGCAGTTCATGACGTCTTCAACAATAAAGTTAACACTGCTGTTTAGAGAGTCATTATGTCCGACTCGTAGGTGAAACATCTTCATGTCTTTTTATTTCATACAAACGCTCTAGTTACATGGGTAACTTCCAGTGTGTGAAGGATGCCAAGCCCCCTCATCCATGAGTAAGGGAGCAAAGTCCCCCATAATGTTGCATGGTGGGAAGGAGGTCAAGAAGATATTTGGCTCTGAGTACTTCACACATTGGAATTTACCCGTGTAACCAGTGATTTTGTATAAAATAAAAATACAGGAAGATGTTTCATCTATGAGTCGTGATCATTATGACTCAATAAATGGCAGTATCACTTTTATAGTTGAAATCCACATGATTGATTTGCTGAAACCGTGAGTTCTAACATTCGTGTGGATGTGACTTGTACAAGCTACCTAAACATTTTTGTAGACTATATACAGCAGTATTCACTTTCAGAAGGATAAAAAACCCTGCCACACTACAAAAATATTTCAGGAATGGTTTGCCAAACATGACCAAAAGTTCAAGGTGTTGACAAATTCCCATGGTCTCAAACCGATCGAGCATCTGTGGGATATGCAGGAGAAACAAGTCCAATCCATTTAAACCCACCTGCAAGTTACACAGGGTAATTGCACTTTCAAAACATTTTTGATATGTCATAGTGACATACAATATCAAAAGTTTTGATTGATGTGGGTTTGAGTGCTGAGACCACCACCAACTGTTAGAACAAGGAGTAAGAAATGCTCAGAAAGCCTCATAGAGCTTCTATTGAGGCTGTCTACAGTTCTGTAAAATCCATGGCTTGATGAGTTAAAAATGTTTTGGGGAAATGTACTAATGTAATTGCTGTCTTAAGATGGCTATACACATTGGATCAAACTTGCCCAAAGAATGATTTGGCGGCGTGTTGGATTGTAACACCTAACCAGTCACATAAGATAATATGACAAAACTTTTTGTTTTTTTCCCACTCTTCTGAACGGACCTGGGCATAAAATATATACATCAGCTACATTAAAGGGTTTCTGTCACCAGAAATGACCCTATTAAACCAAGTGTCATTTGCAATGAGCAAATGACACTTGATGCCAGTAATGTTACTATTATAGTCCTCAGTAACGCCGTTTTGCTAAAAATTACGATTTTATAATATGCTAATGACCTCCCCTAGGTGCAGTAGGCGTGAACCTGCACCTAGGAGAGGCCGTAATTATGCCTCTTACCACGCCCCCGGTCGCGCTGATTGACAGGGCCGGGCAGCCAGCTCTTTCGGCTCCCGGCCCTGTACGATCCGAAATCCCGCGCCTGCGCAGTAATGAAGCCGGGACCCGGGCGGGCGCCGGCTCTCAACGCACGCTGATCCCGCGCCTGCGCATTGCGATCAGCGCGCGTTGAGAGCCGGCGCCCGCCCGGGTCCCGGCTTCATTACTGCGCAGGCGCGGGATTTCGGATCGTACAGGGCCGGGAGCCGAAAGAGCTGGCTGCCCGGCCCTGTCAATCAGCGCGACCGGGGGCGTGGTAAGAGGCATAATTACGGCCTCTCCTAGGTGCAGGTTCACGCCTACTGCACCTAGGGGAGGTCATTAGCATATTATAAAATCGTAATTTTTAGCAAAACGGCGTTACTGAGGACTATAATAGTAACATTACTGGCATCAAGTGTCATTTGCTCATTGCAAATGACACTTGGTTTAATAGGGTCATTTCTGGTGACAGAAACCCTTTAAAGCTGTATTTTGCTATTACAAGGCAAATACAGTAAATAGAATCTAGGAGACCACAATGAATCCCCCCATTGTATCTAGAAGTTCCTGCAAATTTAGAATTTTTAATCACAATCATAGTTTTTCTTTTAGCTGACAGCCATGTCCGAAATGTATGCATCTAAGGTAAGTACCAAAGTGAAATGTGAGATCTGATACACTTCAACACTGGCGCCTTAACAACAGCCAAAGTACTTGACATACAATTAAGATCTTAGAGGGGGATTTTTCATTCCCCTATGACAGTTTTTTGGCTTTAAAAAGTTGCAAACCCCAGTTTTAAATCCCATTGTGATATTTATTGAGGCAACTGGCATTTTTATGCCAGCAGTTTGGGAAGAGGGGTCATGGCGAGGATGGAATAATGACTGAAATCTATGCCAACTAGGAGCAGGAGTAGATTTCGGTTAGGTGCACAGACTACCAGAGGAGGCATTTAATTTATGACGAGGACTGCACTTAGTTATAAATTAATGCCTACTGTGGCAGCGCAGGGCACATCAGGTCCAGCATAGCAGATGTCAGTCTTGATAAATCAGGGCCTTAGTGTTTGTAGGATAGCTGTTTAGCACTACTGTGACAAGTGTTAGCCGCAATTCTCAAATTCAATTCTGTACACGATGGAAAACATCTATACATTATTTGGCGGTGCTGATCACTTATCTGATAGTTACTTATGTAACATAAAAAAATTAAAACAAAAAATCTTGGCTTTCAAGTTCAGTCATTGGTTTCACCGAGGCATCCAAGTCTCACCACATCTAATCTGATAGTTGTCTCTGTGTCCACGAGATGTTGATCCTCATAAACATAACAAAACAAGTGGGGTTTACTCCCTTTCCTTGCATGAAACTGTAATGAAGGAGCCATTACATCTGAATGAAGGTGCATAATCATTTCAGCATTGCTACACTGTGTGAAATTACTTTGAAAGTCTACATACCATAGTGGAGCATGTATTAGAGCTGAGGTCATGACCACATCTTAGGTGGAAATGTGTTTTTTTTCTCACCCAATATTTTCTAATGGTAGACACAACAATTGACACCGATGTCTAAACTATCAAGTGTGCGACCCCGCTCATCCTGTCATAAATGGTGGGCAGAGACGCTACAGTGACAACTGTGTCATGTCAGGATCTCAGCTATTCAGGTCATGTAAAATGTGTTAATGAGTCTGCTAATAGGAGTAAACATGAACATCTGAAGAAGCAAGTCATCATAAGTCTTCTACCATGAAGAATTCTGATGGTGTACTCTACGTAGAGCGGAGGATCTATGTATGAAGTGAAATAGTACATAGCTAAAGAGAAATTATGTTAAAGCATCACATACTTGTACTATCTTATTTATAGATACTCCACCATTGGAGTGTACTTTTTAACAATGCTTTTTTCCCCATCTGCTCGTCATAAATAGATCACTATCTATTTATGACACAGACATAACTTAGTAGCAGTTGAGTATAGCAGCTAATACACAGGTATACAGTTATAGTAGGGTGTAAATGTATCAGTACCAGGCTTTCATGTATGAGGGTGCCCAAATGGGCCTTTACCATATCAGAAGACAATATTATAAATTGTACAAGTGTGTTGGGTGGGGGCGCAGAGTGTTATAGATGTTGCAACGGAGCATAGGAATTTTATGCTATGCCTCTGTCAATATGTACTGGCAATTTCCCCTCCTGAAGATCATGCCATGTCATATATTAGCCTCACATTCTTGTTTACTGAATTTTGCTTATTGGGATAGCTGCACACCACCGCTGCAGTCAAGAAAACAAAGCCCAGAGAGGAAGGATTGGAGCTTTGGTGCTAGAGTGGAGGTGGTTCTAGATGGTGAGTATACATTGCTACCATTATTCTAATATCTTCCTTGATGTTTCCAAAAAAGAAATGTATAACATGGTCAGCCCCTTTAAATGTTTGGCTAGCATTAGATCTTTTTCATGGATATACAAAAATTGTCAAATAGATATGCATGTCATATTTATCCTAATTAATGTCTTCAGGTTAAGCATCCAGATACATGTACTTTGGTAAAGATGGTTTCCTGGTGAAGTAATCAGTATGGCTCTTCTCGACAGTAGAGATGAATGTATTTAAAAACTGTTTCAGCCATATCAACCATATGATTCGATTCTGGACCAAATAAATTCAACCCACATCGAAAGTGCTGTGGTTACCTATAAAAGTCTTTCTTACTATCTACCCCTCTCTCTTTCTCTCTCTTTCAGATTCTCCTGAAATTACATAAAATCCAAATTACACAAAATCATTGTTGGACACAATACAAATATTATTTGTCCACACAAAGGCAGCAACAGCAAGACGCTAGAAGATAGTGGATCATGGGGGTTCCTGCTGCGACTTCAAGACAGGAGGTCCCTAGGCAAAGAGGATACTGGGCAGCATGCCTCTATAACTAAAATTCATCTCAGCCACCCTATCAATTTTTAATAATATACTGAGAAATCTGGAAAACAATCTACCCAGTCTTTTGACACAAATATAGACTGGTTGAGATGCTGTCTACTGCCTATCTATATGTAGTGTAGTCATTCTATTGTGCCATGCGTCACTTGTGTAGGAGGTGAGGAACTATGGGCTCACTTTGCCCAGGGACCCACTGGGGGATTCACCTGTTCCCCTGTGCACCAGGCGGAGCTTGCACAAAACTGAAATTCAGTAGAATCCCAATTTTTGTTTTTGAAAAATTCAATCTCAAAGAGAAAAAATACTAACAAAAATCTGTACATTTTGTAAATCCCTATATGCGTTAATCTGTGGTCCATTCTCTAATGTTACAAGGTGTAGACCTGCTGAAATTGAATATATCTTATGTTGAGCTAAAAGCTGAACCTGGCTGAATGGAATTTCTCCTGCAATCTTATTTTGTTAAGTGCTTGAAGATGTCCTGGCTGGTTTCATCTTGGTAAACAAACCTGATATTTCCTTTCACCAAATGTTCACAATACTTTCAGTTGGGTGATACTCTATGTACTGACAGAGATAAGCCAGGCTATGAATGGTAAGATAAGTGAAGTAAAGACTATCAGAATCTAATGGGCATTATCAATTCAGATTTCCTTGTCAACCTTCCTGCATTTAATATTTGATGGTCAATTAGCTACAATCCACCATATTCACTGTCAGAAAGGTGTTTTAATTTTAGCTTTAGATTTCTTTTAGATCTTTTTATGTTGCTAATCATTTGCCTGGCTGGAAATGCCCAGAGTTTGCATGACATATAAGCCACTAGAACAAGTAAAGAAAGAACAAATAGCTCCTACACCTACACATGGGATTAAACAATTTACATCTTAGTGATATTTTGCTCTTGCGTCAAACGCTTGAAATACCGGCACATGTCAAATAAAAAAAACTGAAATATTCTGCATGTTTGCACGTTGATTTATTGAAGTGACCCTAAATCGTCACCTTTCACTGAACCTGTTCTTTTTTTTTTGCCTCACTATATTTATATATGGTGGAAAAATAAAGTCAGGTGACCCCCTCCGTACTAGCTACGACATTAATGGCATAGCTGTCTCACGCACGCACTGGAGAGGAATGGAGCTAAGTCAACAAATTGGGATTTGTTAGTTAAGCCAAGTACGAACTAGCCAGGGAAGAAGAGAGCTAAACGTAGAGTGCAAATATATATACGAGGCAAGCTGCAGCTTGTAGAAAAGAAAATGTTTGTAGAAAACTCCTGCATTACAGGTTTATCTAAGGTGTGGTGTTGCTTAAGCCCCAGTAATTACCCAGGATACCATGACATAGTGGCTGAAAATGAAGCACTCTACAAACTTGCCACCTTCTACCTTTACAATTAACTCCTTGGCAGTCAGTGGGGATTTTCTAGTATGTCATGCAGTTTTTTCAGAACCGGTATATGGGAATGAAAATAACAATATGCATACAGCAAAGAAAAAAGTGTTCAAGAAAGAGGGTGAGCGTTTCACTCTAATGTCATATATATGACATCATACTCTATCCACAATTGTAAGATATTATCTTTATGTACTTCTTAAAGGAGAATATCCACCTTAATAAGGACTTTCAAGCAGGACCAACCCAATTAAACCATATTGATCTAGCTGATTAAAAATATACCTGGCTTTCCTGAGAAAAATGCTTTTATTTTTTATGCAAAGGGCGTTTGATAGCACTGATGGGTGGGACCTAGCCCCTCGATGCAGCTCGATCCTCAGCTTTTCAGTGATGTCCCTACCTACTGAAGCCCTCGTTTGTATAAAGAATACAAGCCTTTTGTTAATCTCAGGAATGTCACAACCAATTTTCACAAGACAAGTACAGTGGTCCCTCAAGATACAATAGCCTTAGGATACAATATTTTCAACATACAATGGTCTTTTCTGACCCATCATAAGTTGAAACCAGACTCAACATACAATGTCTCAGACTCAGATCCAACCACTTCTCTGGTAAAATAGCTGTATTAGTTGCTATTTATCAGCTATTCCTGACTGTTATATGTAATGACTTGTTTTATCTGTCTTAGTTATCGGCTTATTTTTCTTAAATCTTCAATTTATTTTATCTTGGATGACATTTGGAGGCTTTGGAACTCATTACTCAACTTGCCATACAATGGTTTCAACATATAATGATCGTCCTGGAACCAATTAATATTGTAACTTGAGGGACCACTGTATTATTGTAATCAGTAGGATCAACCCTACAAGGCAGTATGTCTGGGTTAATAGGTTGATCCTGCTGATAGGTGCTCTTATAGCATGACAGGAAATGTCATAAATTTCTGTCTGCCACAGTCTTCATAATGTTATTTGAGGAGTGACATCACTTGAATTGACCCTTAACAGTGAACGCTATGGAAGTTCTAGAGAGATTCAGCAGCATACATTCAAGAAAAAATATAATTACAGGGTAGTTGGCTTCCTATGAAATCTCTGTACAGCGCTGCAGAATAGGATGGCACTATATAAGGAGCAGAAAATAAGAATAAATCATGGACATTTAACCAGTCTTGACCACAGCCTCTGACATTTGGAGGGAGGGGGTTCCCTTAGACACCGATGACCCAATGACTCACTCACAATGAGATTGCAGGAATTGTTTGGTTGCTATTTCAGCTGGGAGCTTTTGTAAACCCCTAAGCCTGCCATAGCAAAGTTCCTGTTGAGCCCAACCGCAAAGCAGAGCTCAATAGGAACACAGTAATTTTCCCTTAGACTGGGAAAGGAAACTATTGCAGTCTATGATATAGCGATTTGAAGATTACATGTTCGAGTTCCCTATGGGAGTTAAAGAAGTTTTTAAAAATATTTAAAAAACAAAAAAAACTACAATTTCAAGTCACCCATCTTTCCAGATTTTACATATAAAAAATGGCATTGCAACATCCAAATATGCCATAATTATTAAAATATAAAAGTATTTTTCTTGCACGGTAAATGCCATAGTGGAAAAAAAAACAAAAAATTCCCACACACTAAAAATATGCTCATGGGTTAGTTTGGAATTCAAATCACAAGCCCCAATGGGCATAGGGTTTGATGTCAGTGTTGACAATCTCTGTACAGTGATGTGGAATATGTTAGCGCTATACAAATGAATCAAATAAATAAAATGCCTACATGTACAGTGGGGAAAAAAAGTATTTAGTCAGCCACCAATTGTGCAAGTTCTCCCACTTAAAAAGATGAGAGAGGCCTGTAATTGACATCATAGGTAGACCTCATCTATGAGAGACAAAATGAGAAAACAAATCCAGAAAATCACATTGTCTGATTTTTAAAAAATGTATTTGCAAATTATGGTGGAAAATAAGTATTTGGTCACCTACAAACAAGCAAGATTTCTGGCTCTCACAGACCTGTAACTTCTTATTTAAGAGGCTCCTCTGTCCTCCACTGATTACCTGTAGTAATGGCACCTGTTTGAACTTGTTATCAGTATAAAAGACACCTGTCCACAACCTCAAACAGTCACACTCCAAACTCCATTATGGTGAAGACCAAAGAGCTGTCGAAGGACACCAGAAACAAAATTGTAGACCTGCATCAGGCTGGGAAGACTGAATCTGCAATAGGCAAGCAGCTTGGTGTGAAGAAATCAACTGTGGGAGCAATAATTAGAAAATGGAAGACATATAAGACCACTGATAATATCCTTCGATCAGGGGCTCCACACAAGATCTCACCACGTGGGGTCAAAATGATCACAAGAACTGTGAAACAAGAATGGGGGAACCTAGTGAATGACCTGCAGAAAGCTGGGACCAACGTAACAAAGGCTACCATCAGTAACACACTATGCCACAATGGCTGGGTCTTTCAGCATGACAATGATCCCAAGTACACCGCCAGGGCAACGAAGGAGTGGCTTCATAAGAAGCATTTCAAGGTCCTGGAGTGGCCTAGCCAGTCTCCAGATCTCAACCCCATAGAAAACCTTTGGAAGGAGCTGAAAGTCCGTGTTGCCCAGCGACAGCCCCAAAACATCACTGCTCTAGAGGAGATCTGCATGGAGGAATGGGCCAACATACCAGCAACAGTGCGTGCCAACCTTGTGAAGACTTACGGAAAACATTTGACCTCTGTCATTACCAACAAAGGATATACAACAAAGTATTGAGATGAACTTTTGTTATTGACCAAATACTTATTTTCCACCATCATTTGCAAATAAATTCTTTAAAAATCAGACAATGTGATTTTCTGGATTTGTTTTCTCATTTTGTCTCTCATAGTTGAGGTCTACATATGATGTCAATTACAGGCCTCTCTCACCTTTTTAAGTGGGAGAACTTGCACAATTGGTGGCTGACTAAATACTTTTTTCCCCCACTGTATATTGTATATATTGTGCAGACATTTATAATATGAACTCTAAGAATAGTGAAACCTAGTGGACTGTATATTATCCATTAATGACACGTGGAACAGTATACGGTGCATCCATGAATTCTTACAGGCGCCTGTCACTGCTGGGCTTAGTCTTCTCATCAGGATAGAGGCTATTTAAGGCCTAATACAGCAGATCAACAATAACAAGGACACATTACTAGGGGCCTCTAAATGTGTTATAGTGTAGTATATTATTGTATATTATATAAAAGCTACAATTTAATTATACATATTTATTTGCTATGACTATTGAGAACAGGCCGTATATACAGTCAAATCTCACATATTTCTTGCAATGTAATCAGTTGCCAGCATCTGACCCATCTTTGTATTGCTGGGCTTGATTAATTAAATATTAACATGGCCATATCAGTGTTAATATAACTTACACCTGCTTTATACACAAAGTAAAAAATGTCACATGCGCTGCAGATTCTTTACAAAGTATTATGCATCTTTCATTATTACAGTATAAACACCAATTGATTTGAAGATTTCCTATATGTATATAAAGAAGTATATAAATAATAGCAATAATAATATTAATAAAACATCATTAGTTAATCTTGTGGAATGGACCTTAGGTCATTGCAATTTAAATCCACTTAGGCCACTTTCAATGCTGCTGAAATGAAAGTGAAAAACAGCTAAAAAATATACTTTTCTATGACTCTTTCTGATGGAAGTGTCCCTTTAAGTGGGATTTCCAAGCATTCTATACTGATGACCTATCCTATCAGTATGTGATAGGTGGGGGTCCAACTCCTACCACCCCTAACAATCAGTTGTTTGAAGAGACCGTGGCATTTCAATGAGCACTGCTGCCTCCTCACAACTTACTGTTGTCCATGGTATAGCGGCTGTGCTTGGTATTGCAGCCTCGGCCCATTCACTTAAATGGGACTGAGTTGCTCATAGGTCATGTGACCATGAATGTGACATCACTGGCCTAGGAAGAGGCCATGGTGCTCACTGGATCACCACAGTTTCTTCAAACAGATAATTGGCGGGGGAGCTGAGAGTTAAATATATCCACCGATCAGATACTGATGACCTGTCATGAGGGTAGGTCATCATCATAAACACTCGGACAAACCACTTTTCACAGTAGCCAGTCTAGGTTTCAAACAGTGTGCTACAGACTGATACTTGGTGAAGCAAGGACAAAGCAAAAAGTGATCAAATATCATGATGTAATAATAAAAGATCAGGACTGGCCAAGTTTTGTGTAATTCCTTCTGAATGTGAAACCTAGGTAAGAAAAGTAGGATGGCAAAGTACTGATTCTTTCTATTTCAAAGTAAGCAAAGACCCTGGACAAAGCAAACCAAGGCAGACCCTAGAATAACACTAGATTACTGTATTTTTCGCTTTATAAGACGCACTTTTCCCCCAAAAAAAGTAGGGGGAAAATGGCCGTGCGTCTTATAAAACGAATACTAGTGAGCGCTTCTATTATGGAAGCGCTCACTAGTATGTAATAGGTGCCGGGAGCGGAGAAACATACTAACCCTCCTGCCCTACAGCTCCGCTCCGGTTCCTGTGCTCCTCTGTCTTCTCTGGCGGGCGCTCCACTGTCCTGACCGCGTACAGCGTAGTTCGCGCACTATGACCTGACGCTGCACGCAGTCAGGTTACAGTGCAGCGCGGGCAGAGAACACAGAGGAGCGCCGGACCCGGAGCGGAGCCGCGGCACAGGAGAGGTAAAAGAGGTTTTTATTTTATTCTGATTGGGGCATGGTGGGCTGATCTGAGGTCTGATGGGGGCACAGTGGACTGATCTGAGGTCTGATGGGGGCACAATGGGCTGATCTGAGGTCTGATAGGGGCACAATGAGCTGATCTGAGGTCTGATGGGGCACAGTGGGCTGATCTGAGGTCTTATGGGGGCACAGTGGGCTGATATGGTGGCACAGTGGGCTGATCTGAGGTCTGATGGGGGCACAATGGGCTGATCTGAGGACTTATGGAGGCACAATGGGCTGATCTGAGGTCTGATGGTGGCACAGTGGGCTGATCTGAGGTCTGATGGGGGCACAATGGGCTGATCTGAGGCCTGATGGGAGCACAATGGGCTGATCTGAGGTCTGATGGGGGCACAATGGGCTGATCTGAGGTCTGATGGGGCACAGTGGGCTGATATGGTGGCACAGTGGGCTGATCTGAGGTCTGATGAGGGCACAATGGGCTGATCTGAGGTCTGATGGGGGCACAGTGGACTGATCTGAGGTAGGGTGGGGCACAGTGGGCTGATCTGAGGTCTGATAGGGGCACAGTGGGCTGATCTGAGGTCTGATAGGGGCACAGTGGGCTGATATGGTGGCACAGTGGGCTGATCTGAGGTCTGATAGGGGCACAGTGGGCTCATATGGGGGCACAGTGGGCTGATCTAAGGTCTGATAGTGGCACAGTGGGCTGATATGGGGGCTGAGTGGGCTGATATGGGGGCTGAGTGGGCTGATCTGTGGTCTGAAAGGGCTGATCTGAGGTCTGATGTGATATCCTGAAATGTATGATACGAGGGATGAAAAATATTTTTTCTTATTTTCCTACTCTAAAATCTGGGGTGCGTCTTATCATCGGGTACGTCTTATAAAGCGAAAAAATACGGTATATTGAAAATGTTAGAGGAAGGCCAATGGATTGGAAATCACAACTCTAGGTGAGCATGAATGTAAATGCGGAGTTAGACTATTCATCAAGACAATTAAAGACCCAATAAAAGAGTATTATGGAGAAACTATATTCTTGTGGCTCCAGAGAGTTGGATAGAGACTGGATAAATGTTGTAATTAGAGATGAGCGAATCTTCAAAGATTCGCTTCGCCGAATGTTCGTCGAATTTATAAAAAGATTCGTTCTTAATATGAATTTATTAGGTGGAAGCTGTGTAAGAATCATTCATTATTTTGGTCGTGTTCTGCAAACATTCGCGCACTAATAACGAACATACTGTTGTAAAAGGTACGCTACTTAACTGTATACGTACTCATGAGCGTACAAAGTGCGTATGAATCCTTAGCGTACTATTGTCTAGCGATTGCGTAATACGCAGGCACGCACGACGCTAGGCTGCGGCGTGCACTCCTCAGAGGCAGAGCGAAGTTTTCAAAATGGCATCCAGGCGATCTTCAGAATTTAGCTCTGGAGAGCTTATATACATGATCCGGTTGATGGACTGGCAGGATTACGATGGCACACACCGACACCCGAACCAGCAGAAGAAGGAGAAGGTGATCCGAGGCTTGTGCCACCGCTTTGACACTGTGCGGACCCCGGGCCAGATCCAGCAGAAATGGTCCGATTTGAAGTACCCAGAGCTGCTTAATGAGATCCGCGCAGAGATACACGGCAGGGTGAGTAACAAAATATTTGAAAAGTAAAAACATGTTAAAAAATTAGTGTACTGTATTGTATATATACCAGTGAGTGCCAAAAATGAAAGCCGTATAGCACTACGCGCTGCAGAAATTTTCTTACATGCTAGGCCACGCCTTTCACTCCACCCTAACAAGTGAAGGTATTCTCAGATACGTGCCCCTTCACAGTAATTTGCCTTAGGCTACTTTCACATATGTGGCGATAATCCGGCAGGCTGTTCTGCAGTATTTGTCCGGCCAATTCCCGGCGGTCTTGCCGGGTGGCGGCTGGATCAGCGCCATCCCCCATTATTGTTAATGGGGCTGGCCGTTCTCCCGTTTGTGTCAGGCAAATGCGCTAGTGTGAAAGAAAATACTCTTAGATATAAGCCCCTTCATAGTTAGTGCTTACTCCTCCTACACACAGACTCAAAAACGTGCTCATGCTGCAGCTAATGTGAGTGGGCGATATAAAAAATATTCCCACATTAATGACATTAAGAAATTTGTCGCGATAAATACCCATTTAGAAGAAAAAATGGATATGACCCTCCTCTCACCCATAATATCTTCATAGTAGTATACAGTGTTAGTATTAAAAATGGTCGGTCATCAAAACAATTGTGTATGGATTTATGTTGCAGTGCAATGTCAACCACGTAACCGTTGAGGCCGGACGGCCCCTATAAGTACCTTCAGCTTCTAGTAAGTGTAAACATATTTAATTTATTTTTAACCCAGGCTACGTGGGAATGCAGCTGCAGTGATACAGTAGAGAACTAGTGGTTAGGAATGGGATCCAGCCCCAAACTATTCACATGTATCAACATCAGAAGTTACAGCTGTTCATTACAGTTGAATGTAATGCCATTATTTAATGATTTTTGACAGCTGCTGCACCACAGAGGAGCCCCTGTCACCCTCCTCCATCACAACAGTGAGAGAGGATCCCACCTGCCCCTCCAACACCACCAGCCCTACCAACTTCCAGAGGTAGAAGGTAGGTAAAATAAAAAGTGTAATGGGTGGACCTTCTGTCTTCAAAATATAAGCTAAATTTATGTTTTATCCTATGTAGCTCCAACTGTCAGGGAGGAGTTTTCCCCAGGACCATGGTAAGACCACACAGTATGGGTGTCCAGTAAGTACAAACCCCAAACTGACCATGTGTGGCCTTCTCACTGAGCAGTTCAAAGAAAAAAAAATGGCTCAATACAGATACATGTCACTGAATAACTCGTTCCAGTAGATATACCAAATATTTAATGACATGCAATTGCTAAAGTATTATCCTTGTGCTGGATTGAAAGTTTAGAATTTTTTTCGTGGGGCAACCCCTTTAACTGGATCATACTAATTATATTACTGTTTCCACCCCTACAGATATCCCGACAGACTTTGAGGTGAAGGCACCCTTACGCCGCTTTGACACGAGGCTCCATGCTGGCTCCCGGCTTATTCGCGATGCAGCTGGAGCTCCGAGAGCTGCAGGCGATGATGGCCAGACGTCGTCAAAGGCCGGCGCAACCTTTTTTTCCCCTTTTTTTTTACTTATTTATTTTTTGTTGAAAGTTATTATTTATTTTACTAAAATTATTCTTCTAAAACCTGTCTTTTAATTGTTTTTAAACCTTTTACACCTTCCTGACATAGTGTGAAGAAGACAGGGGTGTCTGTTTAGGCCAGAGCCTCCACAAATTGTGTATAGGCCAGAGCCTGCATTACTGTGAAGAAGACAAAGGTGTCTGTTTAGGCCGGAGCTTCCAAAATTGTCCAAAGGCTATTTTCCTGGATTAATGAACACAGGGTGTCTTCAGGCCAAAGCATTAATAATTTACGCACACTCCGGTTTCCAGATTACAGTCAGATAAATGGCTTGGCTTGTTTGGACAACAAGCCTATAAATTCTACCTTGTAAAGATAGGCAGTGAAAATTATATATGGGCTTTTCATGGGTGGCACGGCCAGTAGTAGTAGGGGACGGGGTACATCAGCACAGCAGAGAGTGAATAGTAAATACAACAAACTGCGGTGGAGTATAACAATCTCCGCTAATATAACTTGTAACGGGAGGCGGAGGTAGACAACAGTGTAACTATTTTATTTTTTAATACCATTTTTACTTTTTTTATTTTTTTATTTTGGGACGAAAGGCTCCAAAACAAATTTAAGAATAGTAAATAGAACTAAGAACGGTGTTGTCACTGACATTCCTGTGACAGGAACAGGAGGTCTGTCAGATTTTCAACACGTGGTATATCTGACATGTTTTCCTTTTTTGTTGTTGGTATTTACCACCCCCTTTTCCCTCAGGTGTTCCTGGTGTGGTAATTATCCCTCCCCTATTTATTGCATCTTCTCTCACTATTCCTTGTGGTTTATAGCTTCAGTTGTTGTTGTGGTGAGAAGTAGTTTGGGTCTCAGCTGAGATCCTGGAGCCTCCATTTCTTCATTGTAAGATAAGTTTCCTTTTCCCTTCTGTTTGTTTTGTTATTAGGCCTAAGGGAGACTCCTGTTCGTCCTTCCATTTGGAGGAACAGGTAGACTCATTCCTGTCATTAGTTTCAGGGTCCTATAGGGTCAGTTCGGTGTTTAGGTTCCTGTGTATGAACTTGCCTACATTTGAGGCCTGTTCATACTGGTAGATAGACAAGAATTGAGCCAGGGTTTCCTGTAGGAGGTGTCCATCTTCCTTCCTTAGTTTCTAGGCCTAATCTCCTTTCCCTCCTATGCTCGGTTTGGTCCCCCCCCACACCTGCGCGTGACATTATAAACCGCCAATTACCGTCACTTTGTTGTTTGTATCTGTACAGCCATGGATCCTATTGCTGTACTCGCCGGGCAGCTGCAGGGGCTGTCTTTGGAGGTAGCTGACCTCCGCATGACCGTTACCCAGATTCAGAGACCACAGGCTGTTGGTCCCTGGGGTGGTCGTTGCCAGGCCTGTCTGGAGCCTAAAGTCGCTCTCTCAGATAGATTCTCTGGGGGACGTGATAACTTTATTTTGTTCAGGGAGGCGTGCAAATTGTTCTTTAGGTTGCGTCCACATTCATCTGGTAATGAAGAACAGAGAGTTGGTGTGGTGATCTCGTTGCTCAAGGGAGATGCACAGTCATAGGCCTTTTCTCTGCCGACTGGATCGCAGTCTCTCCAGTCGGTGAATTAATTTTTCAATGCTTTGGGGCTTATCTATGATGACCTGGATCGCATCTCCCTGGCTGAGACCAAGTTACGTGACCTTTCAGTGTGAGCACTCTGTTGAGATCTATTGTGCTGAGTTTCGGAGGTGGGCTACGGATAACGAATGGAACGATCCGGCTCTCCGTAGTCAGTTTTGTCAAGGGTTATCAGAAAGGCTGAAGGATGCTTAGGCCTTTCATGAAACTCCAGTGTCTTTAGAAGACGCTATGTCTCTTGCTGTACGCATGGACAGACGCCTGAGAGAGAGATCTAGGGGCCCCTAGATCACATAGTGTATTGTCTTCCTATGACACTTTGGGTGAAGATACTCCTGGGTTGATGTCTGGGGACAAACCCAGGCAGTTAGGGGGGGGGGCTACTCCTGCTTCCAGCTTTAAGCATTCTGGTAATGAAAAGGGAGTGTGTTTTTTCTGCAGACAGAAAGGACACTTTATCAACGCATGTCCATGCATTTAGTCTCTAAAAGAGAAAAAAAAGAAAGGGGGCGTTAAATTCCTATCTCACTCTCGGAGGAGTGGGTGGAGAGACAGAAAATGTGCATTTGTCTTCATCCTGTAGTACCCATTTTCTCCTGACTGCTGAGGTGGCGCTAGAGTCAAAAGTCGTGAGAATTGAGGTGTTTATTGACAGCGGGGCAGGGGTGAGCCTGATTGATGCTCCATTTGTCCATATGCATGGATTGTCTTGGATTGTGCATTGGAGAAGAGGATTTCTGTGTTTGCTATTGATTCTGCACCTCTTTCTCAAAAGTGTTTGTCTCAGATGGTGCATGATATAAGATTAAGAGTGGGTGAATTTCATCAGGAACTTATTTTTTATTTTGTGTTGGAAGGTCTTCCTGCTTCTTTGGTGCTGGGTTTACCGTGGTTAAGCACACACAATCCAACCATCGATTGGCATACTAGACAGATTCTGGATTGGGGTGATTATTGCATTGACAATTGTCTTAATACATCTTTTTCTCCATTAACCACTAAGACACTTCCTACTTTTATATCTGATTTTGCTGATGTATTTTCTGAAGGTGGATGTCAGGATTTACCCCCACATCGGGAATACGATTGTCCTATCAATCTTATCCCCGGAGCGAAGTTGCCCAAATCTAGGCTGTATAACCTTTCTGGACCTGAGAGAACGGCCATGAAAGAATATATTGCTGAGAGTTTGGTTAAAGGACACATAAGACCTTCCAAATCTCCAGTGGCAGCTGGGTTTTTCTTTGTAAAGAAAAAGGACGGAACTCTTAGGCCATGTCTAGATTTCCGTGAACTCAATCTGATTACTGTTCGTGATCCTTACCCCCTTCCTTTGATTCCCGATTTGTTTAACCATTGTTGATGCCAAGGTGTTCTCCAATTTGGACTTAAGGGGGGGCATATAATCTGGTCAGGATCAAGGAAGGGGATGAATGGAAGATGGCTTTTAACACTCCTGAGGGCCACTTTGAGAACCTGGTCATGCCTTTTGGGTTGTCCAATGCTCCTGCTGTCTTCCAGCATTTTGTTAATGACATTTTTCATCTCCTGGTGGGGAGGTTTGTAGTCGTGTATTTGGATGACATACTAATTTATTCTCCAGATATGGTGGCACATCAGGATCACGTTAGACAGGTGTTGCAGATCTTAAGAGACAACAAATTGTGCGCAAAATTAGAGAAATGTGTTTTTGCTGTACACAAGGTGCAATTCGTAGGATACCTGCTGTCATCTTCAGGTTTTCGAATGGATCCAGAGAAAGTCTGAAAAGAATGTCAAGGCGGATGCCTTGTCACGTAGTTTTCCCGGAGGAGGTGATTTTGAAGATCCGAGGCCTATACTGTCTGAAGGGGTGGTGATATCTGCTCTTTACCCTGATCTTGAGGCTAAGGTGTTTGAGGCCCAGGGAGACGCAGCGGAGTCTTAACCCCCTGGGAAATTGTTTGTTCCATCTGAATTGCGTCATAAGGTGTTTGAGGAACATCACTGTACAGTGCTTACGGGACACCGTGGGAGTAAATCCACTGTCGACCTCATCTCTCGTAGATTCTGGTGGCCAGGGCTGTGTAAGTGTGTTGAAGACTATATGTCGGCCTGTAGTGTCTGTGCACGTGCTAAGGTGACACATACTGGACCTTCTGGACCCCTACTCCCGTTGCCCATCCCAGCCAGACCATGGACTCACTTGTCTATGGTCTTTATCACTGATCTACCTAATTCAGCTGGAAAGACAGTTATTCTGGTGGTTGTAGATCGGTTTAGTAAAATGGCACACTTTATTGCATTGCCCGGACTCCCTAATGCTAAAACCCTTGCACAAGTGTTTGTTGACAACATTGTGAAACTTCATGGCATTCCCACTGACGTGGTCTCTGATCGTGGGACTCAGTTTGTGTCCAGATTCTGGAAGGCGTTCTGTACTCGGCTCGGGGTACAATTGTCTTTTTCCTCTGCTTTTCACCCTCAGACGAAGGGACAGACAGAGCGTACTAATCAGAGTCTGGAGACTTACTTGAGATGTTTTCTTGTCTGTTTTGGTGCATATGGGTTTCACCCGCAGTTTGGCACTTTTACTGGTTCAGATACCTCTGGTATCCCTGAGGAAGAACGTTTTTCATCATCATTGTCATCTATATGGCGGAAAATTCAAAGTAACTTGTTAAATATGGGCAACAAGTACAAACATGTAGCTGACAGGAAACGTATGAATGGTCCAGACCTAGGAGTGGGTGATTCTGTGTGGCTGTCCACAAGAAACATTAAGTTGAAAGTTCCTTCTTGGAAGTTGAGTCCAAGATTTGTTGGTCCATATAAGATCACTGCCATTATTAATCCGGTAACATTTCGTCTTGAACTTCCTCAGGCACTGAAAATTCATAATGTATTTCACAGATCTTTGTTAAAGAGATATGTTGAACCTTTGGAGCCATCTCCCTTGCCTCCCGCACCTGTCATGGTGGACGGCAGTTTGGAATTCCAGATCGCCAAGATTATTGACTCTCGAGTTCTTCGTAGAACTCTTCAATATCTTGTTAACTGGAAGGGTTATGGACCAAAGGAGAGGACGTGGGTACCAGCATCTGACGTGAATGCCAGTAGTTTGGGGAAAGCTTTTCATAGGTCTCATCCTGACAAAGTTAATCCAGGGTGCCCGGAGGTCACCCATAGAAGGGGGGTACTGTCACAGACATTCCTGTGACAGGTAACAGGAGGTCTGTCAGGTTGGCACCACGTGGTATAATCTGACATGTTTTTCCTTTTTTGTTGTTGGTATTTACCACACCCTTTTCCCTCAGGTGTTCCTGGTGTGGTAATTGTCCCTCCCCTATTTATTGCTTCTTCTCTCACTATTGATTGAATGTGCAGGTCGGGGGACAACTGGGGAATAGTGACCATAATATAATAACCTTCCAACTGTCATTCAAAAGAGCGTTTCTTCAGGGAGGAACAAAAATACCAAACTTCAAAAAAGCTAAATTTAGTCAACTAAGAGAGGCCATAGGCCTACCTAACTGGGACAAAGTCCTCAAAAATAAAAATACAGCCACAAAATGGGAGATTTTTAAAAGCATCCTAATATCTAATTGTGAGAGGTACATACCTTATGGGAATAAAAGGTTAAGGAACAAGAAAAAAACAATGTGGATAAATAGAGCTGTAAAGAAACTAACCCTAAAATGTTCTTTAATTATATAAATGGTAAAAAGTATAAACCTGAAGGTGTCGGCCCCTTACAGAGTAATGAGGGGGGAGTTGCAGAGAGCGATGAGGAGAAAGCAAAGCTACTAAATATCTTTTTCTCCACTGTATTCACTGAGGAAAATAAACTGTCAGATGAAATGCAGAATATAAAAGTAAATTCCCCATTAAAAGTGCCCTGTCTGACCCAGGAAGAAGTAGAGCTGCGTCTTAAAAAGATTAAAATAGACAAATCGCCAGGACCGGATGGCATACACCCCCGTATCCTAAGAGAATTAAGTAATGTCATCGCAGACCCTTATTTCTGATATTTAAGGACTCTATACTGACAGGGACTGTTCCACAGGATTGGTGCATATCAAATGTGGTGCCAATATTCAAAAAGGGTAAAAAAACAGAGCCCGGGAACTATAGGCTGGTAAGTTTAACATCTGTCGTGGGTAAACTGTTTGAGGGTTTTCTAAGAGATGCTATCTTGGAGTACCTCAATGAAAATAAGCAAATAACTCCATATCAGCATGGCTTCATGAGGGATCGGTCATGTCAAACCAATTTAATCAGTTTCTATAAGGAGGTAAGTTCTAGACTGGACCGCGGCGAATCAATGGATGTCGTATATCTGGATTTCTCCAAAGCATTTGACACGGTACCACATAAAAGGTTAGTATATAAAATGAGAATTCTTGGCCTGGGAGAAAATGTCTGTATGTGGGTAAGTAACTGGCTCAGTGATAGAAAACAGAGGGTGGTTATTAACGGTAGATACTCAGATTGGGTCACTGTCACTAGTGGGGTACCACAGGGGTCAGTATTGGGCCATATTCTCTTCAATATATTTATTAATGATCTTGTAGAAAGCTTGCACAGTAAAATATAAATTTTTGCAGATGA